>CM076684.1:135315913-135693413 GCA_038501925.1 Xenopus petersii | reverse complement strand
AAATTGATACAGAGAATTTCAGCTCTTTGGGGCAGGGAATCATGCAGTGGATGGGTTGGATAACATTTCCTATTGGAAAGAAAAATCTGCATTCAAAGTGAAGCTCAAAAGGGGGTGCAAAGTCATGTAGGAAATAGGGAAAAAAATCATGTAGGAAAATGATGTGCTCCTCCAGGCACTATTGTGACCTATGTGGGGTTGGACTTAAAAGGGCAAGTCTAAATTTCTAAATATATATTCATTGAAAAATTTAGGTGCTTTTTAAAGTTTATTTGTAAAAACAATTGCTATTGAAAGCGGCATTTGCAGAACTCGTGGTTGTTACAAAAGTCTTAGGGGCAAATTCACTAAGATGCGAAGTTGCGCCAGGCGCAACTTTGCCGTACTTCGCCGCACTTCGCCAGGCGTAGTTTCGCCAGCACTCCGCAAATTCACTAAAATCCGAAGTTGAATGGTCAGATATATATATATATATATATATATATATATATATATATATATATATATAGAAACAATAGAATTCTACCTGTATCTGATGATTCAGCACTTTCAATGGGCGATGTTCAGTGACTTCAAAGGAGCCCAATCAAAATTTTCCGTCCAGCCCGATCGATGAGCCGACCGATATCCAAGTCTTCTGCTTCTGCTCGTCTCCCACCATATACGCACCGAATATATCAGGAAAATTTGTTTTCTACGATATTATTGATGTCTATGGCCACCATTAGTGATGCGTGGGTTGACCCATGGGCTGACCATCAGTTGGACGGGTTTGGGTTGAAATGTGGCCAATCATGTGTCGTACACCTAACGGAAAATGTGCATTTATTTGCTTAAGGACAGGAATGAATGGGGTGGGTGTGTTTGCACTCGCTGTGTTGCCTTTATACACACGAGCTCAGACCTGTGAGTGTGTAAAAACTCACATGGAGAACCATTCAAACACTGGATCTGTATTCAGTATACATTGCTCTCCAGATGCTGCTGAACTACAAGTTTGAGCAAGAACATGCCTATTTCATGACATCACAGCGTACATTCATTTCTATTTCATGACCTCACAGACTGGCTTGGGAGGGGGAGGTTGATGTAAGTCACATATAATAATAATAATAATAATAATAATAATAATCCTCATCACTGAGCTGGGTGTCTTTCTCTCCCATTTTTGACTTTCCAGGAACGATGCATTATAAATGCTCAAACAACTTAAGGGGCTTTTGATGAAAATTGGGGGAATTTCGAGAATTCTAGGATCTAGATCAGTGATCCAGAACCACTGGCTCATGAGCAACATATCTCCGATCCCTTGGATGTTGCTCCCAGTGGCCTCAAAGCAAGTTCTTATTTTTTAATTCCTGGCTTGGAGGCAAGTGTTGGTTTTATAAAAGCCTCCTGTAGGCTGCTAGTCTCCGTAGGGTCCACCAAGTAGCCAATCACAGCTCATCCTCCGGGACTTTCTTCATGCTCTTGTTGCTCCCCAGCTTTTTTTTTTTTTTACATTTGAATGTGGCTCACGGGTAAACAAAAATCTGGGGACCCCTGATCTAGATGATGAAGGGGATTAATCAGTGTTTATAGTTATAAAGATACATTAAGCATGTGTGTATATCATGGGTGTGCGGGTTTATTACACATGGGTGCAGGCCCAGGCCAAGCCAGCCGGGCGCTCAGGACAACCCGGCTGGCCACTTCGCTCCCTTGCTGGTGGGCAACTGCGCATATGTGCGTCTGGAACTGCGTATGCGTGCCTGATATTTAGTGGAGGGTAAGAGAACACCCACAGAAGCGTGCTGGTGGGAGAGACAGGGTCCAGACCAGGGGTAGCCTGAAAGAAGAGGTACATGCTTGGCACCCCCCGTTTGTTGTGCCCTAGGCACGTGCCTCTTCTGCCTACCCCTAGTTCCAGCCCTGCATGGGTGCTTCTATTTCTCTGACTGATTGCAATCGCCCTCCAGCAGAACAACCTTCAATAACCCCCTTATCTCTCTCCGCTGCAGATTTGCTGCCACTTAGGCCTGTATCACACTTGGCACTTTCTCAGCTGGCAATGCCGATCTGCTCCCGTCTGCTGATCCTGTGCCAGTCTGTGTGTACATAAGACATTCAATCTCCAGCAGAAGTGCACCTAGGGTTGCCACCCGGCCGGTATTATACCGGCCTAGCCGGTAAAATACCTGCCAAGGCCGGGGCCGGTATAACAAATTTACCGGCAATGTAACTGCTGGTAAATTTGTAATACGATCAAAAGGAGCCCTCGGCCTGCCCCCAATCCCCTGCAACTTACCTTTTCTTTTGCCTCTTCTAGCTTCCGTGTTGTCCGTGTGGTCCCGCCCCTTCTGACATCACATCCCGCCCCCTTTGATGTCACGTCCCGCCCCCAGCAGCCGGTAAATTTTTTTTATAAAAGGTGGCAACCCTAAGTGCACCCCATGCCCCAGTTGCCCCCTTTTAAAAAGCGATGGGGAATAATGCTTGTGTAGCTAAATTGCTATTAATAATTTTCTGGATTTATAAGGGGCAGATTAATGAAAATGTGAGTTAAGAGCTTAAAGGGATACTGTCATGGGAATTTTTTTTTTTTTCCCCCCAAAACACATCAGTTAATAGTGCTGCTCCAGCAGAATTCTGCACTGAAAACTGTTTCTAAAAAGAGCAAACTGATTTTTTTTATATTTAATTTTAAAATCTGACATGGGGCTAGACATATTGTCAATTTCCCAGCTGCCTCCAGTCATGTGACTTGTGCTCTGATAAGCTTCAGTCACTGTTTACTGCTGTACTGCAAGTTGGAGTGATATCACCCCCCTCCCTTCCCCCCCCCAGCAGCCAAACAGAACAATGGGAAGGTAAAACCTTTAAGTGAATGTTCTTACGTTCTGCCAATGATTTCCATTGTAGAATGCATCAATCCTCATTCAGGGCACCACTTCCCCTTAGACAAATCTTTAAACAATTGGTTGAAGGAGACCACTTCAAAGCAAAATGATGTGAAAAAGTATTTATTCACTGACTACCATACACGACATGTTTCGGGCCATTCGTGCCCTTTCTCAACTGTAGGGAAGGTAACCAGATAGCAGCTCCCTAACACAAGATAACAGCTGCCTGGTAGATCTAAGAACAACACTCAATAGTAAAATCAAGGTCCCACTGAGACACATTCAGTTACATTGAGTAGGAGAAACAACAGCCTGCCAGAAAGCAGTTCCATCCTAAAGTGTTGGCTCTTTCTGAAATCACATGACCAGGCAAAATGACCTGAGATGCACCTACACACCACATTACTAAATACACTTGCTGGCTCAGGAATGACATTTTATATTGTAGAGTGAATTATTTGCAGTGTAAACAGTGTCATTTAGAAATAAAAACTACATCCCAAAAATCATGATCGAATCCCTTTAATAAATAAAAACTCGCCCACAGTCTATTCAGTGTTATGGGATTTTTAGAACCGTATTTATCAATGGGTAAAAGTTAGAACTCACCAGTTTTTATTTACTAAGCTCAAATTTTGATAAATCTGTCCCTAAGTATTCACACCAAAGTTTTTGAACTTCAGTGTCTTGTTCCTTCAGTACCTCAGGGTGCAAGTAGAAATTCTTCAAAGATAACTGGTCTTCTGGCTGCCCCAGACACCAAGCTACTGCTTTAGGCACCCATGGGGGGCAAACACATAGTTTGGGTTCCCTTCTGCTTCCACAGTGCTGAGCCTTCTTATTAACTGGCAGTGAGTGGACAGGTGGAGTTGAATGAGGGGGTGGTTGGCAGTCAGTGGACAGGTGGCAGCAAATTAGCAGATATTGGCGGAGGGCAGGGAGCGGGTGTATCAGAGAGACCAGAGCCAGGCCAAATTATATGGATGCCCAAGGCTTCCTGAAGCCAACCGTGGGCACCTGTATCATTTGGCCTGGCTCTGGTCTTTGTCTGTCTTCCCAGTTTTCTCCTCTCCACCAACCCACCATTCTCGTTTCCCTTGTTCCAATATACTTCATTATTTTGCATTTACATTCTTCCCCCACCTCCAGTAAAGGGGAAATATACCCTGTTTTTTAAATAAGCTTTATATGCCACTTCAATTCCCACTGTGCAAATACATAGAGGCCTATGTTGGATTAAGTTTACAGAATTCTGCGCATTTACTGTGCCTCGCCTTGTAGCCTATGGGCACATTGGCTGCTCTATGGAGGCACATGGCCTATAAGCTTTTATTGTTCTCTCAGGAACCGGTCCAGCCACCTTACACCCCGCAGACCTCATTCTTACTTTGAGCTTATGTAGTGAGCTCTGTGCATTCAGCCAGATTGCCTGGGAATGTGTTTCGCCGTCCGCAAATGTTTTCACGAAACCGCTGCAAAAATTCAGCGGCAAAAAATTAGCTGCGACAAAAAAAAAAAAATGGTTGTGCGTCAAAATAGATTTTAATTCATTTGGACAAAACAGTCGCACGATTAAAAATTGTCAATTTTGACGCCCATTTTATTGTCGTTTCGAATTTATCGTTTCTCTTCCCAGAAAGGAGGAAAAGCCTCTTTGCCCTGCCCATTTTGTGACATCATCAGCGGGGAGGGGCGGAGCGGGTTTATTTAAAAGGAACCCGGAAGTGGGGTTCGGGCAGCACAGGTGGAGGGAGGGCGGATATCGCACATCGCTACTGCCTCTCTGTTGAGAGAAACGCTGTAAGGTCACTGATCTAATACAGTGAGGGCAGCGTTGCTCCAGGGACTGGTCCCATTGCTCTTTTGGAGCCAGAAATGGATTTTGTTCTGTGGGAAATGTGCCTTTAATCAGTTACTATGTCCCTATATAGATATTCCTGACACACTGATAATGATGGGTGTGCTGCTCATAGTCAGCCATATAGATAAGGCCCAATACTTTCCTGCCTATCCGTTGACTTATGATTCATATGGAGGAACTGATGTTACTTGATACATTGGAGCCGTCACTGATTCTCTGTCTTTGTGTCCCCCCCCCCCCCAGGCTGCAGATGGAACGACTGTGAAGCTGTTTCCCCGCTGCCTCCTGAGCAACAACCTGCAGTCACAATGGAGCAGCCCATCTCCGTCTCTTCCCTGGTGATGCTTTTTGCCTTCATTATTCTGTTCTTATTATGAGAAGTGCACTGGGTCTCAGCATCGGGCAACCTGCACCTCTACTAATGGGGGAAACCATAATAACAGCTCTGATGTGGGAGGGGAGCGCAGTCATCATGGTGGTGTTGGGAGCACAAATGTTTCTGTGGTTGAGCGGCTGCTGTGGGAAGGGGTACAGTTGGGTGAATGTTGGGGGTACCAATCATAGGCAACTGCTTAGAGGGATGGGCCATGTTTAGGTGACAGCTGGGAGGCAAGTGCAATAAGCCAATAAGCCTCACTGCACTGACTGCTTAGCGGCACTGAACCCCCCCCCCCCAAAACAAATGTAAAATTGTGCTGAGTGATTCATAAAAAATGTTATTAAAAAAAAATCCTAAAATGTTTTTTCTTTAAGTTCTCATGATCTTAGCAGTTTTACACAGGCGAGCCAGACTGAACTCCAGACTCTCAAGCCACTTCGAAGAGCAGGAGGCGCTCCTGTTACAAGTTTGTGATAGTAGAAGCCTAAAACTGCTAATATTATGAGAACTTAAAGAAATTAAAAAACTATTCAGAGGATCACTAGTACTTGCACTTTAGATCCTCATACTTAGTAGACATGGTACAACGCTGTGACTGTGTGACTTCGAACCAGGCCTGCTAACCAATAGCAATCAACCAGATACCGGCTTTCCAAATGGTATCTAGTAAATGCTACCTGCTGATTGGCTGTCGAGAGTTACCAAACCAGATGCAGTTTTTATTACATAAGCCCCTAAGTAAGATCACTTCAGGGCTGGATTTATAGCATTGTATTAACCCCAGTTATGCCAGTAAGATCACTTCAGGCCTGGATTCATAGCATTGCATTAACCCCAGTTATGCCAGTAAGATCACTTCAGGGCTGGATTCATAGCACTGTGTTAACCCCAGTTATGCTGGTAAGATCACTTCAGGGCTGGATTCATAGCATTGCATTAACCCCAGTTATGCCAGTAAGATCACTTCAGGGCTGGATTCATAGCATTGCATTAACCCCAGTTATGCCAGTAGGATCACTTCAGGGCTGGATTCATAGCATTGCATTAACCCCAGTTATGCCAGTAAGATCAATTCAGGGCTGGATTCATAGCATTGCATTAACCCCAGTTATGCCTGTAGATCAGCATCTCAACACTTTAATTTTCTCACTTATTTCAAACAGATGACTTAAATGACCAGCAGGTGGTGCAGTTGTTTCAAAGTCGTTTTCTTAGCAGTGTAAAAACTGACAATATCTCGAAATCTACAAAAACGAAATAATGAATGTAAATTGCAAAAGTGCTCGTAAGAGGCCCATTTGTCAGTAGCGTAACCTTTGTGTATTCTCATTGCAGAAGAAGTTGGTGGCTATTCCAGATCACACTGACGTGTCCCTAAGTCCGGAGGAGCGAGTGCGAGCCCTGAGCAAGTTGGGCTGTAATATCACCATCAATGAAGACATCACACCTAGACGCTACTTCCGCTCGGGGGTGGAGATGGAGAGAATGGCGTCGGTGTATTTGGAAGAAGGAAACCTTGAAAATGCCTTTGTTCTCTACAACAAATTTATCACGTAAGAACCCTGGTCATTGTGCTTGGCCTGCGGTGCCATTGGGCTTATGTGATAACAAGTGCTCTGTGCCTATAATCCATGCCAGCCAATCAGATTGCTTTCAGTAAAGGATATAATGGGTTAATGGGACCTGGAAACAGGATCTGTTGTAATTTTGTAGAGCAATCGCCCCCTGCCCTTTCCCTGCATGACTTGAATGTCTTACCCTTTCCCAAGAAGCAGCAATAGCTCTGACGTGATTCCCATAGCCTTTTAGTTATCATTTACTTGACTCAGCAATGCTGGGAGGTGTAGTTCAGCAGCAGCTGAAGAGCCGGGTTAAAGGCCTTTGGCCATAACTAGGGATGCACCAAATCCGCTATTTGGGATTCGACCGAATCCCTTAATACTTCATGAAAGATTTGGCCAAATACCAAACCAAATCCTAATTGGCATATGCAATTAGGGACAGGAAAAAGTGAAAAAACATTTTTTACTTCCTTGTTTTCTGACAAAAAGTCACGTGATTTCCCTTCCCGTCCCTAATTATCATATGCAAATTAGTATTGTTTGACAATGATTTGGCCAAATCCTGCTGAAAAAGGCAGAATCCCGACCCAAATCCTTGATTCTGTGCATCCCTAGCCATAACATTTCATTGCAGGGCCCGTAAAGGGGTGGTTCCCCTTTAAATTAACTGTTAGTATGATGTAGAGATTGACATTCTGAGACCATTTGCAATTTGGTTTTCATTTTTTTTTTTTTAATTTGTGTTTTTTGACTTATTTAACTTTTTATTCAGGAGCTCTTGAGTTTGTAAGTTCTGGTTGCTCGGGTCCAAATTCTCCGAGAAGCGATTCATTGTTTTAAACACGAGACTGGAATATGAATAGGAGAGGCCTGAATAGAAAGATGAGTAATAAAAACTAACAATACATTTGTAGCCTTACAGAGCATTTGTTTTTTAGATGGGGTCAGTGACCCCCCACTGGAAAGCTGGAAAGATAAAGGCGAGTAATTCAAAAACTATGAAAAAGAAAAAACGAAGGCCAATTGAAAAGTTGCTTAGCTATTCTATAACTAAAAGTTATTTTGAAGGTGAACAACCCCTGAACATGGATTTATTTTTCTTACAGGTTATTTGTTGAAAAACTGCCCGGACACCGAGATTATCAGCAATATGAAATCCCTGAAAAGCAGGATATTTTAAAGGTATAAATTTTCTGCCTCTATTTTTTTTTTTTCCAGATCTCAACCACCAACATACTTTTTCCATTTTTTGGGGGCAGCCATTCAAGCTGAAAAGGAAGAAAAGGCACAGGCTACACAGCAGATAACTGATAAGCTCTGTAGTATACAATGGGATTCTTCAGAATGTATCTACTATCTATTGTATATCCTGTGCTTGAATGGCTGCCCCCATGGCTACACAGCAGCTTGTTTATATAAACTATAGTAGTACTTATCTGTTATCTACTGTGTATCCTGTGCTTGAATGGCTGCCCCCATGGCTACACAACAGCTTGTTTATATAAACTATAGTAGTACTTATCTGTTATCTACTGTGTATCCTGTGCTTGAATGGCTGCCCCCATGGCTACACAGCAGCTTGTTTATATAAACTATAGTAGTACTTATCTGTTATCTACTGTGTATCCTGTGCTTGAATGGCTGCCCCCATGGCTACACAGCAGCTTGTTTATATAAACTATAGTAGTACTTATCTGTTATCTACTGTGTGTCCTGTGCTTGAATGGCTGCCCCCATGGCTACACAGCAGCTTGTTTATATAAACTATAGTAGTACTTATCTGTTATCTACTGTGTGTCCTGTGCTTGAATGGCTGCCCCCATGGCTACACAGCAGCTTGTTTATATAAACTATAGTAGTACTTATCTGTTATCTACTGTGTGTCCTGTGCTTGAATGGCTGCCCCCATGGCTACACAGCAGCTTGTTTATATAAACTACAGTAGAGTTTCTGAAGCAAACAAACCAATTTTACCATTGCAGAGAAACACTACATTATATTGTCATTTATTCAAAACACTCTCATTTGTTGGTGTTACTGTTCCTTTAATGTAATCTGGCCTGCAGACAAGCCAGATACTGGGCCCGCTGCTCTGGATGTTTGTAGTCATATACACTGTCAGACACAGAGTTTTAATACTCCCTCTAGTGGGTGGAGTTTGGAAACTTAAAACTCTGCGTGTGTCTCTCTTTAAGAAACTAAAGGAAGTTGCATTTCCAAGAATCGATGTCCTGAAGAAGGATCTGCTGAAGAAATACAACCTGGAATACCAGGAGTACCTGCAAGGCATTGTAAGTCCCATGATGCTCCTCTTTGGCTGGGCCTGTGGGAAACGAACCATATTTGAATTTCACATACAGTAATTAGATTGTGTTTGTTTTGTGTTTCATCCCATGTATTGTATCCATCTAGTATCATTATAGAGAAGAGGAGAGAGGGTTTTTACCAGGGGCACCTAGGGGGTAAATACAGTATACATAGAACATATTATAACAATTGTTGTGTCATTGCCTCACCTCCAGCCTTTCTAACCCCCTCCAGCCATGACCCAAATGATTAACTGCCATTAACTGTCGCCTGACCTCAAGTATGTTTGAGGAGATTTGGGGGTGAGTGCTTATTTGTGCCCTGGGTACCCCTGGAACTATAACAGGGTGACTGTTACCCCAATGTTTCTATATATCTGTAACCTTGTTATGAGCTAAGGGGGCGCAGTCTGAAGGTCAGTTAGGGGGAGATTTGGGGTGAGTGCTTATTTGTACCCTGGGTACCCCTGGAACTATAGCAGGGTGACTGTTACCCCAATGTTTCTATATATCTGTAACCTTGTTATGAGCTAAGGGGGACCAGTCTGAAGGGCAGTTAGGGGGAGATTTGGGGTGAGTGCTTATTTGTACGCAGGGTACCCCTGGAACTATAGCAGGGTGACTGTTACCCCAATGTTTCTATATATCTGTAACCTTGTTATGAGCTGAGGGGGCCCTGAACAATTGTTGGTCCCCTGGAGAATCGGGGGAGACTTGACCCATATTCAGACAAAAGTGACCTTAGTAATTGCCTTTTAATTCCTGATATCTGCCCTTTCTTCTTCCTACAGAACAAACGGAAAGCCGAATGCCTGAAGAAACTGGAGCAGCAACAGTTAATAGAAGCGGAAAAGAAGCGCCTGGCACAAATGCGCCAACAGCAGATGGAAACGGAACAGTTCAGCTTCTTCGAGGACCAGTTGCGGAAGCAGGACTTGATCAGAGATCAGCTGAAAATTAAAGATGGGCCAAAGGTGCCGGAGCAGATTGAAGGAGGAATGGTGACCTGCATCTCTACCACCAAATCCAGCTCCACGGAACAGGCAAAGAGAAATGATGCCTCTATCTATACCGGACAGTCCCCTCCTGTGACCCGAGCCTTGAAACCAGCAGCTACACTGAGTGCTGTGCAGAGTGAGTACCACTGAGTTTTTAAATGTATTGCACCAATAAAGTTACATATAAATGTACAGCTTGGTGCATCCCAGTAATACCAGTATGTTTACCAGTGTCCAGGGAACCAGTGATTCTCCAACATGGCCACTATCTCATTCAGGGCCTATACTGATAGGGTAATCGATAAGCAGTCATTTTGCATCAGCAGTGGGTCCCCATTGTTCCTTCTCAAGTGCGAGGACCAGGGCAGCCACCCCTAAGGGCTGATCCATCTTGTCGGATGTCTGAATTCATCCGTGTGTGGCCTCTTACCCTGAAGGCTGTTTATGGTGTTCCTGAGTTGCAGCTGATTGGCTCTAGGTTCCACACTCCTTATTGGATACTTTTTTTTTTTTATAAGCTACAGCATATGTGAAGCCTCAAGGAGTTAAGTAAAGCTTGGTTCCCTATTGTTTTTGGAATATTGGTTATTCTGCTTCTGACCTGTCCCTTGTACCCCTGCCATCTCCTGTCCTGTGCCATATACTCCATCATCTGCTGACCCCATGCCTTTTCTGCCCATTAGATGAAATAGTGGATGGCCTTCGACTGGTTGCCCTGCCCAGGGATCTGTCGCACCGATTTCTGCAGCTGGCCGAGGCTAATACTTCCAGAGGGATTGAGACCTGTGGCATCCTCTGTGGCAAATTGGTAAGGGGGACTAGAAATCCATGAGAAATGATTAGACAGAATGATAATCATTATCTTAACTGTTGAAAATGTGTAGAAATGTATTAGAAAGGTGTTTAAAATGACATTTTAGTGGTGTTCCCCTTTTAAATTTTTAACTTGGTTGCTAAGTTAAATAACTGTAGCAACCAGAACACATATTGCAGTTATTTGAACATCTGGGTAGTCTAATGGCACAGATAATTGTATTGTTAATTCTTTCTTGGCAGAGCAGGTTGCAGTGGTTTATGGCCCAAAATTCTCATAAACTGGAAAAGGGCAAATTATTACAGAGAAAATGGTGGAGGACAGGGGAGAAAACAAGCAAAGAAAAGAGAGAAACATGAGAGAGATCAGAAGAAGACCGAATGAACATGAGCAGGACAAAAATGCACGGGGAGAGAAGTGGAGAGCATTCAAAATAGTGGATGAGTAGGTCAGGAGATAAAGGAAATAATTATGGAAGAGGAGAGAAAGGACTTGTAAGTAGTAAGGGAATGGGAGTAGAACTGGTTAGGGAGAGGCAGGAGCAAGAGGAGAGTAAAAGGGAAACAAAGGGAGGGAAACAAGGAGGAAATCTAGAAACAGATAAGGTGTGAAGGAGACATTGTTTGATGAGAAGAAATGGTTGAAAGACAAAAATAGGAGGTGATCGTATGGAGGGTTGAGAGAAAACCATAAGGAAAGGAGGAGTAAACCAGCCAGAAGAAATAAAAGTTACAGTAAGTGCAGTGATGTAAGAATAGAAGGATAGGAAGAAAGAGAGAGACTGACTGTGGATCTGGGATCACAATGTTGGTTATGAGGAACTGTATGGTGGTGGGTCATAACTCCAGGTCTAGACCCAGAAACATTCCTTGGGTGCACATTTCTCCTCCTAATTCCAAATCTACAGGTAACCTAAGGAAGGGACAATTCCTTGCTGGCCATCAAGGGAGATGTAGATAATCAGTATAGTCTGTGGGTCTCCTTTCCTAAACTCAACTGCCATTTCTGATGGCTCACCTTCCCCATCTGTCCTACAGACTCACGATGAATTCACCATCACCCACGTGATTGTACCAAAGCAGTCTGCGGGACCGGACTACTGTGACATGGAGAATGTGGAGGAGCTATTTAATGTACAGGACCAGCACAACCTCCTCACTCTGGGCTGGATCCACGTAAGTGACCCGCCACCCTACTGCTCACAGCACATTAGCCTTCATTTGCACTTACTTCTGACCAGACTGACTGGGGTTCAGAAAGTGACCCCTGGAGTTGGAAGCACCATATTGTGCATCGTGAGATAGTAGTTTTGCTGTTTTAGATGTATTTAGTATTAGTTCTAGGAATGGCCAGTCTGACAGTCTTTAGGGATATCTTTATGGGAGTGCCTTGAGCCCCATGCATACTGGTGCTGCAATTTTTGGTTGTGCTGTAAATGTAAAGTATAGCTGCTATTGTAGGGCAAGATGGTTCCAGGATGATGGAGCACTAGTACTTAATGTGATGTTGCCCATCTGACAGTCCTAGTACAAGCCCCTACTTGCCACTACTGAGCCTGAGCTTAATTCTCCATGCTTTTCTAGCTTTGGACAAATTCTGAAAAACTGTAGTCTTGACCCAGAGCAGCCAGTCTCGGGTCTATCCTTGCCGAGTCAATTATTGGCTGGCCTCTTGCACTGAGATTGGCTGCTCGGGGTCTAACCACGCCAGTAACAAAGCCAATAGCCTTCTATATGCCTGGTAGCCATCCAGAAAAAAAAATCACAATATGGAACCACAAATCAGCAGGTGTTTTTTATGCACACCAAGAAAAGGGACCAATATGGAGTGGGGGGCACACCAGAACCATTTTGCATCCTCCGAATTGATGTGTGGCACCACAGGGATTGCAATGGTCACTGATGGTCCTTTAGCTAAAATGTGTATTATCCAGTTGCAATGGGAGCAAATGCATGTAACTTGCATTAATCTGAATTACTTTTTGCAGACGCATCCAACCCAGACGGCGTTTCTATCTAGTGTGGATCTGCACACTCACTGCTCCTACCAGCTCATGTTACCTGAAGCCATTGCCATCGTTTGTTCACCAAAGCACAATGAGTAGGTTATTCTAACAATCCCCATGTCCCCTGATATTCTAATGTACCCCCATGTCCCCTTATTGAACCCCTGGCGCCTGTTTAACCCTTCGTATCTAATATACCCCATGGCACATTTACTTTTTTTTTTCTTAGTACTGGAATTTTCCGTCTCACTAGCGCCGGGATGTTGGAGGTGTCTGTGTGCAAAAAGAAGGGGTTCCACCCTCACAGCAAAGAGCCCAGACAATTCAGTGTAAGTGGATCATTCTAACATATTGGAATTGCATATTTATTGTTACGTCTGTTCTGTGCTCACCCAAAATATGTGTGTGTCCTTTTGGCCTAGTCCAATCCTTAGCCTAAGATTGTTATAATCTCCCCCAAAATCCAACACCCCCTGCTTGTTCCTGTGGAATATCTATGATGGTGTAGTCTGGATTCTTATAATGACGTTATAAAATAGAAGGAAGAAATAGACGACAAAACTGATTGTCCCATTTGGATTCTCTCCCTCTCAGACCTGCAGACACGTGTTGGTACGAGATGCCGATATTATTGTGCTGGACCTGAGGTGATGGCAACACAGGGGCCACATTCTCCACTGCAATGGACTGATTGGACAGCAAGTGCCAGTTTTATTGCCCCCCCCCTCTTTCTAGGAATCCAAATGGACTTTTTTCCCCCTAATTTATACATTTAAATGTGATAGTTTCATATTTATTGCCCCTGCACATTTTTTTTGAGGTTGTTTTCTTGATTTCTGTGACAATTCCGGCTGTAACAACTTGCGCCATCTTGTGTCTGTGCATTTAGATGGAGGGGCCTGGAATTAAAGGAGACTTAAATGAGCAAACCTGCGCTAATTCCCTTTGTTTCCGTAGCTGTATAACAGAGTCTTCTGTAAATCTGACTACAAAACCCTTGAAAATAGGAAAAACTAGTGAGATTATGGCCTTCAAGTGGGGTGGGTTCTTACTCTGCTGTTAAAAAAAAAAAAAGGTGCCCCAGCAAGTACTACCAAAAGGCATGGGCCTTCCTATATATTTATCTTTATTCCCTATTAATAACATTGGGATCATATCACTGACCTTCCTATATATTTATCTTTATTCCCTATTAATAACATTGGGATCACTGACCTTCCTATATATTTATCTTTATTCCCTATTAATAACATTGGGATCACTGATCTTCCTATATATTTATCTTTATTCCCTATTAATAACATTGGGATCACTGACCTTCCTATATATTTATCTTTATTCCCTATTAATAACATTGGGATCACTGGCCTTCCTATATATTTATCTTTATTCCCTATTAATAACATTGGGATCACTGACCTTCCTATATCTTTATCTTTATTCCCTATTAATAACATTGGGATCACTGACCTTCCTATATATTTATCTTTATTCCCTATTAATAACATTGGGATCACTGACCTTCCTATATATTTATCTTTATTCCCTATTAATAACATTGGGATCACTGACCTTCCTATATATTTATATTTATTCCCTATTAATAACATTGGGATCACTGGCCTTCCTATATCTTTATCTTTATTCCCTATTAATAACATTGGGATCACTGGCCTTCCTATATATTTATCTTTATTCCCTATTAATAACATTGGGATCACTGACCTTCCTATATCTTTATCTTTATTCCCTATTAATAACATTGGGATCACTGACCTTCCTATATATTTATCTTTATTCCCTATTAATAACATTGGGATCAGCCATAATTTTTACCAGCCAGGACAGTAAAATACCAGCCAGGTGGCAACCCAACATGGGCTCAGTGGTGTAACTTTAGAGGAAGCAGACCCCGCAGTCGCAAGGGTCCCAGGGAAAAGGGGGGCCTGGACTGTGATCTGCTTCTTCTATAACTAACTAGAAACTGCCCCCCTTCCCCAGCCACCTGTGGTGGGGAAGCAGATTGCAAGTTGGCATGGGGCAGAGAGGAGGTGGAGTCCTGTCATAGAGTGGGCGTGGTCATGGGAAGTGGGCGGGAGGATGGGGATCGGAGTGCACTGAGCCCCTCTGAGGATTTTTTTGCAGGAGGTCCCAGCGCACTCTAATTGCACCACGACATGGGCTCCAAAAATTCTGAAGCCCCAGGCCTAAAAGCACTAAAAGCTAACAGGACTTATGGGCTACCTTTATCTGAAGGTTAGGGTAAGCCCCAAATTCCCGACCCCTCTGGCACATAAGGCACAGATGGGGGGCAAGAGAGAGTCCCTTAAACCCTGGGTTCCACAAAAGCTTCCCGTAGAGCCCAAAAGGACTTCCTGCAGTGAAAAAGACTTATGTACACCTATAAAAGACGTGTAACACACATATAAGAAGACAAATAAGTGCTAAAAACAAGTGCTTGGGTTGCTGCTGTGACACGGCTCCAGCCGGAGGCCGAATAAAAAATTTTACTTACTCCTCCAAAAGACTACAGCAAAGAAATAAAAACCATAAAGTGCAAGTGTCCGTTCCGTCATGAGCCTGACACTCCCGTAGGGGGCGCTGCACCTCGGGCTTTCATGATGCTTTGACTCCCCTCCTGATAAGAAAAGATATTATACTTGATCTTTGCCCAAAGGTTTAGATCAGTTGTTCCCTGACATGAGTTTAATGTATATCTGGATTTCGATTAATAACAAGTGTCTATAGTTTCTCTCTGTTCTCTATTGGTCCCCATCAGCCTGGAGAGATAAAGCACTTTCTACACCGGCAGTTACAGTAGGTAAGGGTTGCTCTGGGTGTTTAGACACTGCCACACTGTAAAAAGACACATTTAAGGGAAACTGCCACATCAGGTCTTGTTGGACTACAACTCCCATCTTCCCTTGATAGCTGAAACAGTTGCTTTTAAAAAAAAAATTCTATGGCAAGTTTTAGTTGTGAGGGTGGTTTTTAGATTGTTTGCTTTTGTTTGTGAAGGTGCTATCAGGTCTGCCTGTGATGTTGCCCTACCTTAGCTGCCTTTGTTATTCAGACTGGCTGGTTACAGATTTCCTGGCACTTCCCATAGCCTTTCTCTTGCTTTACAAAGCCTTCAAAGCATGTACAAATCAAAGGCTACTTTATGTCTAAGCCAGGGCCAGATTCATAATGGGGATCCCCTATGATTGCTTTTAGCCTGTGCTGGGCAAGAACTTTCAGCTATTCCAGCAGGTATTTCCCTGTACTAAGCGCAATTCAGCAGGAACAGCCCTCACCTCCCATGTCTGTTATCAAATAATCAGATAATGTAGCTGTATATCCTATAATTAATTCACAATTAACTACTAATATGACATTTGTATGAAAAAAATTGGCTACAATACCAATCGTGATAGGCTGTACCCCCATATACCTCTGCTGTACAAAGCCATATACATCTACTGTCACCTGTAGTTGGACTGGCCTACCAGGATCTACTAACAGTCACGAGTCTTGGACTATAGTGTAGGGCTCCCAGATCTACAGGCAATGCTACAGCGTATTTGCTGCTGTGTCCTATAGAGCAGACTGGGGATGGACATTGGGCTCCGTGTAGATGCAAGAGACACTAAGAAACTTGCATGGGTTCAGAGACAATCAAATGAACTGGCAGGGTACATACAGAAATAAGACTGTCGGAATGGGAAGAACATCCAGGGAAAATGAAGGAAAAGGAGTATTATCATCAGCATAGAATGGGCTTTAGGACATGGGCAATCAATGTATAGAATTCCCTAACTGCCTGTTCTTGACTCAACCTTTTTTGCGGTCTCATTTGTTGTTGTGTCCCTATCTTCCAGTAGAAGGTGCACTATACCAAAACTAATTGGCAGAAATGAGAAAGCATGAACGAGATGATTCTATTGGCATGATTAAGCTTTAATTAACAAAACAACCCCCCCCCCTTCAAAATACTTTGAATCGAATCAGAGACCAAGACATGATTTTTTGGAATGAAACGGTGGTGGCCATGTACTTATTTTTTTTTTTTTTTCTTCATTTTTTGGAGCACACTCACAGTTATAGGCTGGAATAAAAAATAATAAAATAAAGAAAAGGACATTTTTTAGAAGCATTTGCGGTGAACAATGGAGGGGCCGGCTTCGTCGTATTCGGGTTTGCTGATCCACATCTGCTGGAAGGTAGACAGGGAGGCGAGGATGGAGCCACCGATCCAGACGGAGTACTTGCGCTCAGGTGGGGCAATGATCTGATTGGAGGAGAAAGTCAAGGTGTGTTATTGGTGGGAACCTCCTCAATCAAGGAGTTGAAAAGTGGTGGGGCTTGTTAGCCCTTTAAAAATCGGGTGATGGGTACATGGTTCTTCATGTGATCCAAACACTGTCATGGGCGGCCCCTAGTTGGTGAACCATTTCCATGTGTATGTTGAGCTTCAATCTCAATGGAGAAAAAGCAATTAAACAATGCTTGACCTCCAGGCCCCCGGCCTAGGGTGGCAAAAAATTAGGGACGGCATGCTGCCCAGCCGCATTATGGGGACCTGTGTGACCCCATTCAATAGCGCCGTTTGGCGGTGCGCGTGCCCTTGCTGAGTGTGGGGGATTGTGGGCGGGAAATCCAGGCTTGTTGACATCAGTGGGGGAACTAGAAGATATCCCTAGAACAGGGGTCCCCAACCTTTTTCACTCGTGAGCAACATTCAGATGTAAAAAGATCTGGGGAGTAACACAAGTTCCTGGAGTGGCAAATAAGGGTTGTGATTGGCTATTTTATAGCCCTTATGTGGACTGGCAGCCTATAGAAGGCTCTGTTTGGCAGTACATCTGGTTTTATACAACCAAAACTTGCCTCCAAGCCTGGAATTCAAAAATAACCACCTGCTTTGAGGCCACTGGGAGCAACATCCAAGGGGTTGGAGAGCAACAAGTTTCTCACAAGCTACTGGTTGGGGATCACTGCCCTAGAAGATACCCCTAACTAAATGTATGAAGGCATTTTTCAAAACTGCTCTTCATTCAGTGCCCAACGGAGCCCCCTATACCTGCTGCCACCCACAGCTCTCTTATGGTTTGTTTTCTTTATAGTTATGCCCCTAATCGGTTACATGTCCCATTTTCCTTGGGACATCCCTGAATGTTTAGATGAAAAGATGAGAAGCCTACTAGAATCTTGGCAGGCTGCATCATGGTGTTAGAATGTACCTGTACCCAATAAAATGAGGCCTTACCTTGATTTTCATTGTGCTGGGGGCCAAAGCAGTGATCTCCTTCTGCATTCTGTCAGCAATGCCAGGGTACATGGTGGTACCACCGGACAGTACGTTGTTGGCATACAGGTCCTTTCGGATGTCTATGTCGCATTTCATGATGCTGTTGTAAGTGGTTTCATGGATACCGGCAGATTCCATACCTGGGGCACACAAAAGATGGCATGGATAAATACACCAGACTTGTAGAGGTCACAGCTGAGTCCATGACAGTGGCCTTCATTGAGTCTGCCCAGTTATTCCCAAGGGAATAACTAATTGGATTGGCTTTGGCTTCCTATTGGAAGGATATTGTAACAAAAGCTTACCAATGAAAGACGGCTGGAACAGGGTCTCGGGGCAGCGGAAACGCTCATTTCCAATTGTGATGACCTGACCGTCGGGAAGTTCATAACTCTTTTCCAGAGAGGAGGAAGAGGCAGCGGTAGCCATTTCATTCTCAAAGTCAAGGGCTACATAGCAAAGCTTCTCCTTGATGTCTCGCACGATTTCACGCTCAGCTGTAGAGAGCAGGAAAAGGAATTATGTTATAGTTGGGATCTTCTGGCTGAACATTATGGCTTATTTAGCCCATTTAGGGGAGCTAAATGATTAAGGAAACATCAGATTGCTATGAAAGCACCATAGGTTTTAAAGGTAGGCTGTGGATGGAGGATTTTGTTTCTTATTATGAATATGGACCATCTTACCAGTAGTTACAAAGGAATAGCCGCGTTCAGTCAAGATCTTCATGAGGTAGTCTGTTAGGTCACGGCCAGCCAGGTCAAGACGCATGATTGCATGAGGAAGAGCATACCCTTCATAGATTGGTACATTGTGGGTGACACCATCACCAGAGTCAAGTACGATACCTTGAAATAAAAAGGTTTTCAATTGGTTATTACTGATAAGCACCAGAAGAGATGGCACATGCTCCTGAATGGCTGGCTGAGGAGCACTTACCAGTAGTACGGCCAGAAGCATAGAGGGATAGCACTGCCTGAATAGCAACGTACATTGCTGGCACGTTAAATGTCTCAAACATTATCTAAAAAAGAGGAAGGTAAAGTCAAGGAGAGGCCCCACTTTCTGCATTGATGGCTAGTATGGAAATGTCATCAACGTTCCGTTGTACTTTATGCATATGTTTGAGTATAAATATTTAATATGGTACCACTGGGGAGACATAGTCAGTAGGTTAGGCATAGCTAGTAGGTTTGGGTCAGTCAGTAGGTTAGGCATAGTTAGTAGGTTTGACATAGTCAATAGACTGGACAGAGTCAATTGGGTTTGACACAGTAAGTAGGCTGGAAATAGCCAGTAGGATACAGGCAAATGGTTGGGATCAGTCAGTAGGTTGGAAATAGTCATAATAGAAAATAGTAGCTTATCAAAATAGCCAGAAGGTTGGACAAAGTTAATAGGCTGGACATCATCAGTTGGTTAGACACAGCCAGCAGGCTGGACTGAGTCTGAGCAATATAGACAGTAGCTTGTTAACCCAGTCAGAAGGCTGAAACAGTCAATAGGCTGAAGATAATGAGTAGGCCAGGCATAGTCAGTAGGTTGGACATTTCCAGTATCACACAACTCACATACCTGGGTCATTTTTTCTCTGTTTGCTTTGGGATTCAGTGGAGCCTCAGTGAGCAGGGTTGGGTGTTCCTCTGGGGCCACTCGTAATTCATTGTAGAAGCTGTGGTGCCATATCTACAGATGCAACACAATGATTATAACAAAATCACATTAAAATACATTTTTTTTGGTTTAGAATTTCTTGTTATATTGGATCACTTGAATAGTGACAGAGATATGGTTTAATTGTAATTGATTAGCAATTAGTAGATCCACAATACAAGTGTCTCTTGATGTATCTGAGCCTCTTTTAGCTGAAGAACATGTAGCCAAATCAATCCAGGAAAGTCAATATTTAAGGGTGTCAAGAGTACTAGTTGCTCTAATTCCTACATTATAAAAGCTAAATTGATCACTCGCTTATTGTAGTTGTGATAGGCCAGAAAACAGCCCTTCAAACAGATGGAGTGGTTGTGGCCTCCTAGCACAACATGCCGCAGAACCATCAGTATAGGGCAAGATGCCCAGTGTTTAGCCAAATGCATCATTAAGGTCTGCTCCATCTGAATATCATGCTATTTTCTTGCCAATAAAGCTTGCTCTCTTTCTCTGTGTGATCATGTCTCCTTGAATGCTGTTTAGCTAATTGGAATTCAACTGGAGTGGGATATACCGAGGAGCCAATAATACATTCCTGGAGGAGAAACCCATTGGTTACTACTAAAGGGTGTAGTAAATCCATTTTAGGAGAACGGGATCCTCCCCAGAATAATGTTGGGTGCCACCTATTTTGAAGCCACCCATAATCGGCTCAATCTCCCATCAATGTTTTTAGTTATTTATTAAAAGACCAAATCAAATTTCAAGGTCCTCCATACCTTCTCCATATCATCCCAGTTTGTAATGATGCCGTGTTCAATTGGGTATTTCAGTGTCAGGATACCTCTCTTGCTCTGAGCTTCATCACCAACATAGCTGTCCTTCTGACCCATACCAACCATCACACCCTGGTGGGAAGAAAAAGAAGAAACAGGACTGGTCAGTTGAGCATATTTTTGCCAAGCTGTTCCCTGTTGAGTAAGCTACACATGGAGGCCCAACCAGAAGCTCGTCAACTGGTTACCTTGTAGCGCTGCTCATTAATATTCCACCCCAAATCTTTTCCCTACCTGGTGCCTGGGGCGACCAACGATGGAGGGGAATACGGCCCTTGGAGCATCGTCCCCAGCAAATCCAGCCTTGCAGAGTCCAGAGCCATTGTCACACACCAGTGCAGTAGTGTCTTCTTCGTCACACATCTTGTATTGCTACTTGCTAAAGCCTTTCCAACAAGAAACCTGGGGTAAAACATGAGATATTGATATATTATTTCCCTCAGCTGATCCATGGTTCATGTTTCAGCCAACGTAATGAATATGGTATCTCCTACTATATTTATTTCTGAAAGATACAGATACAGGAGATTACTTCCCCACAATAAACCATCTGCCTCTAAATCTGTGACCACGCCCCTTCATGTTCTTGAAAGAAGTAATTTATCAAAAATTCACAAAAATACCCTAAAACATCTGAGGGCCAATTGCAAACAGTTCTTTACTATATGTAAATAACTACTAAAGGGCTATCATTAAAAAATCAGCCAGAATTAATCATCGCTGATGAGAAGATAAACAGAATAATGTAAATATTGGACTGATGATCACATAAACATCGGATCTTCTTTCAGTGTGTGACGTGCGGCGGCCGCTGGGTCTGGTGCCCGGGGCTCACTCACTCGCTCCACATGAATGAAACTTCTGGCTCAGAACAAATCATTTCCTAATTAGGAAATAGTCTGTCAAAAATCTGGTTTTGGAATAGAATTTCAGGTCAGGGGGGATTTGCTCAAACACCAATTTAGTCTCAGTCTGAGCCAAAAAAAGACTCGGGTTCTCAAGGAAACCATATTTAGTAATAGACCACTGAATGCAGAGACAGCATCTGTCAGTGATATTCCTGCTCTGCCCCCTGACACTATATTGTCCTATAGCGATTCCCAGGCACAGACTTACATTTATATTACCCTGAGAACAACAGACAGACGGGAAGAGACTATGGGATAGCAGGTATAGTAGGGAGAGATGGTGCCTATAGTAACAGTGGATAATAGTCTCTGGGAAGGGAGTGTGACTGTGGGATAGCAGGTATAGTAGGGAGAGATGGTGCCTATAGTAACAGTGGATAATAGTCTCTGGGAAGGGAGTGTGACTGTGGGATAGCAGGTATAGTAGGGAGAGATGGTGTCTATAGTAACAGTGGATAATAGTCTCTGGGAAGGGAGTGTGACTGTGGGATAGCAGGTATAGTAGGGAGAGATGGTGCCTATAAAAACAGTGGATAATAGTCTCTGGGAAGGGAGTGTGACTGTGGGATAGCAGGTATAGTAGGGAGAGATGGTGTCTATAGTAACAGTGGATAATAGTCTCTGGGAAGGGAGTGTGACTGTGGGATAGCAGGTATAGTAGGGAGAGATGGTGCCTATAAAAACAGTGGATAATAGTCTCTGGGAAGGGAGTGTGACTGTGGGATAGCAGGTATAGTAGGGAGAGATGGTGCCTATAGTAACAGTGGATAATAGTCTCTGGGAAGGGAGTGTGACTGTGGGATAGCAGGTATAGTAGGGAGAGATGGTGCCTATAGTAACAGTGGATAATAGTCTCTGGGAAGGGAGTGTGA
This sequence comes from Xenopus petersii, assembly GCA_038501925.1. Classification (NCBI taxonomy): domain Eukaryota; kingdom Metazoa; phylum Chordata; class Amphibia; order Anura; family Pipidae; genus Xenopus; species Xenopus petersii. Next base: position 135,671,050 of record CM076684.1, on the reverse strand, counting down.
CTGTGGGATAGCAGGTATAGTAGGGAGAGATGGTGTCTATAGTAACAGTGGATAATAGTCTCTGGGAAGGGAGTGTGACTGTGGGATAGCAGGTATAGTAGGGAGAGATGGTGCCTATAAAAACAGTGGATAATAGTCTCTGGGAAGGGAGTGTGACTGTGGGATAGCAGGTATAGTAGGGAGAGATGGTGTCTATAGTAACAGTGGATAATAGTCTCTGGGAAGGGAGTGTGACTGTGGGATAGCAGGTATAGTAGGGAGAGATGGTGCCTATAGTAACAGTGGATAATAGTCTCTGGGAAGGGAGTGTGACTGTGGGATAGCAGGTATAGTAGGGAGAGATGGTGCCTATAGTAACAGTGGGATAATAGTCTCTGGGAAGGGAGTGTGGCTGTGGGATAGCAGGTATAGTAGGGAGAGATGGTGTCTATAGTAACAGTGGATAATAGTTTCTGGGAAGGGAGTGTGACTTTGGGATAGCAGGTATAGTAGGGAGAGATGGTGCCTATAGTAACAGTGGATAATAGTCTCTGGGAAGGGAGTGTGACTGTGGGATAGCAGGTATAGTAGGGAGAGATGGTGTCTATAGTAACAGTGGATAATAGTCTCTGGGAAGGGAGTGTGACTGTGGGATAGCAGGTATAGTAGGGAGAGATGGTGCCTATAGTAACAGTGGATAATAGTCTCTGGGAAGGGAGTGTGACTGTGGGATAGCAGGTATAGTAGGGAGAGATGTGTCTATAGTAACAGTGGGATAATAGTCTCTGGGAAGGGAGTGTGACTGTGGGATAGCAGGTATAGTAGGGAGAGATGGTGCCTATAGTAACAGTGGGATAATAGTCTCTGGGAAGGGAGTGTGACTGTGGGATGGCAGGTATAGTAGGGAGAGATGGTGCCTATAGTAACAGTGGATAATAGTCTCTGGGAAGGGAGTGTGACTGTGGGATAGCAGGTATAGTAGGGAGAGATGGTGTCTATAGTAACAGTGGATAATAGTCTCTGGGAAGGGAGTGTGACTGTGGGATAGCAGGTATAGTAGGGAGAGATGGTGCCTATAAAAACAGTGGATAATAGTCTCTGGGAAGGGAGTGTGACTGTGGGATAGCAGGTATAGTAGGGAGAGATGGTGCCTATAGTAACAGTGGGATAATAGTCTCTGGGAAGGGAGTGTGGCTGTGGGATAGCAGGTATAGTAGGGAGAGATGGTGTCTATAGTAACAGTGGATAATAGTTTCTGGGAAGGGAGTGTGACTTTGGGATAGCAGGTATAGTAGGGAGAGATGGTGCCTATAGTAACAGTGGATAATAGTCTCTGGGAAGGGAGTGTGACTGTGGGATAGCAGGTATAGTAGGGAGAGATGGTGTCTATAGTAACAGTGGATAATAGTCTCTGGGAAGGGAGTGTGACTGTGGGATAGCAGGTATAGTAGGGAGAGATGGTGCCTATAGTAACAGTGGATAATAGTCTCTGGGAAGGGAGTGTGACTGTGGGATAGCAGGTATAGTAGGGAGAGATGTGTCTATAGTAACAGTGGGATAATAGTCTCTGGGAAGGGAGTGTGACTGTGGGATAGCAGGTATAGTAGGGAGAGATGGTGCCTATAGTAACAGTGGGATAATAGTCTCTGGGAAGGGAGTGTGACTGTGGGATAGCAGGTATAGTAGGGAGAGATGGTGCCTATAGTAACAGTGGATAATAGTCTCTGGGAAGGGAGTGTGACTGTGGGATAGCAGGTATAGTAGGGAGAGATGTGCCTATAGTAACAGTGGATAATAGTCTCTGGGAAGGGAGTGTGACTGTGGGATAGCAGGTATAGTAGGGAGAGATGGTGCCTATAGTAACAGTGGGATAATAGTCTCTGGGAAGGGAGTGTGACTGTGGGATAGCAGGTATAGTAACATGAAGATAGTAACAGTACAAGATTTTATGTGAAATATCTCAAAGTTTGCACTGCATCTAGAGCCCTGCTTTCATACAGTGATTACTATTTGCCGAGTGGTTGCTATGGGTTACTAGATCTGATGCTAATGTTGACAACTTTCCTACACAAGTCAACTACTGGGGTGACTAATTTCATCTAAGCCCAAGGCCGTTCCATTAATTATAACCTGCTCTTCTCAGTCACTGCCTGTCAAGAAACAACTGATTCCAAACACACAGACCAGACATTTCAATAAGTTCATTATAGTTAGACTGAACATCATATTGCACTAAATTCACTTAAAATAATACCAAAAAAATGAACAGTTCATTTTAAGCCACAAACCCAGAAGGCAGCAATTCTGTACAGCAGTTAAATGGTTAAGCACCTGCTTTCCTGTTCTGTGTGAGATTAGCTGCTTCTACTCAGTGGAAACTTTCCCAAATTACAATTAAATTAGTATCCGGGCAACTCTCATCAGCCGCCACATGGTGAGCAAGTCTCCCTTTATTTCAGTTTATTTTCTCGAAAAACACATTCACTTGTGCATTTTCCCTGCCAAGCTTTAAACCTGTGCTTAGACTGTAAGCTCCTTGGACAAGAGTACATATCATCCCTTTCTTTCCATAAAAAGGCACTTCTGTAATTCCAAATACAATGCTGGAGTCCTCAAGCTGGAAATACAACTCCCAGCTGCCTCTAGCGGGCTTTCAGGGGCTGCTGGGAGTTGTAGCAGCTGTAGGTCCCAGGTTGCACATTTCTCATGAAATAGACAAAATTTCTAGAATGTAAAATATTGTTACAAGGATTGTTTTCTAACAAAGTCGCTCCTTAGAGCAATGGACCCTCGCAGCCAATCCTTCACTCCCCACCCCGCCCTATCGGCATCCCCCTATCAGATCCAAGTGGTCTCTTCCAGCAGACCATCACTTACCCTCTCGGTGCTTTGCTGGGGTTGCTACTCCGGGATGGTGCACTGGGAATGTGCAACTGGTTTGACTATATAGTGTATTGGTCTCTTCCCCACCCACCAGCTTCCCAAACAAGGAGCACAGACAGACACCAACCCAATCTCTCACTCTAACACATCCATATAGGGACCTTAACACAGAAACCCTCTAATCTGGCTGGATAAAGGCCCTGGGTCTCTTCCATTGCATTCCATTATAGTACTCAAGTCAGAGGAGGAGATTTCAGATGCGGAATATAAACAAATAAAAAGAAAAAAAAAAATTCAGGACAGCTGGTAAAATCCACTGAAATACAGAGCTCCCGACTGACAGGCCCTGCCATGGGATTAATGTCAGCCCCCCAACATGGAGAGGAAGGTGGGAAGCTCTGGGCAAAGTGAGGGTTAATAAGGAAATTTCATCTCCAAAAAGGGAATCGTTCAAGGATACCAGGAACAGAGCCGTATTTCTGCTGGGCAGAGTATTATAGGTACAGTAATAGTACAGGTACAGTATAGTTACCCTTACAGTACAATTATATTTAGTACAGTTAATTTATAGTTACAGCACAATTACAATTATGGTATAGTTACAGTATAGCTAGTTACAGTTTTAGATACAGTAACTGTAAAATTACATTATACAGTTACAGTACAGTTATATGTAAAGTCCAGTTATACTACAAGTAACAGATAGAGTAATGATTATGGTATAGTTACAGTGGGGCTAGTTACGGCTTCAGGTACAATTATAGTTGCAGTACAGTATCATTTCAGTTACAGTTACAATATAATTACAGTATGGTTATAGTACAATCACTATTATAGTACAGTTACAGGCACAGTACCATTACAGTTACAGTATAGTTACAGGTACAGTCCAGTCACTTATAGTACAGTAATGACATACACACTTGACTGGTACAGTGAAGAAAACCGCCAATCAGATTCAACCATAATTTTGCAAATGCTCCAGTCACCTTAAAGGGGAAGGAAAGGCTAAACTAAGTAAGCTTCATCAGAAAGGTCTATATAAATACACCAGTAAACCCTCAAAGTAATGCTGCTCTGAGTCCTCTGTCAAAAGAAACAGCACATTTAGTTCCTTCTATTGTGTACTCATGGGCTTCTGTATCAGACTTCCTGTTTTCAGCTTAAACCTCCGGGGCAGGGCTTGAGCATGCTCAGTTTGCTCCTCTCCCCCTCCCTCCTCCCATCCCTGCTGTAATCTGAGCCCAGAGCTATGAGAGAGCAGGGAGAGACTCAGGCAGGAAGTGATGTCACACCAAGCTTTTATGGCAGCTTCTATCCTAAACAAACTCAGACAGTGTCTAGAGCTGTTTACTCAGCTATCGTAAAGCATTCTGCAGAATAAATATAGCATTCTAGCTTGCACTATTGTGGCTAATCTGTTGGCAATAAACAGTCGAGGAGCTTTCCTTCTCCTTTAAGCAAACGGCTAATGCTTATGGTCTTTGGATGGAGGAGGGAATTATTTAGGTAACTCATCTTCCAAATAAGTGAATTTTACAAACTTCTGTTCATAAAGATTGCAATTCGATAAGTAATGGCAAGCTATAGGCCTTACAGGAAAAAAACATTTTTTTGGGGTCCACTTGAAGTTTAAATTTCACATCATTCCAGAATCCCTAGCTCATGTATATCTGAGTACCCTTGTAGCTATTGGGTTTGCTATCACTATTGCTATTGGACATTGGAGTAGGGACAGAGAGGAGGACAGATCAGTTGTCAGTCAGGAAGGCCATCAGTTTGGCCACAAATACAAGCCCAGGTCTGGACTCAAAATAGGTCCAGAGGCCCAATCAGACCCCACCAGCTCAATAATTAGTGACTGTCTATGGCAACTTAGACCAGAGAAAATGGTATAAAATGCAAATAGAAAATAGAAATGTCACTGTATAGAATGGACAATCATACTTTATATATATGAAGGGGTCCCCCAAAAGAATTACTTTGCTTTAAGCAGCAGAAGGGAACTCAGAACATTTCTATAAAGCACAGAGCAATGAGACGGCTGATTGGTCGATAAGCCCTAAATACACAAGAGAAATAATTAGTGCCAACTGCAAGTAGGTGGAGCCTATAACATACTTCCCAACATTTTGGAAATAGAAAGAGGGTCAAAAAAATGGGTTGGCCATGCCCATTTTTGTGGCCATACCCCCTTGTTCATTTTATGAAATTTGGCAGGTTATGAAAGTGTGAACCCATTTCTGAGGTTTTTATAAGTTTTGCTTATGAAGGTGAATTGCCCTTTAAGCTGCAAGTCACAGTTTCCTCAAGAGACCTGCTTATCTTAAATAGCTACAAATGTATTTAAGTTCAGCTGCCGAGTATTGTGGGCTCTCTGCCTCTTATTTAATGACATTTCAGAAACTTTGTATATTTTTCTGGCTGTTCAGTGTTGGAGATCAAAGAAAAAGTTGGGACATTTCAGTAACAATACAGGACTGCGGGCTGAGCTGTCAAAATCGGGGCTGTCCCGTGAAAAACGGGACAGTTAGGAGGTATGCTATAACACAGCGCAAATTATTTCTAGGTGTGCTTTGCCTTCACCGATTCCGTTATACCTTGTATATGGGCAAAGGGTGTCAGAGCTGCTGCTCACACTCACTTGGGTGACCCTGATACTGAGAGTTGACTGAGTAGGTCCAGCGGCAGCCCAGTCTGGGAGCTGAAGGGTTAACTAGGCTGCAGAGACAGAACAGGCAGAGGGAGGCACTTTTGGGCATAAGAGGAGATCTCCGTGGAGACAGTCCCGGCTGCAGAGTGTGCTCCTTTGCATCTCCCCATCAATGTACATAAAAGGAAATGATTTGATAGGGTGCTGAGACTTCTCTCCCCGGCCCCTTACTAAACGCTTGGTGCTACTCCCTGCAGGTCGCTGGGTGCTGCTGCTACTCTGTAACCCCTGCACCCATAGTACCAAACTTGCACAGAATCAGCACAGATGTAGGGCAAACTCTGCACATACAGGGCTAATAATGAAATATTATTCCATAAGCCCAAAGTTCCATTGTATTCTATTGTCTGGATTCCTCGCTTCTTGCTCCAGCAACTGACCTGCCCACTTAAAGGGGAACTCCACCCAAAAATCTTGAAATCAAAATGTCATTCTAAGGAGCTTTTCATAATACGTTCATGATACGTTCGCCCCCCGGTTTTGCAGAGATTTGTAAACGTAATTGGTGTGGAAAGCAGTGTCTGTCTGTCCCCTGGAGTTTTAAAAACAACAGACGTCATGTTTCCTCCAGGCTTCTGCATAATTGTTTCAGGAGTCAAAACCAGCAGTGCAGAGAATAAAAACAGCTAGAAAGGCGTGATTTAGCACTGTTGAGTGCACTTTTCCTCCAGGCCGGTTAATCAGCTGGCTTCTGCTTAATTGTTTCAGCAGTCAGAACCAGCCCTGCAGAGAATAAAAACAGCTAGAAAGGCGTGACTGTTGAGTGCACTTTGACAGCAATTTGCAGGAGCTTTGGGACTAATGCCTGTCTCTTAAAGTGACTACAAAATGCTCTCTGCTTGGAAAGAAATCCCACACAACCCCAGCAGCAATGGGAGCCAAGAGAAAAACAAGAGTTGCTTTTAAAATCATCCCCCTCCCCCTAAACTATCCAGCATTGAGGCTGATTGCCCACTGGCAATCTGTGGGTTGTGGCAAATGCCAGAGGGGCTGCTATAAGGGGCAATAGAAAGTCACTATTTATTGGGCTGGTGGAGGCTGATTGGGCCTCTGTGTACTAATGCCAGGGCCTATTTTAATTCTCAGTCCCGACCTGACGCACACCTCCCTGGCCCCTCACCCCAAAAGCAACCCCCTTCTCTACCCTGCATTTACCTTATTGTTTTTGGGGCCATGATCTGGACCATGAGCAGCACCCAGGATTTCCAGAGAGGGATTGGGTCTGGGTCGACCGGGCTTTTTCCCGGAGCCCAGCCCAGTCTGACTCTGACATTACCAGTAGGCTCAGTACAAAATTAACTCTGTCTGTAAATATAATAATTGCAGGTCTGGATTTTGGAAAGGCCACCAAGACCCAGGCCTAGGGTGGCCCAAGCACAACCACATTGGTTCAGAAACACTGGGGATGTGCAGGAGATCTGATCATTATTTAATGCGCCAATCCCCATTGCTCCAGTTACGATGATGAAAATTTGCACTAATAAAGGGGAGGCGAACGGCAGTGGGCCTAGTGGTGCCTGTTATGTAAATCCGGCCCTGAATAATTGATGTTTGTCTACAGCTCCAGAGATCCACCTGGATCCATATGGGTCATATCTAAAAAACATGATTAGCTGTAGAGAAGGAGAACTAAAGCCTAACTAAAGAAATAGATAAAAATGTTGTACATGATGTTTTGTGCTTCTGTACCAGCCCAAGGCAACCACAGCCCTTTAGCAGTAAAGATCTGTGTCTCCAAAGATGCCCCAGTAGCTCCCCATCTTCTTTTCTGCTGATTCACTGCACATGCTCTGTGCTGCTGTCACTTACTGAGCTTAGGGAGCCACTCACAATATACAGTACACATAGAATAGAAATGTCACAATATAAGGCTGATTAGTAATTAATACACATAATTACTACATGGCAGCACAGAAACCAGTGCAATTAGCATCAGTATTGAATAATCAGCAAACCTGTAGCATCAGCTTATATTACAGCCAGGGAAGCTCATTTTCTGCTGGATAATTAGTGACGAGCCCTAAGCTTAGCTTCTCAACAGCCAATCAGAGCCCACTGAGCATGTGAGTGTCACAGACACTTTCCAAGATGGTGACCCCCTGTGACAAGTTTGAAGTCCTGGATCATTGCTGCTATTGACAAGCTCAAACTTTAGCCTCGTGCAATAAGTTCACTATATAAAATATGCCATTTTTAGCCACATTCATTTTTAGGGCTTAGTTCTCCTTTAAGAGGCAAGTAAAACCCTGAGTGAGTAGACCTTTGGCTTAGTATTATAGAATACATCCTTTATGTGCCATTCTTATCTCACACACATAAACAGAAATGATCCAACACCCTACAAATGATATTACCAATCAATGTGCTGGTATCTTTTTGCCTGATGCCCCCCCCTCATTTAACACAAGGTGATACTTCATTACTGAATCCTCTTTGCTTTTCATCCCCTTCGTTGGCACATCCACTTGCCAATCAGAAATGAGATTTGGATGGACTAGTTCAGGCAGAATAATAAATGGGAATATCTGATTGGCTGTGATGGGTTACAGAATAAATACAGAGCCCTTAGGGGTATTTTGAATTGACTGACTATTGCTATTGCATTGGGTTAGTATTATGCTGTGGATTTGTATAATTTTATTAGAAAGGATTTTATTTTACTGTTTGGGGGAATTTTTACCATCTGTGATCCAACCTGCTGTAGGGTGAGATATAAAGTACAGGAAAGGAGCATTAATGCAACTGCCAGAATTTCCACCCCCCCCAACAGGGGAATTTGTTGAGGTTTCACATAGAAATCCCCAGGTATCAGTATTAATAAAAAGCATTAAAAAAAGCAACTGCCCACTTTCAGTTTATAATGTTTATGGTTGTGGTTCTACTCAAATAAAGGCCAGGCAGCCGTTTCACTGCAAGAAAGTGTCACATTTGATGTTTTCTGTCTATTTAAGGTGAATTATGAGTATCCTGTAACTGAGTGGGTAACAGTCTCTGGGTGACTTCTATTTATAGGGACTTTAGGGCAAAGCTTGAGAGAGAGAATCTGAAGGGCAGTGCACTCACCCCTAAAAGAATGCAAAAAAGCCCAGGTGCTTTATATATAATATCAGTATGAAGAACACGGAGCACTCATGGGACATCATTTATGTGCAAAACTTTAATGGTGTTGACTTTTGGTCTTAAGGTGGCCATACACGGATAGATCCGCTCGTTTGGCGATGTCGCCAAACGAGCGGATCTCCCTCCGATATGCCCACCTTCAAGGTGGGCAATATCGGGCAGATCTGATCGTGGGCCCTAGGGCCCAACGATCGGATCCTAGCTCTCACAAACCGGCGGTCGGATCGCGGGACCGCATCAACGAACAGATGCGGCCGCGATCCGACGGGATTTTTAACCCCATCCGATCGAGATCTGGCCGACTTTCGGCCAGATCTCGATCGGGGAAGCCCGTCGGGGGCCCCCATACACGGGCCAATAAGCTGCCGACACGGTCTGTCGGCAGCTTTTATCGGCCCGTGTATGGCCACCTTTACACAGAGAGGACCTTTCATGTCTTGATTAAGGTTGTCCTATCTATGTCTATCTTAGTACTTATCTGTTATCTACTGTGTATCCTGTGCTTGAATGGCTGCCCCCATGGCTACACAGAAGCTTATTTATATAAACTATAGTAGTACTTATCTGTTATCTACTGTGTATCATGTGCTTGAATGGCTGTCCCCATGGCTACACAGCAGCTTGTTTATATAAACTATAGTAGTACTTATCTGTTAACTACTGTGTATCATGTGCTTGAATGGCTGTCCCCATGGCTACACAGAAGCTTATTTATATAAACTATAGTAGTACTTATCTGTTATCTACTGTGTATCCTGTGCTTGAATGGCTGCCCCCATGGCTACACAGAAGCTTATTTATATAAACTATAGTAGTACTTATCTGTTATCTACTGTGTATCCTGTGCTTGAATGGCTGCCCCCATGGCTACACAGCAGCTTGTTTATATAAACTATAGTAGTACTTATCTGTTATCTACTGTGTATCCTGTGCTTGAATGGCTGCCCCCATGGCTACACAGCAGCTTGTTTATATAAACTATAGTAGTACTTATCTGTTATCTACTGTGTATCCTGTGCTTGAATGGCTGCCCCCATGGCTACACAGCAGATTGTTTATATAAACTATAGTAGTACTTATCTGTTATCTACTGTGTATCCTGTGCTTGAATGGCTGTCCCCATAGCTACACAGAAGCTTATTTATATAAACTATAGTAGTACTTATCTGTTATCTACTGTGTATCCTGTGCTTGAATGGCTGTCCCCATGGCTACACAGCAGCTTGTTTATATAAACTATAGTAGTACTTATCTGTTATCTACTGTGTATCCTGTGCTTGAATGGCTGCCCCCATGGCTACACAGCAGCTTGTTTATATAAACTATAGTAGTACTTATCTGTTATCTACTGTGTATCCTGTGCTTGAATGACTGCCCCCATGGCTACACAGCAGCTTGTTTATATAAACTATAGTAGTACTTATCTGTTATCTACTGTGTATCCTGTGCTTCAATGGCTGCCCCCATGGCTACACAGCAGCTTATTTATATAAACTATAGTAGTACTTATCTGTTATCTACTGTGTATCCTGTGCTTAAATGGCTGCCCCCATGGCTACACAGCAGCTTGTTTATATAAACTATAGTAGTACTTATCTGTTATCTACTGTGTATCCTGTGCTTAAATGGCTGCCCCCATGGCTACACAGCAGCTTGTTTATATAAACTATAGTAGTACTTATCTGTTATCTACCGTGTATCCTGTGCTTGAATGGCTGACCCCGTGGCTACACAGCAGCTTGTTTATATAAACTATAGTAGTACTTATCTGTTATCTACTGTGTGTCCTGTGCTTAAATGGCTGCCCCCATGGCTAAACTGCTTGTTGTTTACATATATTATAGTAGAGTTTCTGAAGCAAACACACCAGATGTACCAGTGCAACACAACAGTACATTATATTTTAATTAATTTAATAGCCTTTCATTTGTTTGCGTTACTGTTCTTTTAAATTTCTTTTAAATTTCTTTTAAAATTCTCTTCTACTCCCATTACCTTCCCTGCTCCCCCGTCACCGTCAGGCTGGCCCGTTGCTGGGGGACGTGACCATATAAAGGTGTTTGTTTCATTAAACATTCTGCTCTATGGCTTTGCTGGCTGCTCTGCATAATATAACCCTCTTCCTTAGTTCTTTGGTGACATCATTTTTCAGAACTTTAAAATCCAAACTATAAGCGGAGAGGAGGCGTCAGGGCCCCGGCCTGGGATTGTTTGGAGATAACTCTTGTGTCGGAGCTTCTTTTGTAATAGGGAAAATATTATTACACTTAAATACCAGGAATGGGGAGACTGTAAAGGCCCAAGTGCTGCGCCAGTCAATGCCATAAAGCCACAGGGTGTCTTGTTCTGCCACTGAACATGGTAACTACATGCAGGGGCGCCACCAGGGGGCACAGGGGCTACTGTTGTATTGGGCCTGGGCCCAAAGGGGGGCTGCGGCTTTTGGGCCCCCCTTAACAGCACCGAAGTCCCGAACTGCCCAAGAGCTGACGCCACAAAGCCGCGAACAGACTCAAAGCCACAAAAGGAGCCGAAGTTGAAGCCACGAGTTCAATTCTGCTGAACATCAATGTGTTTAATAAACGCCTGGCCACTCTATAGGCTCCTGCCACCAATGTTTTTTTTTAAAAAACAAAACATTCTCTGTGCCCCAGTTATTCTTTTTAACTTGTAAGTGGTCTGGCCAATGGTTTTTGTTTTTCTTAAGTTATGGGGGGCCTGGACCACCAACAATTTTATAAAAAACTTTTATATAGTGAACTTATTGCACAAGGCTAAAGTTTCAGCTTGTCAATAGCAGCAATGATCCAGGACTTCAAACTTGTCACAGGGGGTCACCATCTTGGAAAGTGTCTGTGACACTCACATGCTCAGTGGGCTCTGATTGGCTGTTGAGAAGCTAAGCTTAGGGCTCGTCACTAATTATCCAGCAGAAAATGAGCTTCCCTGGCTGTAATATAAGCTGATGCTACAGGTTTGCTGATTATTCAATTCTGATGCTAATTGCACTGGTTTCTGTGCTGCCATGTAGTAATTATGTGTATTAATTACTAATCAGCCTTATATTGTGACATTTCTATTCTATGTGTACTGTATATGGTGAGTGGCTCCCTAAGCTCAGTAAGTGACAGCAGCACAGAGCATGTGCAGTGAATCAGCAGAAAAGAAGATGGGGAGCTACTGGGGCATCTTTGGAGACACAGATCTTTACTGCTAAAGGGCTGTGGTTGCCTTGGGCTAGTACAGAAGCACAAAACATCATGTACAACATTTCTAGCTGCTTCTTTAGTTGGACTTTCCTTGTCCTTTAAGGATATTTCAGTTATCCCCCAATATCTACCAAGGTATGACACCTTTTATTATAGGGCTACTAATAAGGCTTCAATAAAAACTAGCTGCTGATTGGCTGATACAGTTTACATGAAAAGGACAAATTTCTTCTGGTGCGAATTATCCCTCTAGATTGTTGTTATTCTTTATACACCACTTTTAGGGAAAGGAGTGAGACTGATTGAGTGGCCAATCTAGTTGGACTCGTAGTCTCTCGCAGCTATAAGTCACTTGGCTCATGTGTAGAATATTCGCTGGTCTGGAAATACCAGGCATTTATATGGGAGGCTTTAGAGAGGCAAGGTATTTCAGGCAGCATTGTGGAAAACATGAAATAATGTGTGTGATCTCTTCAACTCATAACACACAAAATACCAGTTATGTGTCTTGACTTTATAAGGGAAAGCAGCTCGGCCGGTGAGTGCGGCTCTTCCTGGTCGCCTGCGATTGGCCGGGGCTGCTCCTGTTTTATTGGGACGGAGGAATTTCTTTCATAAAGCCGGGACATGGGGATACATAGCCTGGGCAATCTTGCCTTTAATTACTCTCTTAAAGGAACAGTGTATTAAATAACTATATCATTGTAGAGAGAACATATTTTGAGCGTTTTTTCCCCAGGCAAGAGACAATTCTGTTACTATGCTTAGTGCTAAAAGGAATTGTAAGTGTTACTACGCTTAGGGGCAGATTAATCAAGCGTCGAATTTCGAGGTGATCTGAGTTTTTTTAAACTCCCATCAACTCAAAATTCTAATCAAAAAGACCAATCGAAAATTCTTTAAAAAAAATCTAAGTTTTTAACTTCGGGGTGAATAGGCTGTACTTGAATAGTTCGAAACGAACTTTTACCGAATTTGAATCAAAGTATTTGCCCCAAAAAAAACCTTGATTTTTCAAAGTCCACCAAATGACTCCAAATACATTCTAGGAGGTCGCCCCATAGGTTCAAAAAGCAAATCGGCAGGTTTTTAGATGGCGAATGGTCGAAGTCGAAGTTTTAAAGAGACAGTACATGATACATTTTAATATTCGAGTAGTCTAACTTTTTCAAATTGAAACGAATTTTGGACGATTCAATAGTCGAAATACGCTAAAAATAGCTTGATAAACCTGCCCCTTAGTGTTGGAGGGAATTGTAATTGTTACTATGCTTAGTGTTGGAGGGGTGCCATTCTCTTACTGTGCCCAGAAGTTGGGGAATGAGACAGCTCTCCCCCCCCCAGCTCTCATTTGTCTCTGCAAATTCACCCCCCAAATGCTTTGCACTGGAAATATCACATTTACATTTGGGGACTACTATTAGACGCAGAAGTATCTGCAACTGCACTGCAGGCAGCAAACTGCTGGAATTAATAGATGTTTCTCATCTGTGTCTGTCCCCTTTAAGTGGCCCGTTTGAGTTGCACTTTCTCCTTGGATGCAGACTGTAGCGCAGTCCATGTGTCAGTAATGAGCTATGGCACAGGGCAGGAGATGGGGGAGAAAGCTCCATATAGGGTGAGCCGCTCTCAGATGGGTGGGAGGTCTTACTATGACAGTTTATAGTACAGTGCTGGGCAGTATTTCATATAGAAAGACAAAAAAAATTGGAACAAATAAATACCCACAGGAGGAACTCATGGCACCTCCCCATGGCATCAGTCTGATCTCCCCATCCCAAGTGTTGTTTGTTGTTACACAGGGAAAGCGCAGTTTGGCCAAGTGAGAGCGTCAGGTCAATGCCAGGCTGCTGCCATCAGACAATATATAGGTGTAGCCGTGCATGCTGGGAGTAAAGTTGGACTCATATGCACATAGTGTATTCAAGGGCTGCTGTAGTCTCAGACCCAGGGAGCAGCATTCAAACATAATGATATTAGATCTAATTATAATAATAATAATAATAATAATAATAAGGGTTGTTATGGTTTAAAATAAAGTAATTTGTAAAAGTTGTCAGAGGATCATATTAATTTTTTACCAGAATTCTGTCAGACAGGCCTGTCACTTACATACATACATATTTATTGGTGGGCAAATAAGTTGCAGACTCTGCAGCTTTTATTGGCCTATGTATGGCTACCTTTGGTTTGTACATAACCCCTAGTCATTCTCATAATCTATAACCTTGAAATGGGACCAATTGGTACCTGTGCAAATGCAGCCCAGCCAATAACCATAATCGCAATTGAATTGTTATCTCAAGGCATAGTAGCTCTCTGTATGCTGTACTTATCCCCCTGTACTAAGCACAATTCAGCAGGAACAGTCCCTAAGTTTGCTCATAGTCTGTACAGAGAGATCCCATAAAACTATGGCAGCATAGGTATTCCCTGTACTAAGCACAATTCAGCAGGAACAGTCCCCTAAGTTTGCTCATAGTCTGTACAGAGAGATCCCATAAAATGATGGCAGCATAGGTATTCCCTGTACTAAGCACAATTCAGCAGGAACAGTCCCCTAAGTTTGCTCATAGTCTGTACAGAGAGATCCCATAAAACTATGGCAGCATAGGTATTCCTCTGTACTAAGCACAATTCAGCAGGAACAGTCCCCTAAGTTTGCTCATAGTCTGTACAGAGAGATCCCATAAAATGATGGCAGCATAGGTATTCCCTGTACTAAGCACAATTCAGCAGGAACAGTCCCCTAAGTTTGCTCATAGTCTGTACAGAGAGATCCCATAAAACTATGGCAGCATAGGTATTCCCCTGTACTAAGCACAATTCAGCAGGAACAGTCCCTAAATTTGCTCATAATCTGTACAGAGAGATCCCATAAAACTATGGCAGCATAGGTATTCCCTGTACTAAGCACAATTCAGCAGGAACAGTCCCCTAAGTTTGCTCATAGTCTGTACAGAGAGATCCCATAAAACTATGGCAGCATAGGTATTCCCTGTACTAAGCACAATTCAGCAGGAACAGTCCCTAAATTTGCTCATAATCTGTACAGAGAGATCCCATAAAACTATGGCAGCATAGGTATTCCCCTGTACTAAGCACAATTCAGCAGGAACAGTCCCTAAATTTGCTCATAGTCTGTACAGAGAGAGCCTATAAAACTATGACAGCATAGGTATTCCCTGTACTAAGCACAATTCAGCAGGAACAGTCCCCTAAGTTTGCTCATAGTCTGTACAGAGATATATAATAAAACTATGGCAGCATAGGTATTCCCTGTACTAAGCACAATTCAGCAGGAACAGTCCCTAAATTTGCTCATAATCTGTACAGAGAGATCCCATAAAACTATGGCAGCATAGGTATTCCCCTGTACTAAGCACAATTCAGCAGGAACAGTCCCTAAATTTGCTCATAATCTGTACAGAGAGATCCCATAAAACTATGGCAGCATAGGTATTCCCTGTACTAAGCACAATTCAGCAGGAACAGTCCCCTAAGTTTGCTCATAGTCTGTACAGAGAGATCCCATAAAACTATGGCAGCATAGGTATTCCCTGTACTAAGCACAATTCAGCAGGAACAGTCCCTAAATTTGCTCATAATCTGTACAGAGAGATCCCATAAAACTATGGCAGCATAGGTATTCCCTGTACTAAGCACAATTCAGCAGGAACAGTCCCTAAATTTGCTCATAATCTGTACAGAGAGATCCCATAAAACTATGGCAGCATAGGTATTCCCCTGTACTAAGCACAATTCAGCAGGAACAGTCCCTAAATTTGCTCATAATCTGTACAGAGAGATCCCATAAAACTATGGCAGCATAGGTATTCCCTGTACTAAGCACAATTCAGCAGGAACAGTCCCTAAGTTTGCTCATAGTCTGTACAGAGAGATCCCATAAAACTATGGCAGCATAGGTATTCCCTGTACTAAGCACAATTCAGCAGGAACAGTCCCTAAATTTGCTCATAATCTGTACAGAGAGATCCCATAAAACTATGGCAGCATAGGTATTCCCTGTACTAAGCACAATTCAGCAGGAACAGTCCCTAAGTTTGCTCATAGTCTGTACAGAGAGATCCCATAAAACTATGGCAGCATAGGTATTCCCTGTACTAAGCACAATTCAGCAGGAACAGTCCCTAAATTTGCTCATAATCTGTACAGAGAGATCCCATAAAACTATGGCAGCATAGGTATTCCCTGTACTAAGCACAATTCAGCAGGAACAGTCCCTAAATTTGCTCATAATCTGTACAGAGAGATCCCATAAAACTATGGCAGCATAGGTATTCCCCTGTACTAAGCACAATTCAGCAGGAACAGTCCCTAAATTTGCTCATAGTCTGTACAGAGAGAGCCTATAAAACTATGACAGCATAGGTATTCCCTGTACTAAGCACAATTCAGCAGGAACAGTCCCCTAAGTTTGCTCATAGTCTGTACAGAGATATATAATAAAACTATGGCAGCATAGGTATTCCCCTGTACTAAGCACAATTCAGCAGGAACAGTCCCTAAATTTGCTCATAGTCTGTACAGAGAGAGCCTATAAAACTATGACAGCATAGGTATTCCCTGTACTAAGCACAATTCAGCAGGAACAGTCCCCTAAGTTTGCTCATAGTCTGTACAGAGATATATAATAAAACTATGGCAGCATAGGTATTCCCCTGTACTAAGCACAATTCAGCAGGAACAGTCCCTAAATTTGCTCATAGTCTGTACAGAGAGAGCCTATAAAACTATGACAGCATAGGTATTCCCTGTACTAAGCACAATTCAGCAGGAACAGTCCCCTAAGTTTGCTCATAGTCTGTACAGAGATATATAATAAAACTATGGCAGCATAGGTATTCCCCTGTACTAAGCACAATTCAGCAGGAACAGTCCCCTTCAGGGGCGTAACTACAGAGGAAGCAAACCCTGCAGGGGGCCCAGGAGGTATAGGGGGCCCCATGAGGCTCAAATTCATGTACAATTTCAATACATTTTGGTAAAACAGGACAACCGCTGGATATGTTTGGGGCCCTAAAATTAATTTGCTGTGGGGCCCAGTAACATCTAGTTACGCCACTGGTCCCCTAAGTTTGCTCATAGTCTGTACAGAGATATATAATAAAACAATGGCAGCATAGGTAGTTTACTAAACACAATTTAGCTGCTGTGTCTAATTCATGATTGAAGGTTAAATCCCATTGTTAAGGGCTTTTTACAGACCTTTATTTACATGTATTTATAGAACGCCAACATATTGTGCAGCTCTGAGACCTTTTACAACAACCAGTGGATCAAAGGGGGAAATCGAATATGACATTTATACTCTGGGCAGTGCAGACAGGAAAGGTATTACAACCCCAAAGCGTTTGATGGAGTATTAGACATACTACATTACTGACAGTTGCGCTGCCTGTGTGCGAGTGTTTACTCTTCCAACATGATCCCACCCCCTTTCTCAGGGGGCCCTGCCGTGTCTTTAAACACAACGCACCAGTGAGAGCTCGAATCTCCCACCGGTACCATAACTGGTCTCAGAATTTGTTCTGGTCATGTGACCCGATGTCTGAGTTCTGCTGCAAAACTTTATAGGAGTCCAACTGCAAAGCAATAAAGTATATCCATATTGGGCTTAAGGGAAGGGAACCATTGAGTTCTTGCCCTGCTGCCTACTCCTCACCCACTGTCCCTTTATAGGAGAACTCTAAGTCTTGCACTCGGCAGCTTTATTTCATATTATTAAAGAACCAAGAGACGGCACTTGGAAAAAGCAGTTGAAGGACCAGGACAATGTTAAAAAACCATTGATGTGCCCTCGTTCCATTTCTGTGCACCAAAGCCAAAGAAACTATTTCATATATAATAGTATTCAATAGTAATAGTAAATAATTGGTCCACTCCATGGGGACAATTGGAAAGTACCGATCTCGATTTTTGTTCATTTTGTTCCTATGCGAATTGCCTTCCGCTGTCATGTACATGTACCCGACACATCCCAGAACCCTCACGTTTATATGAATTCCATCTGCAGAGAATGAATATTTTAAGCTGTTACTTTCCGTGCTCCTCAGGACAGACAAATGGACAATCTCCCAGCACCTCCCGACTTCCCAGCGACAAGCCCAGAGCCCCAAGGAAACGGCACAGATCTACATTTATGGTAACAATGAGCCGATTGGCTGGGAGGAACCCGTGGCCTGTAGCCAGTTTCTTTTCCAATTCACAGAAATACCCAACGGAGAGAAATAAAAAAAGTTCTGATTAAAAGAATTCCTCTTCCACACAAGGAACACAACATTGAATATCGTCTAACATTTCCTCTGCACATGTACCAAATATAGGGATAATGTTGCACATTTATGGGGTCACGCGATAGTTGTTTTTATCTGCATAAACTTTATGGTATAAAAGCATTAAACTGTGTCTCATTAAATTATTCTGCTGTAATATTTTCATACGGTCATTTTTTTATTGATAAACCTATTTCAATTCTGCACTGAAATCCATTTCTCAAAAGACCAAACAGATTTTTTTATATTCAATTTTGAAATCTGACATGGGGCTAGACATTTTGTCAATTTCCCAGCTGCCCCTGGTCATGTGACTTGTGCCTGCACTTTAGGAGAGAACTGCTTTCTGGCAGGCTGCTGTTTTTCCTTCTCAATGTAACTGAATGTGTCTCAGTGGGACATGGATTTTACTATTGAGTGTTGTTCTTAGATCTACCAGGCAGCTGTTATCTTGTGTTAGGGAGCTGCTATCTGGTTACATTCCCATTGTTCTTTTGTTTGGCTGCTGTGAGGGGGAAGGGAGAGGGGTGATATCACTCCAACTTGCTGTACAGCAGTAAAGAGAGACTGAAGTTTATCAGAGCACAAGTCACATGACTTGGGGCAGCTGGGAAATTGACAAAATGTCTAGCCCCATGTCAGATTTCAAAATTGAATATAAAAAAAAACCTGTTTGCTCTTTTGAGAAATGGATTTCAGTGCAGAATTGAGATAGGTTTATCCATGTGGAACAACAGGTAGTAGGCAGGCTGTCTATCAAGTGTACAGTTTAAGATTTCTTCAGATATGTCAATTATGTTGTCCCAGTAAGTCTTTATCATGGGCCAGTCCCAGAAAATATGAAGCATTGTGCCTTTTTCTTTAAGGCATCTCCAACACCTGTCAGAGGTTTGCGGATGTAGGTGCTTCAATTTTACAGGCGTCCTTTATCAGTTGGTTAGGATTTTATAATTTATAATTTAGCCTGTTGCACCTTGTGCTGTACATGAGTTTTAATACAAGATCTGTTCCTCTGTCAATGTAATATTTAGCTCCTTATTCCATGCTTGGATAAAGTGTACATTGGATAGGTCTGTCGTTTTTATATATCATCGCTATGTTATGTCTAGCTGGGTCAAGCAGTGTACAATATTTCTCAAAGGTTGTTAATGGGAGGGCTAGTGTTGCTGTGCCCCCAAGGGAGTAGTAATAGTGTGTAATTTAGATGGTCTAGAGCCTTGAAGGGCTTGATGTTATGAAATATTTGTTTGCTAATTAGTTTGCCTTTTTCTATAAAGTGTTTCAGTTGCAGGTTCCCTTGTATCTGCCAGTGCTGAAAGTATCCTGGATCAAGGTTCACTGGGAAAGCCGGGTTGTTCAGAAGTGGTGTAAGTGGTGATGGGTGTTTAGTGAGAAGGTGTGTCGTTTTCAACTTGTCCCATATTTTTAGTGTATATGTTATCGTGGGGCTGCTGTAATATTTTCATGTGGTGGGGGCTAAAGTAGAGCACCTACTATGGGACCCATCAATGCATCAGTTGTTGTTATGAATAGCATGGGAACTCTTAGTAATGCAACACATATTAATTCCTTCACTGTCCAGTCCAGTGCATAAGTAGCTATAGTAACAGTGGATAATAGTCTCTGGGAAGGGAGTGTGACTGTGGGATAGCAGGTATAGTAGGGAGAGATGGTGCCTATAGTAACAGTGGGATAATAGTCTCTGGGAAGGGAGTGTGACTGTGGGATAGCAGGTATAGTAGGGAGAGATGGTGTCTATAGTAACAGTGGATAATAGTCTCTGGGAAGGGAGTGTGACTGTGGGATAGCAGGTATAGTAGGGAGAGATGGTGCCTATAGTAACAGTGGGATAATAGTCTCTGGGAAGGGAGTGTGACTGTGGGATAGCAGGCAGGGGTGTAACTACAGAGGAAGCAGACCCTGCGGCTGCAGGGGGGCCCAGGAGGTATAGGGGCCCCATGAGGCCCTAATTCATATACAATTTCAATAAATATTGGTAAAACAGGTCAACCTCTAGACATTTGGGGGCCTGAAAAATAATTTGCTGTGGGGCCCAGTAATATCTAGTTACGCCACTGATAGCAGGTATAGTAGGGAGAGATGGTGTCTATAGTAACAGTGGATAATAGTCTCTGGGAAGGGAGTGTGACTGTGGGATAGCAGGTATAGTAGGGAGAGATGTGCCTATAGTAACAGTGGGATAATAGTCTCTGGGAAGGGAGTGTGACTGTGGGATAGCAGGTATAGTAGGGAGAGATGGTGCCTATAGTAACAGTGGGATAATAGTCTCTGGGAAGGGAGTGTGACTGTGGGATAGCAGGTATAGTAGGGAGAGATGGTGCCTATAGTAACAGTGGTATAATAGTGGGAGAGCGACATAGTCATGCAAAACGTTCATGAGGGTGCCAAGTAAGTGCTGTGATTTGCTATTGCTATTGCCATGAGGACTGGCAACTTAAAAGTCTCTGTTTGGCAGTACACCTGTTTTTTATGCAACTAAACCTTGACTTGAAGCCTGTAATTTAAAAATAAGCACCTGCTTTGAGGCCACTGGGAGCAACATCCAAGGGATCGGAGATCAATATGTTGCACACGAGTCACTGGTTAGGGTTCACTGTGCTAAGGCACTGAAGATGGAATGGGTTGGAAAGTTCTCTAGAAGATTTGTTAGACCATAGTTAGACATAAGATCATATAATGAGACAAGCAAGACTGGAGAAATATGATTTAGGTTTCAAGATTAGTGCATTAATTTCACTTTTTGCTGAAAGTATAGAAGACTGGAAGACCCAGACAAATATGTATATTATACCAAAAAGAAAAATAACAACTGTAGATTTGTAGACAGAGAGCTTTTGCATCCGAGTGCCGAGTGTATAGATACCGAGAATGAAAGACATGGAAAGACAAGAAGGAAAAATATGCCTTTTGACTTTGGTAGAAGCAAGTACTATTGGGAATATATTGGACAATGACAACAAACAAATGGATCTTTGACCAAACCACCTTCCCTTGGATGCACACATGGCAAGACTGAAGCTTATTTTGGACACATTGTAAGGAGGCACAATTCCTTGGAAAGAAAGTTATTCTTGGAAGAGAAAGACCAACAACAAGATGGATAGACTCATGAATATGTCATTGAGAAGCCTGGAGATCCAAAAAGAACACGGGACAAATGTATGGTCACCAGGAATTGAAGTCAGCGTGACTTTAAAAATGACATGGAATGTTTAATGATGTGTTTTGAGGAAAACGGCGATTTTGTTTCGGAAACTTTGTACATTAGTTTTTTGCCTTCCTTTCTCACTCTCAAGAACAATTCATGGCTTGTGATTCATGGGAATCTTAGTTCTTTGAAGAAGATCTGTTTCTGTGGTGACATCTAGAGGGCTTCCTATGCTACTGCAGAACTTAGACATAATACAGCTCTACATTTCACTTTCAGATTAAGGATTTGCTCTGACTGGTGCAAACTGTGGTATGGTTGAGATACTAAAGACTTTCAGAAGAGTAAGATACTGTTCCTCCATTGACAGTCCAGTTCTAGTCCAATTCCAGGACAATCAGGATCCCAAAAGAGGTGCCACTAACTGGGTCTGGAACAGTTTATGGGCATGTCTGGGCTCATTCTTTCCTGGTTGTGGCAGATCAGGGCAGGGCTGGAACTATGGGCAGAAAAGGCACTTGCCTAGGGCGCAATGATAGGGTAATGATCTCTGGTACCAATTCAAAAGTATTCTGTCTACCCCTAGTCCCCTCTGCTGCTCTACCCTCCCCTCTATTTTTCTTTTTTTCTCTTCCTTTCTCGCTTTCGTCTGTCGACTAGTCCGGACTCTAGTCCCCCCACCACTTGCTGGTCATCTCTAAC
This sequence comes from Xenopus petersii, assembly GCA_038501925.1. Lineage (NCBI taxonomy): Eukaryota > Metazoa > Chordata > Amphibia > Anura > Pipidae > Xenopus > Xenopus petersii. The sequence continues at coordinate 135,648,979 of CM076684.1, read as the reverse complement.
TACACCGCCTCATCCTCAGTCCATGTGAGAGGTGGCTGGCCAGGTTGCCTAGGGCAGGTGTCCCCAATAACCGGGCCGTGTCCCAAAACCGGGCCTCGGACAGTCCTGAATTGGGTCGCCGAGACTAGCCCGCAATTAACTGGATGCCGGCGTGGCGAATTGGATCCATGCACACCCAAATTTGATGCGTAGTTGCTGCTGGCCCCCCGACCCACAGAATCACAGAAAATCGCACCCAGGAACTAATCAAATTAGACCTAACAATGGGAAATAATTTTTAGCCCAAGGCCACTTTAAATATTCAAAACTTGATTACGTCATAATGCACCAGCACATAAAACCAGGAAGTGAAGGAGAAGCTGTGAAGAAGAGGAAAGGTCCCACTAGACCACCAGGGTAAGTCCTTACAAGAATGACCAATTCTAAGCGACCTTTCAATATTTATTTTCTATTGTTTTAAAATGATTTGTCTTCTTCTTCTGACACATTCAAATGGGGGTCACTGACCCCATCTAGGATGCTAGGGTAATTTCAGCCCTAGCAACCAGATGGCTGAAATGGCAAACTGGAGAGCTGCTGAATGGAAAGCTAAATAACTCAAAAACCACAAATAATAAAAAATCAAAACCAATTGCAGTTTGTCTCAGAATGTCACTCGCTACATTATACTAAAAGTCATTCTTTAATGTTAACAACCCTTTAAATTTGCGCACAGGAGCTCCCCATCTTGGATCTTGTCAGGCCAACTTCTGAGTGTCAGTGACACTGCACATGCTCAGTGTGCTCTTGCATACTGTTGAGAAACTAAGATTAGGGGTAGACTATGCACTTATGAGTCTGATTGGGGGAACACAGGTCTCTGAGTTCAACCCTATTGGAATTTTTAAATTCAGGGATGTAAAGTGCAGAGAGCTGATTGGATTGTGCCAGTTTATTGGACTTTTCACCCAACTCTGCATTTTAGAAATGAGCCCTAATATGTTTTGCATCCTCATGGCTTTCCTTCTGTTTCAGTGTTACAATTACTGACAAACTACCAAAGAAAGTGAGTTATAAATACCCCACTAAAAGATACTTTGCATGTTAAAATGGAGGCAATATCACCAAAAAAGTATCAAATACGAAAAAAAGATGTGTTGCCTTATGCTGTCCTGTGCATTAAAGTCACATGATTATTAGTAAAGTGTATTGGTTCTGCTCTAAAATCCAAATCCAACTCTGGTAGTGAATTCCAAAGTGACCCCTAGATTCACTTCAACCCTGATAAGGTGCATTTCAAATTTGGGCAATTGTGGCAAAGAATGAACAGCAAATCAATTGAGACTGGGGCAGTACAAGTCGGGATTACAAATTTAACTGCAAATATATTGACCATGAAATCTTAATACTGTCCCCAAACTTGGCTATGCCAGTAAAATAATAACCAGGAGGTAACCCTATCAACAGCCCCCTAAGTTTGCTCATAGTCTGTACAGAGAGATCCCATAAAACTATGGCAGCATAGGTATTCCCTGTACTAAGCACAATTCAGCAGGAACAGCCCCTAAGTTTGCTCATAGTCTGTACAGAGAGATCCCATAAAACTATGGCAGCATAGGTATTCCCTGTACTAAGCACAATTCAGCAGGAACAGTCCCTAAGTTTGCTCATAGTCTGTACAGAGAGATCCCATAAAACTATGGCAGCATAGGTATTCCCCTGTACTAAGCACAATTCAGCAGGAACAGCCCCCTAGAACTCAAATAAAGATTTGATTAGTAACCAGTAATTGTATCTGCACATGTTAAAGCTGTTGGCTGTATATGTACTTACAGGGGGATCCTGGCCCCTCTGCCACCTGAGGCAGCAGCAGTTGCTGCTGCCCCCCCCCCTTCCCTGGAAATTCACTCTTAAAGTAACAGGAGCAGAATTTTTGCTGTCCCTGGTACCTAGTGGGGCGCTGCCCCTGTGTACTTGTATACAAGGGATAAGTTGAAAGCAGCACTTAGATATGTTGTGATGACTCATTTGGAGGAACTGCTTTAAAAACTAACAAAAAAACAGTTTCAAAGAAATCACTGATCTTTGGGGAAGAAGTTTGTTTGCCACGTGTCATTATGGGCATTTTACACAAATATTTCTTCTGTAAGGGCTAAGGGCCAGGGGATTAACATTTTAGTACTTAGTGACAGCCAGTAAAACACAGATTGGGGAGCAAGATTATTTATATCATTAAAGACTATTATCCACTGTTACTATAGGCACCATCTCTCCCTACTATACCTGCTATCCCACAGTCACACTCCCTTCCCAGAGACTATTATCCCACTGTTACTATAGGCACAATCTCTCCCTACTATACCTGCTATCCCACAGTCACACTCCCTTCCCAGAGACTATTATCCCACTGTTACTATAGGCACATCTCTCCCTACTATACCTGCTGTCCCACAGTCACACTCCCTTCCCAGGGACTATTATCCACTGTTACTATAGGCACCATCTCTCCCTACTATACCTGCTATCCCACAGTCACACTCCCTTCCCAGAGACTATTATCCACTGTTACTATAGGCACCATCTCTCCCTACTATACCTGCTATCCCACAGTCACACTCCCTTCCCAGAGACTATTATCCACTGTTACTATAGACACCATCTCTCCCTACTATACCTGCTATCCCACAGTCACACTCCCTTCCCAGAGACTATTATCCGACTGTTACTATAGACACCATCTCTCCCTACTATACCTGCTATCCCACAGTCACACTCCCTTCCCAGACACTATTATCCCACTGTTACTATAGGCACCATCTCTCCCTACTATACCTGCTATCCCACAGTCACACTCCCTTCCCAGACACTATTATCCCACTGTTACTATAGGCACCATCTCTCCCTACTATACCTGCTATCCCACAGTCACACTCCCTTCCCAGAGACTATTATTGGTAGAGAAGAGAAGGGAAAGCTTTGGGGAATGATCAGTATCAGACTCTTCCTTTAAAGGGAGGGGTTTCCGTTCCGCCAGTTGTTTGTTTAGCTTGTGACATAAGGAGCTGAGTCAGTTACTTTCAGTTCATTTGGCAGAAGCAGAGACACGTCCTTCTGAGTCTTTTTGCCGTCGACAATATGTTATTGCCCTGGATCTGCCTGGTTATCACACTGGTAAGCTTATACAGCCTCTGAACTTGTTTAGACTCTTTAACTGGACATTTTGGGTCTGTAGGGAAGAGTGAGGCAAGAGATCGAGGTTTGTGATGGAAATACTGGGCAGTTACAAGCGGCCGTTACTAACTGTTAACTCATAACAAGGAGACATGAATAAGGAAATCCTCAATGAGGGGGCAGCCATATTTGTGCCGCAGGAGCATTAGAAACTTTAACCGAAAGACTGAGATGGGACAGTCAGGTTGGCAAAACTGTCAGGTTTAGGAACTTCAAGTAACAATAACAAAAGCAGAACTATCTGCAAAAAACAATCAACACGACCTATAGGCAACTTTTAATATAGATTAATTTTTTTTGAAATTTGTAGCGTCAGTATCACTTTGAGTGTCACACCAGCTGACGTCCAAGCTGAACTCCATATAGTGTCCATCAGGTCCGGACTGAGAATTAAAATAGGCCCTGGTATTTCAGGTACACAGAGGCCCAAACAGCCCACTAAATACTGACTTTCTATGGGACCTTATAGCAGCCCCTCTGGCATTTGCCAGAACCCACAGATTGCCAGTCCGGGCCTGGTGTCCATTGACTGCTCACTACAAGTCCTAGTACAATAAGTTACTCCCTATCAAAGACCAATAGACGGGGCACGTGATGTGCTTAGAAACTACTACACCGGTACAACTCTGCCTTAGACTAGAAGTGATTTTATAAATGGAATGGAGGTGCATTGCTGGTAAATTCAGACACCCCTGGGTATGCCTTGGCCCCACCAGTGGTTGCAAAAAAAAATGAAATATATTTATATAAAATTGTATAAATGCATGTGCAATGGCCCACATACAGACAAACATGTCTGGGCCATTACCCACTACTATAATTACAGGGTTGGAAATTCCATCTATATATATTTAAATATACATGCTCTATTACCTGCAGAAAGAGCTGCCAAGGAGATCTAGGGCAGGTAACCAGTTATACAATGTAATCTTCCAGAAAGCCCGCTGTAGTTCACATACAATTACTGTATATTCCTGATATGTCATATTGGAATTCTTTAGTAGGGGGTACATTATCCCTTATAATACACGAGTGATACTCAGAGTTCCCTGTATAACTCAGCCTGCAGCCTTGTGCCTTTATATGGTCACAGAACAACCCCTCAGTGACTTCTAATATCCTTATCATTTACAGTAGGGGGTACATTATCCCTTATAATACATGAGTGATACTCAGAGTTCCCTGTATAACTCAGCCTGCAGCCTTGTGCCTTTATATGGTCACAGAACAACCCCTCAGTGACTTCTAATATCCTTATCATTTACAGTAGGGGGTACATTATCCCTTATAATACATGAGTGATACTCAGAATTCCCTGTATAACTCAGCCTACAGCCTTGTGCCTTTATATGGTCACAGAACAACCCCTCAGTGACTTCTAACATCCTTATCATTTACAGTAGGGGGTACATTATCCCTTATAATACATGAGTGATACTCAGAATTCCCTGTATAACTCAGCCTGCAGCCTTGTGCCTTTATATGGTCACAGAACAACCCCTCAGTGACTTCTAATATCCTTATCATTTACAGTAGGGGGTACATTATCCCTTATAATACATGAGTGATACTCAGAGTTCCATTTATAACTCAGCCTGCAGCCTTGTGCCTTTATATGGTCACAGAACAACCCCTCAGTGACTTCTAATATCCTTATCATTTATAGTAGGGGGTACATTATCCCTTATAATACATGAGTGATACTCAGAGTTCCCTGTATATCTCAGCCTGCAGCCTTGAGCCTTTATATGGTCACAGAACAACCCCTCAGTGACTTCTAATATCCTTATCATTTACAGTAGGGGGTACATAATCCCTTATAATACATGAGTGATAGTCAGAGTTCCCTGTATAACTCAGCCTGCAGCCTTGTGCCTTTATATGGTCACAGAACAACACCTCAGTGACTTCTAATATCCTTATCATTTACAGTAGGGGGTACATTATCCCTTATAATACATGAGTGATACTCAGAGTTCCCTGTATAACTCAGCCTGCAGCCTTGTGCCTTTATATGGTCACAGAACAACCCCTCAGTGACTTCTAATATCCTTATCATTTACAGTAGGGGGTACATTATCCCTTATAATACACAAGTGATACTCAGAGGTCTGTGCAGCCTTGTCTGTGTTTATTCATAGTATCCAACTCAGAATATGCCCAATGCAGAGATCTAAAGTTGCTCCTATAGTACTGAGGAATAACAAGACATTAAACATATACTTCTTCCTTGTGTATCGGTGACTAATGAAGCTTAACTTTCAATTGTACTTTCCGTGCAAAGGAATTTCCCTTCTTCCTTCATATTTTCAGTGTCAAGCTATAAGAAGAAAAGCAGATGTACTTACTATAAGTTGCTACATTATGTTTCTGTTAGTAGTATAGGTGTTGCAGGTTTTTGAGGGCCGGCTTTGTTATATAGAGAATAAATACTGTACTATATTCAGATTTTTAGCGCATAGTTAAAACCATATCAATATTATTCCAGGGAAAGGTCATACGAGTAGGGAGAGCACTTTTACTAACCAGAGCTCCGCCCCCTGTGTAATTATGCAAATTGTTTTCTCTTACAATTTGCTTCTGAACCACCATTATTATATAAGCCTCGTTAACTAATGATACCCTATAAAGGGCTGATTGATATCACCAGAAGTCACTGATTCACCATAGAAACAATATGGTTCCACGCCGTGGTGATTTATAATAGTGAGAGAACAAACCCTGCTCAGAAACTCGTCATTCCCTCAATACACAAACCAGTTCATCTACTATTATTGCTTCAATAGAAACCTGCTGTTTACAACAGGGAGAGCGCAGATATGGAGTTAAAGGAGAATTAAACCCTAAAAATGAATGTGGCTAAAAATGGCATATTTTATATAGTGAACTTATTGCACGAGGCTAAAGTTTGAGCTTGTCAATAGCAGCAATGATCCAGGACTTCAAACTTGTCACAGGGGGTCACCATCTTGGAAAGTGTCTGTGACACTCATATGCTCAGTGGGCTCTGATTGGCTGTTGAGAAGCTAAGCTTAGGGCTCGTCACTAATTATCCAGCAGAAAATGAGCTTCCCTGGCTGTAATATAAGCTGATGCTACAGGTTTGCTGATTATTCAATTCTGATGCTAATTGCACTGGTTTCTGTGCTGCCATGTAGTAATTATGTGTATTAATTACTAATCAGCCTTATATTGTGACATTTCTATTCTATGTGTACTGTATATTGTGAGTGGGTCCCTAAGCTCAGTAAGTGACAGCAGCACAGAGCATGTGCAGTGAATCAGCAGAAAAGAAGATGGGGAGCTACTGGGGCATCTTTGGAGACACAGATCTTTACTGCTAAAGGGCTGTGGTTGCCTTGGGCTGGTACAGAAGCACAAAACATCATGTACAACATTTCTACCTACTTCTTTAGTTAGGCTTTAGTTCTCCTTTAAGCGTCACCCACTATACATTGAATTTTACATTTTGCTTTGTCCTTAAATGAACCTGGTGTCCCTTCATTCCTATAACCCAAATGTATTGTATTTCTTTTAATTGCGGAAAAAGGTCTCCAACCTGAATTATCACATACTTTACAGTTATTTGGGTGGTTCTTTATAATCATTAGAGGCGGTTCACCTTTAAGTTAACTTTTAGTACGTTATAGAATGGCCCATTCTAAACTTTTCAATTGGTTTGTAGTATTTATTGTTTTATTGTTTTATTTGTATTTTTCTTCTGACTCTTTCCAGCTTTCAAAAGGGGGTCGCTGACCCCCATCTTAAAACACAAGTGCTCTGTAAGGCTGCAAATGTATTGTGATCGCTACTTTTTGTTGCTCGTCTATTCTGGCCTCTCCTATTCATATTCCCGTCTCTTATTCAAATCAATGCATGGTTGCTAGGGGAATTTGGACCCTAGCAACGAGTTAAAAGAATACAAAGCAAAATAACTCAAAAACCACAAATAATAAAAAAAAATGTAAAGCAGAATTGGTGAGTCATACATAGACAGTTGCCTTCATAGATTAGTCTCTCCAGAGGTTCAGCCCCAAAATTCTGCTCACTGGCGTCCCTCTAACTCACTTTTCATACACATCTGACACTCCTAGAGGGCGCTATAACCTGAGTATTTCACTTTCCAATCTGAAGCCTGAGATCCTCTTTCCCTAAACCCTAAGAAGTACCCATAATTCCTCTGGTCCCTTTGCCTCCCTCCCCTTCCACAGGAGGACTTCTACTTCCTTTCCTTCGAAAACGGCAATTTGGGCTTGCTTTATGGCAAGGATTCTATGCAATAAAATGATATTATAGGATTTTAAGCTATAATATATGATCATAATAATAACATAATATAAACCATAATAATGATTTCATCGGGCCTAATATACTAAGAGATCATTATGTTTTATGGCTGATGCAGAGGTCAGTTTTGTATAAATATCAGTTTTAGGGTCATAGAAAGACGAAACTGCTTTATGACTTCCCTGAAGTGACCAGAAAACCATAAGACAAACGTCAGAATGTGAAGAAGTGAATCAATTAGTTCCCCTTTCCTGCTGAAAGTCTCAACTTGTTATTACAGATCCGGCAACATTTCTAGTTTATAGACACGAGACTTACATAAAAGGGGGTACAGTTCTGGGCGCTGAAGCAGGAGGGGTTGGGGATTTTTATAAAGGGAAATTCCACTTTAGTCGAATGAAATTCTGTTGCCCAACTCCTGTACAGCCCCATAAATCATTAGTTTCAATTATTTGTACTGGGGATAACTATGATGGGTAAGTGCAAGGGGTTTGTAATAAGGCACAGTCCACAGCTGGAGGTGTTTAAAGGTTAAAGGATAAGTAAACCTTAAAAATAAGTGAATGTAAAATTAACGAGGGTTCTATTCTAAGCACTTTTGCAATGTACATTCATTATTTATTTATTTTTCATTCCAAGATATTAAGGGATACATGTGCTGTTAATATTAATGAATTTTGTTACAACAGCGCCACCTGCTGGTCAGTTTCCCACCAGTCTGACCACCAAGTAGTCAAGGAAGTTGCCAGGAGAAAGAAAGAGGCTGCTCTGATGTTCTTCTGCTTAGGAAAGATAAGAGAAAGGTTTCTAATTTTATTCCTAAGCAGAAGAACATCAGAGCAGCCTCTTTCTTGCGCCTGACAACTTCCTTGACTACTTGGTGGTCAGACTGGTGGGAAACTGACCAGTAGGTGGCGCTGTTGTAACAAAATTCATTCATATTAACAGTATATGTATCCCTTAAAGGGATACTGTCATGGGAAAACATGTTTTTATTCAAAACACATCAGTTAATAGTGCTGCTCCAGCAGAAATTTGCACTGAAATCCATTTTTCAAAAGAGCAAACTGATTTTTTTTATATTCAATTTTGAAATCTGACATGGGGCTAGACATATTGTCAGTTTCCCAGCTGCCCCCAGTCATGTCACTTGAGCTCTGATAAACTTCAGTCACTCTTTACTGCTGTACTGCAAGTTGGAGTGATATCACCCCCCTCCCTTTACCCGCAGCAGCCTAACAACAGAACAATGGGAAGGTAACCAGATAGCAGCTCCCTAACACAAGATAACAGCTGCCTGGTAGATCTAAGAACAACACTCAATAGTAAAATCCAGGTCCCACTGAGACACATTCAGTTACATTGAGTAGGAGAAATAACAAAGCTACAAAATGTGTTTTTTTGCACTTGGCACCTTGCCCCCCTCTTCCTCTCCCTGCATTCAGCCCTGTCGGCTTTTGTTAAGTGGGCAGCACATGGGCCTCCCCTAAAACATCACTCTTGTCTATAGGGGGTGCTGGGGAGACCCCTGTGCTTTATGCCTGCCTATGGTGCTAGTTAGGTGGGCAGATGCCGTGCTGTATATGTGGTTACAGTAGGAAGGGAGGTTGCGACTCAGTACTGCCAATAGTAAGAACATCTCTATTGTACAGCTGTGTGTTTGCCAGAACTGTGGTCTCATAGGAAACCACATCCTGCTATTGTGCAACTCTCTAAACAGAGTGAATAATAATAAAATGGAACCTTGCGGATAATCTTGTGTTCTCTTTGGGGGAAAGCAAAGAGAGCCCTGGAGCCATGTCACTGTCCCACTTTGCATTGCTTTGTACAATGGCTTCAATGTACTTTATATTTGCCAGTGGATTGACCTTGCTGGGGTTGCGAGGGTTAATAAGATTACATCTGAAAAGGAAAAACATGGTTAAAAAAAACAAAAAACGAAAGTGCAACCTCAGTGCTGGGCTGGGGATGTGCTGCAAAAACACAATGTTACAGTAGAATGACAAGAATATGTTATTGGTTAGTTTTACTTCCCCTTTATGTTGCTCTGATTGGGTTTTAAACAGTTTATTTCACCTGCATGTAAGTCGCTTGTGCCGGCTGCCATATTGCTCCTCCCGGCAAAGGAAATTCAATTGGAACTAGAAGTTGCTAAATATATTTAGGGCCCCTGTTAATTATGGGAATATGACCCCAAACACAGGCGGAAATTGCTAATTGATATAGTTCCATTGGTCCCCCTATGGTTATCCCCCTGAACTCAACAGTCCTGCTACAGGTAGAACAATCCCGAATATTGGACCTCAGTGGGGAAAAAAAAAGTGGACTGGGTTTTAGGCAGAACAGGGATGTTGTCTAAAAGATTCCGACTTGCAATAATCAGATGTTGGGATTAGATTAGGGTATTATACTGCCCCTAGTGGTGACTTTATGAAGCAATGGAGAATGTTGTAGTGATCTGGATCTGGAGCACCAGTTTATAGGTGGGATCAGGTAGGTAATATTGGTGAACTTCACCCTATGCGTTAGATTTCCCAGGCAGGCTTGAATTATAGGAACAAAGTACTCATACCGCGGCTCTATCGACTCACTAAGAAAAAGTGCCGCCAAATAGCAAAGGGAGATCCCAATCCCTAAATAATTCCTATGCCAGTTGTGACTCTTTCACTATCTTTGGACTAGCCATTCTATCCTTTATCCCCTGAGTCCTTAGATTGATTATAGGTGATAATAAATAATTCCTCTGTGGGAAATAATAAGGAAGGCTTCGGATGTGCGTGTGTGTAGTTGAGGCTGAAACTGCACAATACGCCAGTATCTCAGGGGCCCTGGGTAAATTTCCACTGTCCATTCAGCTCCCCTGGGAAGTAATTTGGACCTGCCTACTGAGTAGAATTGGGCTGTCAACCTCATTCTGACCATCTGCCCCAGTTTGTTCCACCCACACACATTTCTCACCCAAAACCAACCCAATCCTGCTGCAAACTCCACCCCCTACTACCAAGGGACCCATCTGTCTGACCAAGATGGCGACTGTGCTGATATCTATGACTTCTACTAACTCACTAAGCATTTATTTATGCCCAAAATGTAATTGGGGGTAATTAAACATATTCATTTGCAGCACAATCTTGGTTCCTCACCTTTCCCTGACATAGGCTGCTGTCCCTTCCGCTATCATTGCCAAAATGGCCACACATTTCCTGTTCCTGTTTTCTTTATTCACTTTTCACTACCAACAATTTCACAGTTTACTTTGGACTCACTCCCACTTAGTGGTCAAACTAGTTATACATTTCACCCCCGTACAAGCACTTAACTGTATCTGTGCTGGAGGAGGTCTGGGGGGTGCAACTGTGCTCTCTTGCTATAAAGTACAGAATTTCCAGGTTAAAACCGGGAAATTTGGCTCATAATGGTACCAGGAACAGCTTTTTTTGCCACCCCAGGTAATCTGTTTTTCAACTTGCCTCATTGGTGCATCACCCATGCAAGTAATATGGAAATCTAGTTCCAGTTTCCCAGGGGGATTGCTAAGGGTCTAATGCAGATCATCTCATGTGGACTTACCTTTTATTGGACTGTCAAAACCCCATTCAGTTATGTAGTATGAAGAGAATAACCTTCAAATGTTATCTATACTTGTATTTCAACTTATTGTGTTATATTTTATATCCACAGGCAGTGGAAAGGAATTCAGCATCTGCAATACATCATATAGAAGATTCCTCAAACACATTCATTGCTAAACCATCATTGTCACTGCACAAGGTTTTTAAAAGAGAATCAACATGTCCAGTTGGGGAATATCATGCTCATCAATTCTGCTGTAGGAACTGTCCAGCTGGTGAGTTCTCTTTGTTATGTATATTTGCTTTTTATACTTCACCCCCTACTATAATGATAAGGATGTTACAAGTCTGTGACCATGTAAAGGCACAAGGCTGCAGGCTGAGTTATACAGGGAACTCTGAGTATCACTCATGTATTATAAGGGATAATGTACCCCCTACTGTAAATGATAAGGATATTAGAAGTCACTGAGGGGTTCTGTGACCATATAAAGGCACAAGGCTGCAGGCTGAGTTATATAGGGAACTCTGAGTATCACTCATATATTATAAGGGATAATGTACCCCTACTGTAAATGATAAGGATATTAGAAGTCACTGAGGGGTTCTGTGACCATATAAAGGCACAAGGCTGCAGGCTGAGTTATACAGGGAACTCTGAGTATCACTCATGTATTATAAGGGATAATGTACCCCCTACTGTAAATGATAAGGATATTAGAAGTCACTGAGGGGTTGTTCTGTGACCATATAAAGGCACAAGGCTGCATGCTGAGTTATACAGGGAACTCTGAGTATCACTCATGTATTATAAGGGATAATGTACCCCCTACTGTAAATGATAAGGATATTAGAAGTCACTGAGGGGTTGTTCTGTGACCATATAAAGGCACAAGGCTGCAGGCTGAGTTATACAGGGAACTCTGAGTATCACTCATGTATTATACGGGATAATGTACCCCCTACTGTAAATGATAAGGATATTGAGGGGTTGTTCTGTGACCATATAAAGGCACAAGGCTGCAGGGAACTTATACAAAAAACCCGGTGTAATTCCAAACTGTAGGCTTTCAGTCCACATAGAGGCTACTAAATAGCCAATCACAGCCCTTATTTGGCACCCCAGTACTTTTTTCATGTGTGAGTTGCTCATTTGAATGAGGCTCATGTGTATAGAAGGTTTGAAACCTCAGATATGAAGTAGTGATGAGCACGTCAGTTTTTCCTGACCCGCACCCTCCTACTGGTTTCCTTTTATAGACCCACGCCCCCCGATGATCTCACAAAAGGGGCGGGGCATGCAGGCGCAGCGTCTATAAAAGAAGAAGCTGGAAGTCAGAAGCGGGCAGTGCAAGCTGGTGGCGGGGGGGGGAGGGGAAAAGCTCAACCTGCCACCCGAGAAGAAGAGGGCAAAGTCGGCCTGAACCCACCCGACCCCCATAAATCCCGTGGGTATCGCGCCTGCCCGCACATCACTAATATGAAGGCACAAGGCTGCAGGCTGATTATTACTCAAGTTGTCTATATGGAATAGTGTTAGATTAAAATAAAAAAAATGGTGTTTAAAATATGAGTAATGAATAATGATATCTCTTTAGCCTCCTCCTACATCGAATATAAAATGACTTGTCTATCTCTCTGTTTTTATTGCTTGTCTCTGGATGTCTGAAGGGTTTCTATAAGAACCTGGTATGTACCCCTATTAATCATTAACTTGCACCACTAACATATTGCAGCATATTTTTTTTTGGTAAGTATTTGTGCTCACACATAACTCAGGGGATTCCAGGGATAATTATACCTGTTTATTTCCACTTCCTTGTTGTAAATTTTCAAATTGAAATGTAAAACCATGAGTTGGTTTTGGTTTAATTCGGTATAAAAATAAAAACTGGGTAAATAGATAGGCTGTGCAAAATAAAAAATGTTTCTAATATAGTTAGTTAGCAAAAAATGTAATATATAAAGGCTGGAGTGACTGGATGTGTAACATAATAGCCAGAACACTACTTCCTGCTTTTCAGCTCTCTTGCTTTCCTCTGATTGGTTACCAGGCAGTAACCAATCAGAGACTTGAGGGAGGGCCACATGGGCCATAACTGTTGCTTTTGAATCTGAGCTGAATGCTGAGGATCAATTGCAAACTCACTGAACATTTATGTCCCATGTGGCCCCCCTTAAAGGACCAGTAACATCGACTTTTTTTTAAAAATATTCGTTAGTATACATCGAACCAAAAAGCACCAAGACAAATGAAACTTTAAAATCGCAAAGTCTTTATTAAGAAATAAGTTACTTGTGCTCTTCTTCAGAAAGCGATCGGGCAATCCATCGTGCAGTGTTTGATTTCTCCTCCCTGCCTTCCTTATAGGAAATAGCAAGGCAAGAGGAATCTAACGCCGCACGATGGATCGTCGCCCTGTCGTGATTCAACCGAATCCTTCTACCCGGGCGACCTGAATCCTGTTCCTAATTTGCATATGCAAATTAGGGGCAGGGAGGAAAATCATGTGACTTTTTGTGACGGTATATGGTGAGGGTTTATGGTTACCACTTACTTGGTTCTTGATTTATTCATGTAGGGACCCATGTAGAGAATGACTGTCAGAAAGAACACCAGAACTCCACCTGTATATATTGCACTGATGGGAAGGATTATATGGACCAACCCAATGGTTACTATGAGTGCCTCCTCTGCAAACCATGTGACCAGGTACAAGGTGGGTATAAGTTGACTTTGGGTTTCCATAATGATTTGGCACATCTAGACCCCAGACAGATGTGTGCTCACCAGGGGCGCTTCTCTTGCATGCAGCTTAGTACTCACTTTGAGCTCTCTAAATACACGTATGGGGATCTGTTATCCAGAATGCTGGGGACCTGGGGCTTTCTGGATACCAGACCTTTCCGTAATTTGGATCTTCATACCTTAAGTCTACTAGAAAATCATATAAACATTAAATAAACCCAATAGGCTGGTTTTGCTTCCAATAAGGATTAATTATATCTGAGTTGGGATCAAGTACAAGCGACTGTTTTATTATTACACAGAAAAAGGGAAATCATTTTGGATTATTTGGATGCAACGGCGTCTGTAATTTGGAGCTTTCTGAATAACTGGTTTCCTGATAACACCTGTAATACCTGTAATGTTTGTTTTTTTTTTCAGGAGAGGAAGTTGATTCCCCTTGCACAGCCTTTCACAATACGGTGTGTAAATGCAAAGCCAATCATTTCTGCAGTTCAAATACCAGCCAAGACCCCAGGAGCTGCGATCACTGTCTGCCATGTACCCAGTGAGTGCAATTGTTCTGCACTGTTTCTGTCAATCACTATATTCCGTTTTCGAGGTTGATTTGGCACATACCATAAAAGTGCAAGCGAAAAAATACCATCATTTGGCACCGAGTATCATATTAGTGTTGCAGCCAGGGTCGGACTGGGGGGCTTCGGGCCCACCGGGGCTATTGCCCCAGGGCCCCGCTCTGGTGTGCTTCACCGGAGCAGTGCGCATGCGCGCGGCACCGCGTTTGTGTGCACGCGCGCAGCAATACCTTTGTGCGCATGCGCAAATCCTCTATTCTACCGCGACCCCCGAAAAAGTGGGGTCGCGCAGCCAAACTAAGTAGCGGATCTGGGCCGGCGGGGCCCACAAGAGCCCGGGGCCCACCGGGTTTTTTCCCGACACTGGCTACAGCTCCTTTAAGTGAGCCTTGAGCATTCCAGGGAAAACCCTAAGTCCCATGATATAAGTGGTGGCATATTCCAAAGACCAGTTCTGCAGAATTAGAATCATCAGATACATAGATATCAGCATTGTGGTGCCAATATGGTGCCCTTTGTTGTTCCATGAGCGAGTATCTAATGATATCAGTCCTTTTTTTTATAGTTTTTGAATTATTTGCCTTCTTCTTCTGATTCTTTCCAGCTTTCAAAAAGGCTACACATGACTAGTAATTGCTGCTTTCTATTACTCCTCTTCTATTCAGTCCCTCTCCCATTCATATTCTAGCCTCTTATTCAAAGCAGTGCATGGTTGCTAGGGTAATTTGGACCCTAGCAACTGGATTTCTGACATTGCAAACTGGAGAGCTAATGAATAAATATCTAAATAACAGAAAATCACAAATAATTAAAAATCAAAACGAAGTCACTCAACCGTTATAAAAGTTAATTTAAAGGTGGACAACCCCTTTAACTATCAGCAATTCACACAAGGTTTTTATAATGTTGTATACCGGTATAAAGTATAGCAAGAAATGGCCCTTGATTAGAAGAATTAACAGTTTCTAACCTTTGTGCCTTTCATCGCAGGTGTGAAAACGGCATTGCAGAAAAATGCACAGAGACAAAAGACACGGTGTGCAAAGGTGATATTGCTTTGCTCTTATGTTTGGGAATAAGGTCTAATGCACCAAATTCATGCCAAAACCTATTGTATTGTTGTTTAGTGCAGAAAAAAATCCCATAATTTGGTGCTTCAGTGATTATGGTGATACTGCCATCTACTGGTGATAAAGAATAATATGGGTACCTGGATAGAGAACTGGCTAAAAGATAGACTACAAAGAGTGGTGGAAAATGGAACATTTTCTAATTGGACCAGTGTTGTTAGTGGAGTACCGCAGGGCTCTGTACTAGGTCCCTTGCTTTTCAACTTGTTTATTAATGACCTGGAGGTGGCCATTGAAAGTACTGGTTCTATTTTTGCAGATGATACTAAATTGTGCAGAACTATAGGTTCCATGCAGGATACTGCCACTTTGCACAGTGATTTGTCTAAACTGGAAAACTGGGCAGCAAACTGGAAAATGAGGTTCAATGTTGATAAATGCAGGTTATGCACTTTGGCAAAAATAATATAAATGCAAGTTATACACTAAATGGCAGTGTATTGGGAGTTTCCTTAAATGAGAAGGATCTAGGGGTCTTTGTAGATAACACGTTGTCTAATTCTGGGCAGTGTCATTCTGTGGCTACTAAAGCAAATAAAGTTCTGTCTTGTATAAAAAAGGGCATTAACTCAAGGGATGAAAACATAATTGTGTCTCTTTATAGGTCCTTGGTGAGGCCACATCTGGAGTATGGGGGGCAGTTTTGGACTCCAGTCCTTAAGAGGGATATAAATGAGCTGGAGAGAGTGCAGAGACTAAGTGCAACTAAACTGGTTAGAGGGAGGGAAGAGTTAAATTATGAGGGGAGACTGACAAGGTTGGGGTTGTTTTCTCTGGAAAAAAGGCGCTTGTGAGGGGACATGATTACACTTTACAAGTACATTAGAGGACATTATAGACAAATAGCAGGGGACCTTTTTACCCATAAAGAGAATCACGTACCAGAGGCCTCCCCTTCAGACTAGAAGAAAAGAACTTTTATTTGAAGCAACGTAGGGGGTTCTTCACAGTGAGGACAGTGAGGTTGGGGAATGCACTGCCGGGTGATGATTCAGTTAATGACTATAAGAGGGACTTGGATGATTTCTTGGACAGACATAATACAAAGGCTATTGTGATACTAAGCTCTATAGTTAGTATAGATATGGGGATATAGAATTTATGTGACAGTAGGGAGGGGTGTGTGTATGGGGCTGGGTTTTCACTTGGAGGGGTTAAACTTGATGGACTTTGTCTTTTTTCAACCCAATTCTATTATGTAACTATGTAACTATGGGTAATGTAGTCAGGGCCGGATTTACATAGTCGCACCCCTTGACCCGCTAACGTTTGTCCCTGTCCCCTCCCGTTTATTCAGGCAAATTTTCATTTGCAGACGAGAAATTTAAAATTAAATTTTTATCTCCTGAGCATCCCCAGTGTTTCTGAACCAATGTGGGTGTGATTGGGCAGCATGTCGCCCCCTGAAATCCTGCCGCCCTAGGCCCGAGCCTACGTTGCCTTTCCACAAATCCAGGCCTGAATGTTGGATTACAGTTTTGTGCCATAAATGTGTATGCAGAGACCTAGCTGGGAATTTGTGTCTAAGAATCATTCAGCATCTCCATGTTAAAGGAAAACTATACCCCCAAAATGAATACTTAAGCAACAGATAGTTTATATCAAATTGAATGACATATTAAAGAATCTTACCAAACTGGAATATATATTTACATAAATATTGCCCTTTTACATCTCTTGCCTTGAACCACCATTTCGTGACTCTATCTGTGCTGCCTCAGAGATCACCTGACCAGAAATACTACAACACTAACTGTAACAGGAAGAAGTGAGGAAGCAAAAGGCAGAACTCTGTCTGTTTATTGGCTCATGTGACCTTACATGTGGTTTGTATGTGTGCACAGTGAATCTTACGATCTCAGGGGGCGGCCCTTATTTTTTAAAATGGCAATTTTCTATTTATGATTACCCAATGGCACATAATACTAAAAAAGTATATTATCATGATAATGGTTCATTTACATGAAGCAGGGTTTTACACGAGCTGTTTTACTCAGTATCTTTTAATAGAGACCTACATTGTTTGGGGGGTATAGTTTTCCTTTAAGGAGTTATAAGTTCTTACTTTTTTTATTTTTGTTTTTATTGGTTTTCAAATATAGTAGGTTAAACAGCTGGTAATACTAGTAAATTGGTACATGGAGACATGTCAAGTGGTATCATCGTACGTCACAATTCCATAGTATTGTACAATGAGTTGTTGAAACAATTAGTATAGAAGCATTGTACCCAGCGGCCTCTTGTAGTGCCTTAAGCTGGTCATAGACGAAAAGATCCGCTCGTTTGGCGACATCTTTCCCCGATATGCCACTAACGGGCATGGCTATATCGGGGGTAATCTGAACGTTCGGCTATAGGGAGCACAATGGGCTCCGGCGGGATTGTTCGGGACAAAATCAAACCTGTCTGATCAACCAAACGACTGATCTCCGGCGGACGAAAAATCCGGGAATCTCCACAAACGGTCCGAAAATCGTACGATAGGATCTTTGCCTCTATGGCCAGCTTTAGTTGAGTTTTGAGGGAGGGTAAGGGGGTGGGGGAGATAAGAAGAGTGAAAGTAAAAATTCAGGTTATATTTTGAATTCTAAGAGAAGTTAACTTTTTAAGAATTAATTGAGTTGCTCTTTTACCTCTTAGAAAGCAACTCCATTCATTGTTTTAACCTTTATAAAACCCTGTTTCGTGTCCGATTCCTTTTTTTTTTATTCACTTGAAATAGATTGGAGACGTTTCCTTTCCCTTAGTTATTTTATCATCTGTTAAATGCATCCGAATCCTGGTAAACGCTTGAGTTTTAGATCTGTGCTGCTGCTAAAACGATTGAATCAGCCTCAGAATAAGGTACTTACTGGATTACAATTAGGAAAGCACCGAATCCAGGATTTGGTTCGGGATTCGGCCAGGATTCGGCCTTTTTCAGCAGGATTCGGATTTGGCCGAATCCTTCTGCCCAGCCGAACCGAATCCGAATCCTAATTTGCATATGCAAATTAGGGTCGGAAGGGAAAATGAGCGACTTTTTGTCAGAAAACAAGGAAGTAAAAAATGTTTTCTCCTTCCCAGCCCTAATTAACATATGCAAATTAGGGTTCGGATTCGGTTCGGATTCGGGGGTTCGGCCGAATCCAAAATAGTGGATTCGGTGCATCCCTAATTACAATGTTTTACCGCCAGTGATTTACACGGATACCAGCGGGAATTGGTATTTTCTGAGGTTTTTTCACTTGTGCTGGAGGAGATTAAGGACAGAATTCTGCCATGATTTTTATGATGTAGTTTTTATTTCTAAATGACACTGTTTACACTGCAAATAATTCACTCTACAATATAAAATATCATTCCTGAACCAGCAAGTGTATTTAGTTGTAATATTGGTGCTAGAAATGCCTGTACCATAATTACAGACTGTCTTCTTAAAGGGATACTGTCATCGGAAAACATGTTTTTCTCAAAACGCATCAGTTAATAGTGCTGCTCCAGCAGAATTCTGCACTGAAATCCATTTCGCAAAAGAGCCAACAGATTTTTTTATATTCAATTTTGAAATCTGACATGGGGCTAGACATATTGTCAATTTCCCAGCTGCCCTTGGTCATGTGACTTGTGCCTGCACTTTAGGAGAGAATCACTTTCTGGCAGGCTGCTGTTTTTCCTTCTCAATGTAACTGAATGTGTCTCAGTGGGACCTGGAATTTTACTATTGAGTGTTGTTCTTAGATCTACCAGGCAGCTGTTATCTTGTGTTAGGGAGCTGCTATCTGGTTACCTTCCCATTGTTCTTTTGTTTGGCTGCTGGGGGGGAAAAAGGGAGGGGGGTGATATCACTCCAACTTGCAGTACAGCAGTAAAGAGTGATTGAAGTTTATCAGAGCACAAGTCACGTGACTTGGGGCAGCTGGGAAATTGACAATATGTCTAGCCCCATGTCAGATTTCAAAATTGAATATAAAAAAACCTGTTTGCTCTTTTGAGAAATGGATTTCAGTGCAGAATTCTGTTGGAGCAGCACTATTAACTGATTCATTTTGACATTTTTTTTTTCCTATGACAGTATCCCTTTAAAGATTGGGTAACTATAGGATGAGAGTAACCAATAAAATACTATAAGTCTGAGGTTCCCTTTAATCTGTAGAGCACTGTATGGATATTGCAGTGAGATCCTTTAAGATATTTGTATTTTGATGTCTCCTGTGCAGGTAGCCGGAGCCACTGGGCGGCATTAGGAGCACTGATACCACTGGCTGTGTGTAAGTTCTGACCCAATACAGCAAGTCAACTAGTTCCTCCATGTTACTGCCATCCAGCTGAATAAATAATATTTCTTTCTTTTTTCTTCTAGGCGCAGTTGTGTTTGTAGTAAGTACATTTCCAATGCCTGAATGTGGCACATTTCATATATTGTGAATTTAAATTTGGGAAATATTTTACTTTTCTGCCTGACTTACTGATGTATCAGTTTCTGCTTGTCATTCCCCCAAATTGCTTATTTGCCTCTACTGTCCCTCCACACTCCCCTTTTCTTAGGGCAGAGACAGACTCAGATTCGGGGAGATTTAGTCGCTCGGCTCTTCTTCAGGGCGACTAATCTTCCCGACCTGCCTCCCGTTGGCTAGAATGTAAATCGCCGGTGGGATGACACTTGGAGAGATTCATTTTCCGAAGTCGCCCGAAGTTTCTTCGTGAGGCAGGAAGTGCCGTCGATTTACATTCTAGCCAGCGGGAGGCAGGTCGGGAAGACTAGTCGCCCCGAAGAAGACGCGATTTGTCACTGGGCGACTAATCTCCCCGAATCTGAGCGTGTGTCTCTGCCCTTAAAGTTACCAAGGGAGGATTTTTGGCAACTAAACAAACAAAATCTGTATTTAGAGTCGCAATTAAATGAGCAAAAGAAGCAACGATCTGTGGTTGAATAATCATAATTGTTCTCTTTGCAGAGATGCAGACAAAAGACAAGGACCATAGTTCCGGTAGGCTGCTTTCATCATATCTATCATTGCATTCATTTTATTTGTAGTTCTCACTGCTCAAGTGCTGCAGACAGCAGTATCACCCATGTCAGCCAATCAGATGTTTCTTCCATTGTTCTGTTTGCAGACAAATCCAATCTAATTAGTGATTGGTTGCTATGGGATGCCGCCCTGGAGCAAAGCTGACCATCGTTTTATAAATGATCCCCACTGTGTTCTGCGTTGTGTACCACGTGTAGCGATGGGCGAATTTGTTTTGCGTCACCGAAAATGTAGCAAATTTCATGTGAAATTCACGAAACGGCGAAAAATTTGCGAAAAATCGTGAAATCGGAAAGTTCACGAAAAAAGTTTTACCGTTTTCATGAAAAAATCGGGAAATTTGAACGTTATCACGAAACACAAATTTTGATGGCCGCATTTTGACTCCATCGTTAAGGTCAATGGGCGTCCGAATAATGTTGACGCGTGACTGTTTTTGACGTGAGCGACTTCTCCAACGCACGTCCAAAATTTTTTGACGCCAGTGAACTTTTGTGGCAGTTTTGCGAATTTATTCAATGGCTGCGCAACGTGGAAATTTGGCGTGAATTCATGCCTGGCTCATTTATTCGCCCGTCACTAATCATGAGCTGCAAATTGTGCATTAGTATTAGAAGAAGGGACACAATTGGTTTGTATAGAAAACACACATTTATGGGTCGGTTTTAGGGATGCACCCAATCCAGGACTCGGTTCGGGATTCGGCCAGGATTCGGCCTTTTTCAGCAGGATTCGGATTCGGCCGAATCCTTCTGCCCAGCCGAACCGAATCCTAATTTGCATATGCAAATTAGGGACGGGGAGGGCAATCGCGTGACTTTTTGTCACAAAACAAGGAAGTAAAAAATGTTTTCCCCTTCCAACCCCTAATTTGCATATGCAAATTAGGGTTTGGATTCGGTTCGGTATTCGGCCGAATCTTTCACAAAGGATTCGGGGGTTTGGCCGAATCCAAAATAGTGGATTCGGTGCATCCCTTGTCGGTTTATTAACTTTTTTAAATAGATTTTTAATTTCACATTTAAAAAAAACCTTTTTGTATTGACACGGTACCGCCAGGCATGGGAAACCAGTCAGAGGCCCCAGTGGATACTATAAAGGGCAACAATAGGTGCCTTCCCCCCCCACAAAAAAAATCCTTGGAAAGGCCTGGTGCACATTGATCCCTAGCAGGTCCCTCGCCAATCCATTCCTTGCCAGCATCTTTCTCTCGCTTAAATCTTCCCTCTACACTCGCAGATAGGAGAGCGGGTGGGGAGGAGTTAGTTGTGTGGGTGGATCAGGGGTGTGGTCATGAACGCTAGTTTGATTCCTTTTATTTTTCTGAATGGGGCCTGTACTATTGCAGGTAGGATCCATTACTAAGAAGGTTTGGGTGACAGGGAGCTGTCAGAGGGAAAATTTCGCAGGTCTGTATTTACTTTTATGGCGAACTTAAAGGGGTTGTTCACCTTTAATTTCACAATTAATATATTATAGAATCATCAGTTCTTAGAAACTTTTCAGTTGGCCTTCATTATTTATTTTGTATAGTTTTTAATTATTTGCCGCCTTCTTGTGATTCTTTCCAGTTTTCAATTGTAAAAAACAATTCAGTCTCTTATTCAAATCAGTACATGGTTGCTAGGATAATTTGTAGGTATGCACCCAATCCACTATTGTGGATTCGGCCGAATACCGAACCAAATCCAAACCCTAATTTGCATATACAAATTAGGGGTGGGAATTTTACTTCTTTGTTTTGTGACAAAAAGTCACGTGATTTCCCGCCCCACCCATAATTTGCATATGCAAATTAGGATTCGGTTCGGCCAGGCAGAAGGATTCGGCCGAAACCGAATCCTGCTGAAAAAGGCCGAATCATGAACCGAATCCGGGATTCGGAGCATCCCTAATAATTTGAGACATAGCAACCAGATGGCTGAAATTACAAACTGGAGAGCTGCTGAATGAAAAGTGAAATAACTCAAAAACCACAACTAATAAAAAATGAAAACCAATTGCAAATTGTCTCAAAATATCACTTTCTACATCATTTTCGAAATCCGAAGTAATTTTTTGGATACTTCGACCAGCGAATAGGATAGCACAACTTCGAATTTACTTCGAATTCGATTCAAAGTAAAATAGTTCGAATATTCGATAAACGAAGTACTGTCTCTTTAAAAAAACTTTGACTTCGATAGTTCGCCAAATTAAACCTGCCGAAGTGCTATGTTAGCCTATGGGGACCTTCTAATGCATTTTTTAAAGTTTTTGGTATTCAAAGTAAAATCATTCGTTCGATCGATAAAATCGTTCCAATCGTTCTATATAATCGTTCGATCGTTCGATTTTACTTCGACCGCAGGAACCCCAGATTCGATTAAAAAAACGTCGATATTCGGAGTCGAAGTGTTTTAATTCGCTGGTCGAATTTTCGAAAGTATTTTGAACTTCGAAATTCGACCCTTGATCAATTGCCCCTAGAAGTTAATTTAAAGGTGAACAACCCCTTTAACTTTCAGCCACTGAAAAATATACCCCTGAAAATCCTATACAAGTGAATAGAGTGCCGCAGAATCCCACTGAAGGACTATGTTGAGCCCTAGTTATCTATTTAATAACCCGAGTGCTGCTTTAGCAAGTTGCCCTATGGATCTATGTGTGTGTTTTCTTGGTACATCTGGGGGGCATGTGACAGTCAGGAGGACCATATGACAGTTTGTGTTTTTTTCTTTTCCTTTCCTGACATTAGCCACCAGCTCCCCAAGCTGAGGTAATGATTTTATTCTATTCTGCCTGTTCAAATGCTTCTTGCTCATTTTATGTATAAAATATACATTTTTGTCCATTAATGTATGTATTATATGTTAGGAGTGATATTGTCAATGTTACATTTATTTTGATTGGACTCCAAGGGGCCGATTCACTAAATTCGAGTGAAGGGTTCGAATTAAAAAAACTTCGAATTTCGAAGTTTTTTTGGGCTACTTCGACCATCGAATGGGCTACTTCGACCTTCGACTACGAAAATCGAACGATTCGAACTAAAAATCGTTCGACTATTCGACCATTCGATAGTCGAAGTACTGTCTCTTTAAGAAAAACTTCGACCCCCTACTTCGGCAGCTAAAAGCTACCGAAGTCAATGTTAGCCTATGGGGAAGGTCCCCATAGGCTTGCCTTTTCCTTCGATCGTTGGATTAAAATCCTTCGAATCGTTCGATCGAATGAAAAATCCTTCGATCGATCGATCGCAGGATTTGCGCTAAATCGTTCGACTTCGATATTCGAAGTCGAACGATTTTAGTTCCTAGTCGATTATCGAGGGTTAATTAACCCTCGATATTCGACCTATAGTGAATCGGCCCCTAAATGTCCACTAATTCAGTGATATCCATATTTAGGACAATAGGACAATATTTTGATTTATTTCTTTTCTTTTTTCTCTAGCTTTATCCTTCATACCTTAAAGGTAAAAAAAAAATATGTATTCATTTGTTCATGTTCCATGGTATATTGATAAGGTTTTAATGCAAACAATGGAAGCCTTCCATTCCCTGACATGTACAGGGTGGAAATGATATGGGAGAGAAGGGATACAATTAAAGGGATACTGTCATGGGAATTTTTTTTTTCCAAAATGAATCAGTTAATAGTGCTGCTCCAGCAGAATTCTGCACTGAAATCCATTTCTCAAAAGAGCAAACAGATTTTTTTATATTTAATTTTGAAATCTGACATGGGGCTAGACATATTGTCAATTTCCCAGCTGCCCCAAGTCATGTGACTTGTGCTCTGATAATCTTCAATCACTCTTTACTGCTGTACTGCAAGTTGGAGTGATATCCCCCCCCCCAGCAGCCAAACAAAAGAACAATGGGAAGGTAACCAGATAGCAGCTCCCTAACAAAAGATAACAGCTGCCTGGTAGATCTGAGAACAACACTCAACAGTAAAAACCCATGTCCCACTGAGACACATTCAGTTACATTGAGAAGGAAAAACAGCAGCCTGCCAGAAAGCATATCTCTCCTAAAGTGCAGGCACAAGTCACATGACAGGGGGCAGCTGGGAAATTGACAAAATGTCTAGCCCCATGTCAGATTTCAAAATTGAATATAAAAAAATCTGTTTGCTCTTTTGAGAAATGGACTTCAGTGCAGAATTCTGCTGGAGCAGCACTATTAACTGGTTCATTTTGGAAAAAAATTTTTCCCCATGACAGTATCCCTTTAAGAATCCATTCCTACTTGGGTTCTTATCCAGGTACAGAGCTCTGGTTCTCACGAGTTCCTGGACTGCTTTATTATTCTCCATAGCCAGGGAAAGGGGGGATGAGTCTTGGACCTACATGAAGGGGCTGACTAAGATTTATCCAAAGAGAAATTTGTTAGGACTTGGACTGATCCAAATTGGCCCATGATCCACCTCAAGTGGACATGACACAGAGACATCTAAAGTAGTTTAGTTGTATTTTATCTTATAATAAATACCCCCATTATTATTTCACTTTGGTATGGGCCCATTTGGTTGTAGACACACAGTTATTTGTGTGTCCTGCATTTAGCGGTTCCTCCACAGTTTTCTGCCTTAGTTTCACTCCCTAGAACCATTTCTGACATGATATGATGTTTTTTCCAGGCTCAAAATCCTTTGCTACAAATTCAGCGTTAGGTGCACCAGTATCTTAAAGTGAATTCAAAATGAACCGATCCTGTTAACATGTATTTTCCCCTTAGATATTGATTTGGAACCTCATCTACAAGACCTGGCTGGTAAAATGCTGTACGAGGAGATGGTACAATGTGTAAGAAAAATGGATCTAACGGAACCTGCCATAGATGACATTAAAAACAGCCATGGAAAAGGCTTTGAAGGAAAGTACCAGTTGCTGAGAAGCTGGTATACGTATCACGGCCAGACGGGGGCATTTCAGCAACTCATTGAAACTCTCCAAGAGCGTGGCTTCAATAGACCTGCACAGAATATCATTGATTTTTTAAAAAGTAAAGTGCAGCCCTAAGAAGAGATTGCACAAGAGAAAGGTGCAGATATTTCTTGCTAAAATGTGGTTTGACTGTGGGCATCTTGAATAGACTCTATTTCTTCATGAATATTAGTGGTGCAAATCATCATGGAGATGGTGGCAAGTGTGGCCACCATATATACGTTTTCAGTGGGCATCATGTTATATGTATAGAAATGCAAATTGGAAGAAGAAGATGATGCAGCCCATGCAAAGCTGAGTGTTCTTCATGGGAATATTAGGAGCATTTTCATTATTCATGGTTCTTAGGACAAAGTGGAAGGGAGAACAGCATTTAACTTTACTGGAGTATTAGTATCATTAGATTTACTAAGGAATATGCTTGTATATAGTAGTATTTATTTCAGGTGAGGGGTTTCAGTACTCATGCTGTTGCCTTATTAAGAGAATAGGACTGTGAAGCTCAGAACTTCTGCCACAAGAATGTCTTCTCCTGAAGTGGTAGCAAGAAAGGTTTCATGCACTACCATGAACAACACTTACCTCCAAGAAACTTGCCTCTTTTAGTATAGGAGAAAGCTGGAGTGTTCCTGCACCAGCAATTAACAAGTTATCTTTTGCCCTGGTGCAGGGTAGGTACAGGAGGGTGGGAGATAGTCAGGTTCCATGAGCTGGCTTGCTCCTGCATCTACTCTATAGGGCAGAAGAACAGGTTTTTGGCCTCAGCTTCCCTTATACCTAGAACACATGTAAAAGGTACAGCAGGGGACATGCAGGCTATGGTTAGCAATTCAGAACACGTTGCACCTCACCAAGAAGGGGAAAAGAATTGCTCAGATTGAAATAAATGCGAACATTTGTAGTTACTTTCATTATATGCATTGGAAAGTGCATTTTCTGGGAACATGACTGTAACTACTTCCTCTATGTGAAACATACACATTCCCTCCACGCTTTATGGATTGTATTGTCACAAGACTGATGGTACGTTCCTTGATCATATTAATATGTAAAAGTTGGGGGTTCAAACAGTAACCTGCTTAATAGAATGAGGTAGCGTGTGAGAGAATTGGAAATATTAGCTGAAGCTCAGCTAGGAGATTAAAATAGACCAACCTGTTGCCAATGAGATCATTGGAATGGTCATGGTGCTAGACCAACCTGTAGCCAATAAGATCATTGGAATGTCTATGGTGCTAGACCAACTTGTAGCCGATACGATCATTGGAATGTTCATGGTACCAGGCCAACCTATAGCCAATAAGATTATTGGAATGTCCATGGTGCTCTACCAACCTGTAGCCTATAAGATCATTGGAATGTTCATAGTACCAGGCCAACCTGTAGGCAATAAGATCAATGGAATATCCATGGCACAGGCCAACCTGTAGCCAATAAGATCATTGGCATGGCATAGGTGTTAGACCAACCTGTAGCCAATAAGATCATTGGAATGGTTAAGAACCAGTCCAATTTGTAGCCAATAAGATCATGGAATGCTCATGGTACCAAGCCAACCTGTAGCCAATAAGATCATGGAATGTTCATAGTACCAGGTCAACCTGTAGGCAATAAGATCAATGGAATATTCATGGCACAGGCCAACCTGTAGCCAATAAGATCATTGGCATGGCATAGGTGTTAGACCAACCTGTAGCCAATAAGATCATTGGAATGAATGGTTAAGAACCAGTCCAATTTGTAGCCAATAAGATCATGGAATGTTCATTGTACCAGGCCAACCTGTAGCCAATAAGATCATTGGAATAGTTAAGGTACCAGTCCAATTTGTAGCCAATAAGATCATTGGAATAGTTAAGGTACCAGTCCAATTTGTAGCCAATAAGATCATGTAATGTTCATGGTACCAGGCCAACCTGTAGCCAATAAGATCATTGGGATGGTTAAGTTACCAGGCCAACCTGTAGCCAAGAAAAGCAAGGATCTAAAAATACATTTCTGTCACATAGGAATTATCTTGTTTTACTCAAGGAAAAGGCCATATAATACCTGTGGTGGTTTTTACAAATCAGTCGCTGGGGATTTCATGGACTGCACAATTTCAGAAAAACTTGAACTCCAATCTCTGAGCCTTTGAAACAATTTTTTTTTATTCATGTCAAACAGATGCCATGAAATGATATACATTGTACCTTACAGAAATAAATAGACTGATTATCCAGCTCTCTTTCAATATGCTTTTATCACTTCTTTTCCCCCCCGTTTTTTGTGGAAATTTATCAAAAGTCGAAGAAAAAATTATCTTATTTTATACCAGGGGTGCCCAAAAGGTAGACGGGGATCTACCAGTAGACCTTTAGCTGTTGATCAGTAGATCTCAAGACACTGTCAACAAACAGCTAAATCACCCTCCTGTTTCTTGCTTTTTATTCAGATATTTATTATGTTAAGGTTACGTAAGAAATAGATGTTTGTTGAATATAACAATATACATTTTGCATAAATCAATATTTAAGTAATATTTTCCATGGAACAGAATGCTAACAATGCTTCTATGGATGTAGATCATAATGGGGCAACAGAACTAAGGGACAGATTTACATAGGGTCGAATATCGAGGTTTAAATAACCCTCGATATTTGACTGTCGAGGTTAAATAGAATATCGAAGTCGAAGGATTTACCGCAATTAGTTCAATCAAACTATCAAACGAAAAATCGAACTATTAAATCCTTCAAATTAGGGATGCACTGAATCCACTTTTTTGGATTCGGCCGAACCCCCGAATCCTTCGTGAAAGATTCGGCCGAATATCGAACCGAATTCGAACCCTAATTTGCATATGCAAATTAGGGGTCTGAAGGGGAAAACATTTTTTACTTCCTTGTTTTCTGACAAAAAGTCATGCAATTTCCCTCCCGCCCCTAATTTGCATATGCAAATTCGGATTCGGTTCGGCTGAATCCGAATCCTGTTGAAAAAGGCCGAATCCTGGCCGAATCCTGAACCCAATCCTGGATTCGGTGCATCCCTACTTCAAATCGAACTATTCGAAGGATTTTAATCCATCGATCAAACTATTTTTCTTTGACGAAAAAAAGCTAAGAAAGCCTATGGGGACCTTCCCCATAGGCTAACATTGCACCTCGGTAGGTTTTAGGTGGCGAAGTAGGGGATCAAAGTTTTTTTTTAAAGAGACAGTACTTCGATTATCGAATGGTCGAATAGTCGAACGATTTTTTAAGTCATAGACGAAGGTTGAAGTAGCCAATTCGATGGTCGAAGTAGCCAAAAAAAAACATTCGAAATTCGAAGTTTTTTTTTTATTCTATTCCTTCACTCGAGCTACGTAAATGTGCCCCGAAAAGTAGACCTTACATTAGTAAACTATGAGCACTCCTGTTTTATACTATGGATATTATGATACTTCTAAATGAGAAACAATGTGTACAATAGAGGTGGGTTTCTTGAACAGACACATTTATACTATAATATTAGTGATGTGCGGGCCGACCAGATACCCGCGGGACCCGTAGGTCGGACGGGTTCGGGTTGACCTCACAGTGCTCCTTGCGGGTGGCGGGTGGGTGCGGTTGAGCTCTTCTCCTGCTCTCCTCAGTCGCCACCTTCAAATGCCAGCATCCGACTTCCGGTTTTATAGTCACGCGTCTGCTCGCCCCGCCCCTTTTGTGACATCATTGTGATGTCATCGGCGGAGGACCCCGGAAACGCGGGTGCGGGCGTGGGTTATAGCAGGGCGGGTTAGGGTTGAGTGCAGGTCAGGGAAACCCAGGCACGTTTCAGGGGCTGCTGCCGCCTGAGGCAGCAGCCCCAATGCCGCCCCTCCTCCTGCTCCGCTCTTCTAACTACCAGGTTCGGAGCGGGTGGAGGAGGGGCCGCATCGCTAGTGCAGTGAGCGCTATTGCGCTCGCTGCGCTAGAATAGCCGAATTTCCGTTTTAAAAAACGGAAATTCGGCTCTTAAAGTTCCAGAGGCGGCTTTTTGCCGCCCCTGGTAACTGGCCGCTCCGTGCCGCCTGAGGCAAGATTCTCACCTTGCCTCATGGCCGGAGCGGCCCTGGGGAAACCCTATATCCTATATAAAAAAGGTAAGAAGTATACCTGACCAGTAGATGGAGCTTTTCTGTAAACTGCACCAGAAGAAGGACCCCTGTGGCCTGAAACATGTAGTACTATGCTTTACTGAATAAATTCACGAAGATATTGCAGTGGAATTTTATTATTTTAATGAGTTTAAGGCATTGTTTACATTAACTGGTAACTAGTGGTATGACGTAGAGAGAGGGATATTCTGAGACAATTTGCCATCGGTTTTTCATTTTTTTATTATTTGTGCTTTTTGAGTTATTTAGCTTTTTATTCAGCAGCTCTCCAGTTTGCAATTTCAACAATATGGTTGCTAGGATCCAAATAAGGGCCAATTGAAATGTTGCTTTGAATTAGCTGTTCTATCACATGCTGAAATATAACTTAAAAATGAACTGTCCCTTTAACAGCGGCATAGTTATCATCTATTAGACGACAGAAAATAAAGTGGGAGGAGATTCAATACCCTGCAGAAATGAGGCCCTTGCCCAGAGGAGCTTACAATTTACAGCAGCCTTTCGTTATCCTAAACGGTTGTTACTTGGGATAAGAAATGGGCACTTTTTGCATTTATAAAATCATACCTCCCAACATTTTGGAAGTAAAAAGAGGGACAAAAAATTTTTTTCCACACGTAGCGCAGCAATTTTTGACCACACCCCTTTTTGTGGCCACACCCCCTAATTACCATGTTTGTTTTACAAAATTTGGCAGGTTATGAAAGTTTGAAAATATTTCTCCTTATCTAAACTGTGTTTTTGTGTCTCAAAATTGTTACAAAGTATCTTATTTGCACCTGTTAGCTGTTCTGGGCTAAAAGCCAATTAAGTGAGAAACTTTGTTTCTTTTTCTGGCTGTTCAGTGCAGAGAAAAGAGGGACTTTCCAGTACAAATGAGGGACTGCGGGTTGAGCTGTCAAAAGAGGGACTGTCCCTCCGAAAAAAGGGACAGTTGGGAGGTATGATAAAATCTTCCCAAGATTAAACTCAAGCCACACAAATAATGCAAGTTCTAGATATTTACATGCACGAAGGGGGTAATACGAAGGGGGTAATGAAATAAAAGGTGCAAATTTAGCATTGGGTCCAGTAACCCATAGAAACCAATAAGCAGGAGGAGGTGACTGAATGAGTGGCTGCTGTGGGCCACTAAACCTGGTGCCTTTCAGAAAGCCAAAAAGACTAAAGGGAGAATTATTGAAGTTGAGACTGGGATTCCTGACAATTCCCTGCCCTTTTCTTATATTCTAGAATTCTGTTAACAATTTTGCTCGTTTACCAAAATGATCGCCCCACCTCTGAGTAGTTTAATTTCCGTAGGTTCCGTGTCGGAGATCATGAAAAGTTGATAAATCTTTGGAACGGATTCAGCAAGTGGGCTGGGAAAACCAAAGAATCGCTACATTTATTTTAATATATAACATTTACTATGTAACGATGGATGTGAATTGGCTCGGATATTTTTATTTTTACAGAATTAGTGCTTTTCCCACCAGTATTGCTAATCCGATCAATCTGTGGTCCCTTCCCCCGCGCTCTTCACTTTATTTTATTCAAAAGACTTGCTTTGTTTTATATGTCAAATAAAAGTTGTGTTTTATCCTATCTCCTTATTTGAGAGATGTTTGGACAATAATGATGGGAAGGTGCAGCTCTAAGGGGTCCTTCTCTTTTATATTTCTCTTCTCACGTTCATACTTGTTTGACTTGACCCTGCACCCATCACCTGCTTCTTCTCTGTATGATGGAAGGTGCTCCCATTTTAACGACTTTGGATACTTTTATATGGAGCAAAACTGCTTTCATTGCACTCTCTGGCATTTTCCCAGGTTCCAGGCCTCTCCTTTTTCCTTGTTCTTCTCTCTGCACCCCGTCTCCTAACTCCCACCTTTTCTCTCCATCCACCCATCCCCCAGTCTCTCCATCCTCCTCCCCCTTTGGCTTGGAACATGCCCCAGGGAGTTTTGGGATGAGCCCTGGTGTTGCAAGAAGACTTGGCACAGTCTGTCGGAAACTTTGCATCAAAGACGTACATGGAATGGATGGCGTGGCACACAGCGGTGGCGTAACTATAGAGGAAGAAACCCCCTCCTCCCCAGCCACTTTCTTGACAGCGAGGAAGGGGGAGCCAAGTTGGAGCGGGGCAGAGGTGGGATGTGGGTGGGAAGTGGGCGGAGGCAGAGCAGGAAGTGGGCAGGAGGATGGGGATCGGAGTATACCAGGCCCCTTTAAAGATTTCTTTTGCAGGGATGCCTGGTACACCACTTGTACATGGACTCAGAACTTGGCACCGGTGCATACCTCCCAACTATCCTGTTTTTCACGGGACAGTCCCGATTTTAACAGCTCAACCCGCTGTCCCAGATTGTTACTGAAATGTCTCGATACTGAAATGTCCCGCCTTTCTCTTTCATCTCCTGCACTGAACAGTCAGAAAAAGATACAAAGTTTCTGAAATGTAATTAAATAAAAGGCTGTCTGGCAGAGAGCCTAGAATACGTGGCAGGTGCACTTAGATACATTTGTTAAGATTTAAGATAAGCAAAGAAACGATTGTAACAATTTAAGATAAGCAGGTCTCTTGGGGAAACTGCAGCTAAAAAGGGCAATTCACATTCATCAGCAGAACTGTAATAACACATAAAAACACTTTCATATCCTGCCACATTTTGTAAAATGAACACAGTAATTAAGGGGTGTAGCTACAAAATGGGCGTGGTTAAAAAAATTTTGCCGCACTCCGCCTGCACATTTTTTCCTCCCTCTTTTTATTTTTTAAAATATTTGGAGGAATTTCAATGTCTCTCTGTTAGGGATGCACCGAATCCACTTTTTTGGATTCGGCCGAACCCCCGAATCCCTCGTGAAAGATTCGGCCGAATACCGAACCGAATCCGAACCCTAATTTGCATATGCAAATTAGGGGTGGGAAGGGAAACACATTTTCTACTTCCTTGTTTTCTGTCAAAAAGTCACACAATTTCCTTCCCACCCCTAATTTGCATATGCAAAATAGGATTCGGTTCGCCCAGGCTGAAGGATTCGGCCGAATCCGAATCCTGCTGAAAAAGGCCGAATCCTGGCCGAATCCCGAACCGAATCCTGTATTCGGTGCATCCCTACTCTCTGTGTTTTGCCACTATGGCTACTGATGAGAGACAGAGCGGCTCATTCTGTGCCAGACATTGCTCTGGATTTATTATCTGGTGATTTCTTTTGCATTGGGCAGGGACACATAAGAGCTGTGAGTGTTGACACAGAGCCAGAAGGCTACAAATTTGGTTTGTGCCGAATAAACACTTTTTTGAGCATATTTTCTGCCAATAGTCATATTCCTGTTGCAAATTTGTTTTTTTTTCTCAGGAAATTGTGGTGTTGTTTGTCCCAGATACACCCTGTATACAAAACTATGCCTAGTACAGGTATGGGACCAGTTATCCGAAAACCCGTTATCTAGAAACTTCAGAAATATCGTGATGGGCGAATGTGTCCTGTTTTGGCGAAACATTTGCGAATTTTCCAATGAAATTCGCTGAACGGCAAAATGCATTAAAGTCGACGGGTGTCCGAATAATTTTGACGTGCGACAATTTTTATGCGCGTGACAAAATTTTCTTGATGCAGCGTATTTTTTGCAGGCGAATTTTCATCGCAGCTTCGCAGATTTATTCGCTGCCGGCCAAAGGTATATTCGCCCATCACTACAGAAAGCCCGTTATATCCAAATAATCCAGATTTTTAATAATTTTTTTTTTAATAAAACAGTAGCTTGTACTTGATCCCAACTAGGAAATAATTAATCCTTATTGGAGGAAAACCAGCCTATTGGGTTTATTTAATGTTTACATGATTTTCTAGTAGACTTAAGGCCGGAAGATCCAAATTACAGAAAAGATCTGTTATCTGGAAAACCCCAGGTCCTGAGCATTCTGGATAACAGGTCCCATACACGTACATCGTACTTGATCCCAGGTAAGATATAATTAATCCTTATTGGAGGCAGAACCAGCCTATTGGGTTTATTTAATGTTTATATGATTCTCTAATAGAATTAAGGTATGAAGATCCAAATTACAGATCCTGTCTTGCTGAGCAACCCTAGACAGACTTATCAAGTTCTGGATAGAAATAAAACACATGCACACTGATCAATATGAATGAGAATAATATATTGTAAGAAAATTGATACATCACTGATTGATTAGGCAACATCATTTGAGAGGGAAATGAGCTGGGAAATCCCGGACCAGCGAACTCTCAAAGCCAGACCAATCGGGAAAGGTTTTACACAACACGTCTGCTTGTAGATGAAGTTCTGACTGATGTACCACGAGAGACATTTATTCTCAGTACTAGGGGTTCGGTTTGTGTACAGAAAGTATTTGGGACATTCGGCATTAGGGATGGGGGGATTTCTTCGCCTTGTTTCGCCGCGGAAATGACGCTCATAGATTGAATGTCGCCGTGAGACAAACATTTTTTGACACCCATAGACTTTAATGGGCGTTGGCGACATTTTGCCAGCGGCGATTTTTTTTTACGAAACATTCGCCCATCCCTAATTGGCACCCCATACTGAAGGCATAGGTGCTCCAGAAGATTTGGCCCTGCCTGGGGTAAGATCAGCTTTTGATCCAAATGTGGTATTACCCCCAGTGTTCTGCCGCCCCATTGTGTTATCCACCCACTCCCATCTCCCCATTGTGTTATCCACCCACTCCCATCTCCCCATTGTGTTATCCACCCACTCCCATCTCCCCATTGTGTTATCCACCCACTCCCATCTCCCCATTGTGTTATCCACCGACTCCTGTCTCCAGTGTCGGACTGGGACACCAGGGGCCCACCCAAAAACCTTTGACTAGGGGCCCACTAATTAATCTTAGACCAGGGGCCCACTCTTTATACTATTATTATTCCTCTTCTCACTCAACCTCTATTCTCCTAGTCTCTTTTCTTTACATACTATAATATAATATTCCATCTATTTAGCCACTTTGTTCTCATAGAAATAGGGAATGGCCATGAAATAGGCCAAATGTCTAGCAGCATGAGGGCCCACTGACACCTTGGCCCACCGGGACTTTTCCAGGTATCCCTGTGGGCCAGTCCGACACTGCCTGTCTCTCGCATTGTGTTATCCACCCACTCCCATCTCTCCCAATGTGTTATCCACCCGCTCCTGTTTCCCCCAGTGTGTTATCCACCCACTCCGGTATCCCCCATTGTGTTATCCACCCACTCCTGTCTCTCCATTGTGTTATCTACCCACTCCCATCTCCCCCAATGTGTTATCCACCCACTCCTGTCTGACCCAGTGTGTTATCCATCCACTCCCATCTCCCCCATTGTGTTATCCACTCACTCCCATCTCCCCCATTGTGTTATCCACCCACTCCTGTGTCTCCATTATGTTATCCGCCCACACCTGTCTCCCCCAATGTGTTATCCACCCACTCCTGTCTCCTCCATTGTGTTATCCACCCACTCCCGTCTCTCCATTGTGTTATTTACCCACTCCCATCTCCCCCAATGTGTTATCCACCCACTCCTGTCTGCCCCAGTGTGTTATCCATCCACTCCCATCTCCCCCATTGTGTTATCCACCTACTCCTGGTAACTTACATAGTTTAACTCTAATTAGAAGCGACCTCTTTACTTCCTGTATAAAACAGTATTATGTGTAATTGCTATGCACCAATCTAAAATAATAATAATAACAACACCACTTATAATGATAACAATAATTTGCTTTAGTTAATGTATTTGCATAATCTAAATTATTATTATACTTAATATTAGTCCTACGTATTGTAACTATAACCAAATGGTAAAAAATTCCAATACTCAACAGCAGGTGTCGCCAAAGTACTACAAACAGGTTATAGTTAATAGGATAACTTGATACTGTATATGTTATAAAATATGACAAGGAGGGTTAAAATTTTAGATGAAGGGGCCCCACTCTTATAAATACTGTGGTAAATCCTGCGGTGGGCAGCCCAATAACAATGACACGATGGAGTAACCTTTAATATAATGGTACTATATACAAGGTGCTGTTTACATTGAGACTGCTGCCATTTCTGTTATTCAATTTTGATGGCTCTTTGGTTCTGCAGCACAAATTGCAACTGGTGGCGCTGTTGCTTTGCTGCCTGTGTAAACAATTTTCAGGCTAGAAATGGTACTGCAAGTGGCAAAGCCATAAATACTGATGAAGCTTAGGAACCCGTGTTGTTTATCTGACAGATATTAGCAGTACAACCATATTGCAAGCCTCATCCTTAAAGGAGAACTAAACCCTAAAAATGAATGTGGCTAAAAATGGCATATTTTATAGAGTGAACTTATTGCACGAGGCTAAAGTTTGAGCTTGTCAATAGCAGCAATGATCCAGGACTTCAAACTTGTCACAGGGGGTCACCATCTTGGAAAGTGTCTGTGACACTCACATGCTCAGTGGGCTCTGATTGGCTGTTGAGAAGCTAAGCTTAGGGCTCGTCACTAATTATCCAGCAGAAAATGAGCTTCCCTGGCTGTAATATAAGCTGATGCTACAGGTTTGCTGATTATTCAATTCTGATGCTAATTGCACTGGTTTCTGTGCTGCCATGTAGTAATTATCTGTATTAATTACTAATCAGCCTTATATTGTGACATTTCTATTCTATGTGTACTGTATATTGTGAGTGGCTCCCTAAGCTCAGTAAGTGACAGCAGCACAGAGCATGTGCAGTGAATCAGCAGAAAAGAAGATGGGGAGCTACTGGGGCATCTTTGGAGACACAGATCTTTACTGCTAAAGGGCTGTGGTTGCCTTGGGCTGGTACAGAAGCACAAAACATCATGTACAACATTTCTACCTATTTCTTTAGTTAGGCTTTAGTTCTCCTTTAAGCAGAGGTCTATTATTTTAGCCTAGGCTCTTACTGATGAATTCACATGATCTGGCATTAGCCATAAATGTAACCCCTAACAGTGGCCCTACAGCTCTTGTTGAGCTACGACTCTGAGTATCCCAACCTGCCTTCTATATAAGGTAAGTGACAACTGCAACTGTCCAGCTGTTGATGAACGTCAAGCCCCTTGTGTAACCCCTAAACAAATTTAAGGTTTTTGAGGGGCCCAGGACAGAAAACTACTATTTGCCTTAGTGAATATAAAGGTGAACTACCCCTTTAAAAGCCAGTGGTAGGAAATAACTAGGTGGTTCTGGGGACTTACTAATGGCCTGGCGGGGGTGCCCCCTTCCTCATTACAATTACAATTATTTGCATTGTTCCTGTTCTGACTCATATCAAATCCCACTAATAATAATCGCTGTTCTTGCAGTGCAGGGGGGGGGAAAGGGAGAGTTAGGTCATTCAATTCCAGCTAATTTTTACACAAATAGAAATTTTAATTGATTTACTGAGACGGCCTCCTCCCCTTTCCACAAATTTTCCCTAAAAATACATTAATACTAAAGACTCTGGACTTTGTGCAGCTCAGTCGTCGCATGTTACAGTTGCGCAATGATTTCCTCTTGATCCCGTAACTTGTGAGTCCAGAGATTTAAGAGAAAGATTCTACAAATGACCGGACTCAGACAGCCCACCCCAGCCAATGTGGTATTTGTTTTGGTAGTTGGGGGTCAGCGACCCTATTCTCATTACACATCACTTTGTGATTTTGAGTATCGTTTAGGTTTTTTGACTCCTGATTAATGATGAGCGAATAAATCCACCAGGCACAAATTCAAGGCGAATTTATGCGGCTCGCCGCCAGTGAACACATTTGCAAAACTGCGGCGAAAATTTGCAGGTGAAAAATCTGCTGCGCCAAAAAAAGAAATTGTTGTGCATCAAAATTATTCAGACACCCATTGACTTTATTGCATTTGGACAAAATAGTCGCGCAGATAAAAATTGTCCCTCGCATCAGAATTGTCGCGCATCAAATTAATTTTGACGCTCAATGCGAGAAAACGGCACAGATTCGCCCGTCCCTACTCCTGATTCGCAATTACTGGAACTTTACAAGGACAGTAGGAATGTAAGTAGGATTAGTTGCCCTTAGTAAGGATTCTATGAAACGCTGGGAAATAGGAACATGAGCGCTCTAATCACATGCTTATGTCTCTGTGCTTATCCGGCTGTCTCTTGCAGGCTGCTGTGTTTTAACATAGAGGAACAATGGATGTCTGACTATGGATGAAAGTGCGAGGAGTAACAGAGCATTGTTTCCTTTCACTCTCACTATCTCCTCTGCACTTAAAGGAACAGTAGCGTCAAAAAATAAAAGTGTTTTAAAGTAATTAAAATATAATGCAGTGTTGCCCTGCACTGGTA
Organism: Xenopus petersii; assembly: GCA_038501925.1. Classification (NCBI taxonomy): domain Eukaryota; kingdom Metazoa; phylum Chordata; class Amphibia; order Anura; family Pipidae; genus Xenopus; species Xenopus petersii. Next base: position 135,611,073 of record CM076684.1, on the reverse strand, counting down.
AAACTGCTATGTTTGCTTAAGAAACACTACTATTGTTTATATAAATAAGCAGCTGTGTAGCAATGGGGGCAGCCATTAAAAGGAGAAAAGGCTCAGGTTACACATCAGATAGCAAATAAGCTCTGTCTGCCTAATAGTGTTATCTGTTATCCATTAGTTATCCTGTGCCATATAGCCGTTTTTCAATTTCCACCATTGCTTACCAGCAGCTTGTTTATATGAACTATAGTAGTGTTTCTGAAACAAACAGATTAGTTTTACCAGTGCAGGGCAACAGTACATGATATTTTCATTATTTTAAAACACTTTCGTTTTTTGGTGTTACTGTTCCTTTAACAGAGTTGCGTTAGGGAAGAGACACACTCTCTTCTTCTTTGGGGAGACTAATCTCCCCGAATTGCCTCCCCTGCCTTCCCGCCAGCTAGAATGTAAATTGCCGGCGGGGTGGCACTTGGAGTGCTTCGTTTTCTGAAGTCAGCCGAAGTTTCCTGTGAGGCAACTTTGGGCGACTCCGGAAAACGAAGTGCTCTGAGTGCCACCCCGCCAGCGATTTAGATTCTAGCCGGCGGGAAGGCAGTTTGGGGAGATTAGTCACTGTAGAAGAGGAGATTTGTCGCCAGGCAACTAATATCCCTGAATCGCAGCGTGTCTTTGCCCTTAAACAGAGATAATGAGCCCTGGTTAAACAAACCCCTCTGAGCCTGACAGTATCTTGTGTTTTCAGCTATGTTTTAAAGACACCAATCACAGCGCACACATAGACCACCAGTTCTTTATAATGAGTCTTTAGGGGGGCTGTTTGAGCCTCTGTGCACGCCAAATGCCCATTTTAAATGTTATGCTGGTACCCACAGCCAACTATTGTTGGTGCCAGTTATTTCTCTGTGCAACCCGAACTTGACTCCCACACACCCTCTTGATGCAGCCCCCTTTCTCCATGACTGTTTGGGGTGTAACGCATGGTTAGTGAACCCCTGTGGAGGGCCACTCTGGATCAACATGAATATTTCATGCACATGAGAGCTTTACTTGCCCTTTAAATAAAATGAACTGGATTGTATTTTGTGAACATGTTCTGCGGCCCTTCTTGTGTTACATTGATTTCCAGAAAACTGAAAACATATTATGAAATCTTCTCTTAATTAACCTGCGGTGACACCACAAGACTTAATGATAACGACTTGTGGCTCCGGCACATCTGTAACAACAGCGATTCCAAGGAAAGTCACTCTGGGCATTAAGGGTTGGATTCAGCTAAAAACCTTGGCAGGGGCTGATTCCCAGAACATTTATTATGTCTTTTTAATTCAACATAATCTCCCAGGAGAGGATGAGATTCTGAATATGCGAAAACTCTTTGGAAGAAAAAGGGTCAAGGAATGAAATGACATTTGCCCATGTACTTAAATTGTCAACAACTCATTGCTTGTTGGCTAATAACAAAGTGCCAAAGTAAGCGTCCGTTTGTATGGGTAACCCCATTATCCAGAAAGTTTTGAATTACAGAAAGGCCGTCTCTCATGCATTGCAATTTATCCAAATAATCCAAATTTAAAAAAAAAAAATTTTCCCCTCATCGTCATAATAAAACAGTAACTTGTACTTGATCCCAACTAAGATATAATTAATCCTTATTGGAAGCAAAACCAGCCTATTGGGTTTATTTAATATTTAAAGGATTTTCTAGTAGATTTAAGGTATGAAGATCCAACTTAAAGGGATCCTGTCATCGGAAAACATGTTTTTTTCAAACCGCATCAGTTAATAGTGCTGCTCCAGCAGAATTCTGCACTGAAATCCATTTCTCAAAAGAGCAAACAGATTTTTTTATATTTAATTTTGAAATCTGACATGGGGCTAGACATTTTGTCAATTTCCCAGCTGCCCCTGGTCATGTGACTTGTGCCTGCACTTTAGGAGAGAAATGCTTTCTGGCAGGCTGCTGTTTTTCCTTCTCAATGTAACTCAATGTGTCTCAGTGGGACATGGGTTTTTACTATTGAGTGCTGTTCTTAGATCTACCAGGCAGCTTTTCTCTTGTGTTAGGGAGCTGTTATCTGGTTACCTTCCCATTGTTCTTTTGGTTGGCTGCTGGGGGGGGAAAGGGAGGGGTGTGATATCACTCCAACTTGCAGTAAAGTGTGACTGAAGTTTATCAGAGTACAAGTCACATGACTTGGGGCAGCTGGGAAATTGACAATATGTCTAGCCCCATGTCAGATTTCAAAATGGAATATAAACAAATCTGTTTGCTCTTTTGAGAAATGGATTTCAGTGCAGAATTCTGCTGGAGCAGCACTATTAACTGATTCATTTTGAAAAAAAATGTTTTCCCATGACAGTATCCCTTTAAGGGAAAGATCTGTTATCGAAAAACTCCAGGCCCCGAGCAATCTGGATGACATTCCTATATAATGAAACTTTGGCTGATGAGAAATAATCATGTTTATTCAGTTTATTCAGAGACAGAAACAGATCAGCAAAGCTTTTATTATTTCAGTAGCTTCTGGTTAGATAGAAATATTTGGATATCTGTATGGTGCAAATAAAGCAGCTGTGGTTGATGGAGTACGAGACTCAAAGGCACAAAGAAAGGACAGTGTGTCGGCACGACGGTGTCTGGCCAGAAATATACATATAGGTTATGTGCTGAGTTTGCCTTTATTAGGTTTTAAAGGAGAAGGAAAGTCTGTTAGCACTTGGGGGTGCTAAATGTTAGTCACCCGCAAATGATTGTATTGATTTACCTGAAACCCCAGGCCAGTGTTCCTATCAGCAGAAAACTGCACCAGCCCGGGGTTATACCAGTGAGCACCATGGAGCGATCCTTTTCCGTCTTTTAAAAAATAAGGGCCGCCCCCTGGGATCGTATGATTCACAGTGCACACAAACATACCAATAAACCATACTTGCTAGGTCACATGAGCCAATTAACAGACATAATTCTGTCTTTTGCTTCCACACTTCTTCTTGTCACAGTTAGAGCTGCAGTATTTCTGGTCAGGTGATCTCTTCCTGTTACAGTTAGAGCTGCAGTATTTCTGGTCAGGTGATCTCTGAGGCAGCACACAGACTATCACAAAATGGTGGTTCAAGGCAAGAGATGTAAAAGGACAATATTTACTTAAATATATATTTCAGTTTGCTAATATTCTTTTAATATGCCACATTTTTAAAATGGCAGTTTTCTATTTAGGATTACCCAATGGTTTATTTACATGAGTCAGGGTTTTACATATAAGCTGTTTTAAAAATATATCTTTATCGAGACCTACATTGTTTGAGGGGTAAAGTTTTCCTTTAAAGGGCCCATGTGGTGGGCCTCTGTTGGATAGCAGTTGGTCAAAAATTGTGATATTTCAATTCTTTCATAGGTAAAGTAATCTTCAATACAGCGGCATAAAGATAGAGGAAGAAGATCCCGCAGTCGCAGGGGGGCCTGGGGACAGATGGGCCCCGATTGTGGGGTCTGCTTACTCTATAGATAATAAAAAACCCTCCTTCCCAGCCATTCTTTCTTACCGGCGAGGAAGGGGCAAGCAAATCGGACCAGAGTGGGTGGAATTGGTGGGATGTGGGTGCGGCGGAAGCAGAACATGGGCAGGTGTAGGTGGGATGGGAAGTGGGCGAGAGGATGGGGATCGGAGTGCACTGGGCCCCTCTGAAGATTTCTTTGCAGGGGGCCCATCACAAACTAGTTACGCCACTGCTTCAATATGTGTGGTGGTGGGGATACATTAGAACCCTCTGCTAGAGATGTTGATGGATCCTAACTGCAAGACAGGGGTCTCCCTAAGGCCCAGGGTCCATAACCCTTTTTACCCGGGAGCAACATTCAAATGTAAAAGGGGTTTGAGGAGCAACACAAGCATGAAAACTTTCCCTGGGGATTCCAATTATGGTGTGATTTACTATTGCTCCGATGTGGACTGGCAGCCTACAGGAGACTCTGTTTGTTAGTACAGTTGGTTTTATACAACTAAAACTTGCCTCCAAGCCAGTAATCCAAAAATAATCACCTGCTTTGAGGCCACTGAGAGCAACATCCAAAGGGTTGGTGAGGAACATTTTGCTCATGAGCTACTGGTTGGGGATCACTGCCCTAAGGTATAGAAGAAATAGTGTTAATACCTAGGATAACCTGGGTAATGATCAGGCCCTGTCTAACGATGTCCATTCTCAACATCATGGGACTGCTCCATAGAGTAGTGGTTCCCAATCTGTGGGGATCTCCACCCTGGGACACTTGGAGCAGGGGCAGAGGAGGCTCAGTCTGAAGGTCAGTTAGGATGAGCATTGGGGAGAATGGCCATTTGCTCTCCTAGATACACCTAGGGCCATCTTGAAGGTCAGTTGTGGTGAGAATTTAGGTGAATATGTGTTTGTTAAGCTACATATTTTTGAAACTATGACTGAATGTCTAATATTTTCTGATATCTCTACCTATTTGAGCAAAGGAGACCCTGACCACATGTTGGAGGTATGAAATGAAAAAAGTTTGACAACCACTGCCATAGAGACTATCGGGCAAATTTACTAAAGGAGGAATTTTCGCTTTGTGTCAATAACATATATTTAACAGTTACAATTTAACCATAATCCCGCATTCAATTCTGAAAAAACTTCAGCATTTTTATGATTTGGCATACAGGATATGAGGTCACTGACAGAACGATGCTGAGGGTGTGGCTTCATCCTATCAATTTTCCATGTTATAAACCGCGAAAACAGACTCTTGTGAAAAGGGCAACTGATTGGAAAGTTCGCAGTTTGATAAACTTGGGAAGTAACGATCGTTAGCCTGAGCAAAAATTAGCCTGACGAAATGGCGCATAACTTTTTCTCTAGAGCAATGTCCGCTTCTCATTAGTAAATTGGCGATGTCCCTGCGAATTGTCATTTTGGCAAATTTTCGCTAATAAAGTCCACTTAAGTAAATCTGCCCCTATATCTCTATTACATTCTCCCTCTGTTTATAGGGAATGGAATAGGGAAATGGATAGGGATGCACCGAATCCACTTTTTTTGGATTCCTTTGTGAAAGATTCGGCCGAATACCGAAACAAATCCGAACCCTAATTTGCATATGCAAATTAGGGATGGGAAGGGGAAAACATTTTTTACTTCCTTGTTTTCTGACAAAAATTCGGATTCGGTTCGGCTCGGCCGGGCAGAAGGATTCGGGCGAATCCTGCTGAAAAAGGCAGAATCCTGGATTCGGTACATCCCTAGAAATGGAATTTGTTGCTCGTCCTGGCCGACCTTCGTTTGATTTTGTGCTGCAGTTGACCTGCTATTTTCTTGCAGGGGGTGAACCTGGAAAAACATTTTTGTGTGGGGTTTATAGGCAGCTGAAAATGAATAAGACTCCACCCAGTACCCATTTTAGGGAATTTCGGGAGCCTCTTATACTTCCATGACCCCTTTAGCATTCTAGCAGATCCAGCCAAGAGTGTTATGTAAGTGGATTACCAGTAACTTGTTATTTACCATAAGGAGTAAGAATGACAGGAAAGCCGACTGAGCCAGACATAACAACAGGCAGCCAAAGGCACGTGTCCAACTCTTCTCTTTCCTGCCTCAGCTCTCATACTCTTCAGTGTCTCATCCATGTCTCTACATAAGAGCTAAACTTCATAGAACAATTTATCACCATAGGATCTCCATTCTGAAACTCAATGTTACCGTAACCTGGGAAAGCGGAACAATACTTTCATGGTGGCCACAATAGCAGCCTGATGGCCACTCATGGGAGACCATGTTCCTTCCACATAACAGGGGGACACAAGTTGTGCCTCAGTGTTTTAATGAATCTTTATATAACCATGTATTTGAAGCCACAGGTGACCTTGTACATTACCCTATACATAGTCCAATAAGCTACCATCTTGTGGATCAATGTTGGCAACTTCATGTATGGACAGCTTCCATACGTAAAAATGTATAGTAGCTCCATCCTGGCCCTTTATACCGTCTGGCAATTTGGATCAGTAAGAAATCTAATCCACCCACAGGGTCCACTTGATGGGACTACACTAAGTATCCCATCACCCACAGGGTCCATCTAGTAGTAATACACTAACTATCCCATCACCAACTGGGTCCACCTAGTTGGACTACACTAACTATCCCATCACCCACAGGGTCCACCTAGTAGGACTACACTAACTATCTCATCACCCACAGGATCCACCTAGTAGGACTACACTAACTATCCCGCCACCCACAGGTTCCACCTAGTAGGACTACACTAACTATCTCATCACCCACAGGTTCCACCTAGTAGGACTACACTAACTATCCCGTCACCCACAGGTTCTACCTAGTAGGACTACACTAACTATCCCGTCACCCACAGGTTCTACCTAGTAGGACTACACTAACTATCATATCACCCACAGGTTCCACCTAGTAGGACTACACTAACTATCATATCACCCACAGGTTCCACCTAGTAGGACTACACTAACTATCTCATCACCCACAGGTTCCACCTAGTAGGACTACACTAACTATCTCATCACCCACAGGTTCCACCTAGTAGGACTACACTAACTATCCCGTCACCCACAGGTTCTACCTAGTAGGACTACACTAACTATCATATCACCCACAGATTCCACCTAGTAGGACTACACTAACTATCCCTTCACCCACAGGGTCCACCAAGTTGGAGCGAAAACCTGAATCATCCGAATTTTTCCTGAAATGCTTGATCTTTTGGGTTTTTGCCCGAAGACCCTGAATTTTTTGGATTATCGGGCTGAACCCAACTCAAACCATGATATCTTCAAATTGGGATAGGGACATCTCCCATCGACTTATACGTGACCTCGACAGGTCTGAGATGGGGGATTTTCAGATTCGGCCTATTTGCAGCATCAGGGTATAATAAATCTCAAATATTCCATGAAAAATTTAAGTTTTTGCCCCAAAAAGCCTGGCCAGATAAATTTGTGGTTTAGTAAATAACCCGCTAAGTGTCCCACCCATGCAAACTCTTGTCCCTTTCTAGTAAGGGGAGCTGACACTCATCATGGATTAATTGCAGGATGGGTGGAAATGTACTACTCTCCTATAAATTAGTTGGACCTGGCAATCTTATTATGTCATATTTACATTACTGCTTTAATGAAGGAATTTCATCTCATGCCTTTAGTTCTGGCAAATTCTCTCACCCAACCTTAATTAAAGTAAATTACTTTAGGCAGAAGGTGAGTTGGACAGAACATTCTCTTTGTTCAGAAACTCGGGAATGGCCTGGAAACGTGTTTGTGAGCTCGGACATCTTGGATTCCACGTCCGTGGTTAAGCCCCCGTGTGCCACTGAGTTAGGGGAATGCACCGGTGATATTATTCCCACTGATCTTAATGGAACCACTTACAGTACCGGCAAGAGAACAGAGATGTGAGGGAATTAGGGTTAAAGGACCGGTAACATCAACAAATTAAATTGTTTTAAAGTAAAAAAAATATAATGCAGTGTTACCCTGCACTGGTAAAACTGGTGTGTTTGCTTCAGATACACTACTATAGTTTATACAGACAAGCTGCTGAGTAGCAATGGCGGAAATTGAAAAAAGGTGAAATATTGGATAACAGATAACACCATTGTGTTCTACAGACCTTATCTGCTACCGGCTGTGTAACCTGAGCCTTTTCTCCTTTGAATGGCTGCCCTCATGGCTACACAGCAGTTTGTTTATTTAAATTATAGTAGTACTTATCTGTTATCTACTGTGTATCCTGTGCTTGAATGGCTGCCCCCATGGCTACACAGCAGCTTGTTTATATAAACTATAGTAGTACTTATCTGTTATCTACTGTGTATCCTGTGCTTGAATGGCTGCCCCCATGGCTACACAGCAGCTTGTTTATATAAACTATAGTAGTACTTATCTGTTATCTACTGTGTATCCTGTGCTTGAATGGCTGCCCCCATGGCTACACAGCAGCTTGTTTATATAAACTATAGTAGTACTTATCTGTTATCTACTGTGTATCCTGTGCTTGAATGGCTGCCCCCATGGCTACACATCAGCTTGTTTATATAAACTATAGTAGTACTTATCTGTTATCTACTGTGTATCCTGTGCTTGAATGGCTGCCCCCATGGCTACACAGCAGCTTGTTTATATAAACTATAGTAGTACTTATCTGTTATCTACTGTGTATCCTGTTCTTGAATGGCTGCCCCATGGCTACACAGCAGCTTGTTTATATAAACTATAGTAGTACTTATCTGTTATCTACTGTGTATCCTGTGTTTTAATGGCTGCCCCCATGACTACACAGCAGCTTGTTTATATAAACTATAGTAGTACTTATCTGTTATCTACTGTGTATCATGTGTTTGAATGGCTGTCCCCATGCTACAGAACAGCTTGTTTATATAAACTATAGTAGTACTTATCTATTATCTACTGTGTATCCTGTGCTTGATTGGCTGCCCCCATGGCTACACAGCAGCTTGTTTATATAAACTATAGTAGTACTTATCTGTTATCTACTGTGTATCCTGTGTTTGAATGGCTGTCCCCATGCTACAGAACAGCTTGTTTATATAAACTATAGTAGTACTTATCTATTATCTACTGTGTATCCTGTGCTTGATTGGCTGCCCCCATGGCTACACAGCAGCTTGTTTATATAAACTATAGTAGTACTTATCTGTTATCTACTGTGTATCCTGTTCTTGAATGGCTGCCCCATGGCTACACAGCAGCTTGTTTATATAAACTATAGTAGTACTTATCTGTTATCTACTGTGTATCCTCTGCTTGAATGGCTGCCCCCATGGCTACACAGCAGCTTGTTTATATAAACTATAGTAGTACTTATCTGTTATCTACTGTGTATCCTGTGCTTGAATGGCTGCCCCCATGGCTACACAGCAGCTTGTTTATATAAACTATAGTAGTACTTACCTGTTATCTACTGAGTACCCTGTGCTTGAATGGCTGTCCCCATGGCTACACAGCAGCTCGTTAATATAAACAACAGTAGTGTTTCTGAAGCAAATACATCAGTTTTACCAATACAGGGCAACAGTACATTTTCATGACTTTAAAACACTTTAATTTTTTTGGTGTTACTGTTCCTTTAAGAGCACTGCTTTATCATTTTACTTGTGTTTCTTTACTAAACATAAAAATGATGTACAAACAGCGGCTTTATTTGCAATGGTTTTAGCCTATATAGGGGCCAATATTTAATGCATCTAGGAACCCTACATCCTCCCCACACTTTTTAAAGGCCAATGACCCTTTATTGTAGTGGGAGGTTTCAGAAGAATACAATCCTTCTTAAAGGGGTGCTTCTTCTTCAAGTTAACTTTTAGTATGTTATAGAATGGCTAATTCTAAGCAACGTTTCCATTGGCCTCATTTATTATCATTTTTAAGGTATCTTGTTTTGACCCTTTTCAGCTTTCAAATGGGGGTCGCTGACCCCATCTAATAAAGCAAATGCTTAGTAAGGCTACACATGTATTGTTATCAATACTTTTTATCACTAGTCATTCTTTTCAGACACTCTCCTATTTAGATACCAGTTTCTGATTCAAATCAAAGCATGGGTGCTGGGGACATTTGGATAATAAAAAAATCAGATAATAAAAAATTAAAACCAATTGCAAATGGTCTCAAAATATCCCTCTCTACATCACACATGGGGGCCGATTCACTAAATTCGAGTGAAGGATTCGAAGTAAAAAAACTTCGAATTTCGAAGTATTTTTGGGCTACTTCGACCATCGAATGGGCTACTTCGACCTTCGACTACGACTATCGAAGGATTCGAACTAAAAATCGTTCGACTATTCGACCATTAGATAGTCGAAGTACTGTCTCTTTAAAGAAAACTTCGACCCCCTAGTTCGGCAGATAAAAGCTACCGAAGTCAATGTTAGCCTATGGGGAAGGTCCCCATAGGCTTGCCTAAGTTTTTTTCATCGAAGGATATTCCTTCGATCGTTGGATTAAAATCCTTCGAATCGTTCCATTCGAAGGATTTAATCGTTCGATCGAATGAATAATCCTTCGATCGTTCGATCGAATTTTCTGCGCTAAATCCTTCGACTTCGATATTCGAAGTCGAAGGATTTCAATTCCTAGTCGAATATCGAGGCTTAATTAACCCTCGATATTCGACCCTTGGTAAATCTGCCCCTAAGAGTTAATTTAAAGGTGAACAACCCCTTAAAAAAGAATATCCTCCAAAGTTATAAAGTGGCCCTTCGTCCCCAGTAAGCATGAGGTTGGCTTCAATACTATTATTCCTGTATATATCTAATTATTTCTGCATAACTGCATCTTGTAGTTGTTTTCGTTTTGCCTTTATTTGTCTCTAGAAAGGGAACGCTGATAACATTTAATTCTTGCAGTTTTTCTGAGTGTAAATATTCTAGGGAAATCCTGTTTGCCCTTTTGTTTCCCCACGGCCGCTGACATTTACAATGGCTGAAAAACAAGTTCCCTATAAGCAAAAGTCACAGAAATCACCTAAACTGTGTGTAAATCTCCCGCAGCTTCTCAGACCTTTTATCTCTCTCTCTCTCTCAGTTGTGGTGTTGCGGCTGGAACTACAGGGAGTTTTGCAGGTGCCGTTCCCTAAGTTCAAAACTGTAACAGACATCTGATATTATGTGGTGAGAAAAGGCTCCTGAGCAGAGGCTTCAGCTGGAATTTCCAAGGTTCTTCTCACCATGGGGCACATTCACTAAGATTCGTGGTTGCGCCAGGCGTAACTTCGCCAGGCGTAGTTTCGACCAGCGATCCGCAAATTCACTAAAATCCGAAGTTGCGCTCAGGGATAGCGTAAGGTTGCGAAGTTGCGCTAGCGTTGATTCGCTAATCGAAGCGAAGTTACGCTAGCGATAGTTAATTTGCATACGGCGCCAAATTCAAATTTCAATGGAGGAATACGTACATTTTTTCGATCTTTTTCAGCCTATCACCCATAATATAGAAAAAACGCCTGCCTTTTATGGGACTTAGAATAAATTTGAACTTTTTTTGAAGCAATCCCTATCTACTCTATTGCGCTTCGCCTGGTCTGAGGTGGCGAAGGAAGTCTAGCGTAAAAGGTAGCGTTCAGTATAATGCGCGCTTTAGTGAATTTGCGTAGTTACGTCCGTTGCGAAAATTCGCCAGGCGTAAGGGTGCAAAGTAACACTAGCGAATTTACACCAGCGTTCGTTGGTAAATGCTTTATCATACCTAGCTCTAGAAGCTCTATGTTTGTTTAGGATAGCAGCTGCCGTATTAGCTTGGTGTGACATCACTTCCTGCTTGAGTCTCTACCTGCTCATTTATAGCTCTGGGCTCAGATTACAGCAGGGAGAGGAGGAAGGAGGGAGAGAGGTGCAAACTGAGCATGCTCAAGCCCTAGCCCTGGAGGTTTATGCTGAAAACAGTTAGTCTGATACAGAAGCCCATGAGTACACAATAGAAGGAAAGAAATGTGGTGTTTCTTTTGACAGAGGACTCACAACAGTATTAGTTTGAGGGTTTACTGGTGTATTTATATAGACCTTTCTGATAAAGCTTACTTAGTTTTAACCTTACCTTCTCCTTTAATATTGACTGAATGCCCACGAGACCAGGACACAATGTTTTCAGACAAATTGCCTAATTGATTGTTGTTACCGATGGTACAATATGCAAAGTGCAAATAACAGGCACAAGACACACTGTTTCTCTCCTTTGTAGGTTGCACTGATATTTGGGCCCCGAGGCTGGATCTTTGTGAGCTGGTCTGTCTGAATTTTGGTGGCCCTGCATTCAAAAGGGGTGGTAAGTAGCATTGGACTTTAGGGTCAAGGGTCCACCAGGGCTGTCACCTCAGGGACTCCCACTCCAACTCCGGGGCCCAGCTGCAGTCATAAGGTTCTGTGTTGTGGCTGTGATCAAGAGGGGGGAATCAGGGGCCCAACCAGGGGTGGACTGGGGGGCCCGGGGCCCACCAGGGCTGCTGTTCAGGGCCCCCCATCCGGACCCTCCCGGCCGCACCACCTCCCCACAGTCAAAAAATCCGTTGTGTCAGCAAAAATTTGGGAGCGCGTCAGAATAGTCGCATGCATAAACATTATGGCTCGTCAAAATTATTCGGACACTCATTGACTTTAATGCATTTGGACAAAATTTTTCACCGTTTTGCTGAAAAATTTTCTGCAAAGCAAAATGGGACAATGACAAGAAAGCACCCCATGCTTCCAGGCTGGTAAGGGTTGCCATGCCAAAGAGGGTCGCGGCCTACCAAGTTTTTAACTGGTGTCTCACTGGCCCAGTCTGATCCTGGTGGTAAGTTGGCAGTATGTTGTTGCCTCCTGGAAGCTTCTAGCTTGGCATCATTCAGATTCACTGACTAGGTAGCACTAAGGGCCACAAGGTGCCCTACAGACGATGGGGTTGGTAAATGAGCTCCTACATGTCCATCCATAATATCACTTCTTTGATTGAGGTTACATCCACCAGGTTCTGTTTTTAGTCAAATTAAATTACAACATAGGGCCCTGAACTTTGTTTTCTGGTTTGTATCAGTCGTGAAGGGTCCAATCTATGCTCTGACCTTGCATTGCACTCTATTGTTCCAATCTAAAAAGAGCCTAGAGAGTAAATGGGCCTGGTCCTTCCCACCCATGGATGTGATACTAAACTATCTATATAATGAATTATTGCTGCAGTAGGGAGGGAGCATGGGCAGAGATTGTTGGCCGTTAGGTACAAGTCTCTTACCAAGAGAATAGCTCATTGTTTTGAAAAATACAAGTACAACCACAGGGAGGGATATTAAACCCTTACAGGGTTATTAACCATCATTTATCCCTTTGAGATTCAGCCATGGGCCAAGAAGCTCCGTTATCCACATGGAAATGAGGTGGAGATTGCAAGAACTTTTTCTGGATTAAAATCATATAAATCCTATTCTGAGAAAGACAATTCCATAGACAGCCATTAGGAGGGAATTTATTCAGAATGCTAAACATTTTCAGCAGCGTTTGAGATTGGCATTCTACTAGACTGCTGGAGAACTTGCTTTCATCTGGCCATGGCTTATAATGGCTTACACTGTTTCCAAGTAGCTGAACATCTCTATGATGGAAATAAGGAAAATTCTTCGCTAAATAGCAAGGAAACTTAGAATATTATTCAGATGCATGTGTAAAATGCCTATATGATAACAGGCTGCTACATATCAGTTTTTTAAAGCCCCAACAATGACGGGGCCCCCCCTACAGCTTAAGGACATGTACCCACTGGGCTAAACCCAAGAGCCGCGAGGTGCACAGCAATAATTCAATCTGATGCACCAACATTCTGCCCACTAAATACTAGGGATGCACCGAATCCACTTCTTTGGATTCGGCTGAACCCCCGAATCCTTAGTGAAAGATTCGGCTGAATACTGAACCGAATCCGAATCTGAGTAAAAAAACATTTTTTACTTCCTTGTTTTCTGACAAAAAGTCATGCAATTTCCCTCCCACCCCTAATTTGCATATGCAAATTAGGATTCGGATTCAGTTCGGCTGGGCAGAAGGATTCGGCCGAATCCAAATCCTGTTGAAAAAGGCCGAATCCTGGCCGAATTCCAAACCGAATCCTGGATTCGGTGCATCCCCACTAAATACACATCAGCAGGACAGTTGTATATACAGACGCTCAGTTCAAGGAAACTGGGCCTCAAGAAAGCATAAATATTGCCTATAGTTATATTCCTTTCCTCCTTTTTGATTTCTTCTGACACCCCCAGTGTGCCTCCCAGTCAGTGTAGGAGGCACTACGTACCTAGACCTAATTTTACTACAAGTATTTACTGCATCAGTATTTGCTACCAGTGGAATATTTGACCATAGTGTGTATGAGTTCTGATAATTTTCTCCATCAAAAGCTAATGGAATGCCTAGTATGAAGCTACAGACCAAGAGCTGAAGACATGTTAACAGATTTTAATGTCATCAATTGTTGGCTAATCGGAATTCAAAACATATATTGCATGTGGGATCTCAATGGCTGACCCAAAAGTATCAGGGTCCACTACTTCTTTTAGTTCCAGAGTTTGTATTTTCAGCAGTACAGTTTGGCCCTTTCGTGACGTATATGTTCCAGGTATGAAGGAACAAGAAGAATTATTTTGGTGCACCATGATGATCACAAGCCTTACTTTACTATTAGAAATATATGTGTCTATGGATAGGTACTGTATATGAAACCCAGAAATGAAGGCAATTAGTTGGTAAGCGATAAGCTCAGATCTGGAAGGATAAAACTATAATTATAGGATTGAGGCCTCTTGTGGGGCAGGGATTTTGATCTCAACAACACGTATGAATTCCCAGAGAAAAACTTGGAGGAACTTGGCAAATAAAGAGAAGTATGAGTGGTCCCTAGGGTTTTATCAATTTAAAACCCTAGGGAACTTGGCTTGACCTTGTCAAAAACAAAATAAGTTAAATGGAAAACCAAGTTCTCTGTCCCTGTAAATACCAGGATTGGTGCCAATGGGCAGTCAGTGGCCGCCCATAGAGAAGATGATTCCTTTAAGGGTTAAAGTAAGTATAGGTAGGAGCTAGTGTAGCCTCACCAAATCATATATTATGTATATTAGAATCCCATTGGTACAGCATCAAGGTGGTTTTCTCTACCCATGTGTAAAAAGGGGAACAGCCGTGTCCTTGTTGTACAGTTCCCTTCATGGAGGAGTTTGGAGAGATTCCAGAGCCCAGGGGAGACGAAAGGGACCACTGGATCTGTCCAAAACGTGATTCATCATCCCCAAATACTTTTCATTTGACTTGGCAACGTACATTAATTCAGAAAATCTGGAAACATTTTTGAGCACAACATTAAATGAAAGATTCACATAAACACCAGAATAAGCTCTTCTAGGAGACATTACTGATATTAATCTTTCCTCTTTAAAACGCAAATCTAAAGATTGCAACGCGCTTCATTTTTCCTCGTTTCTCAGACTGATCTTGGCTGCTGCTCAGAGAATTATTTTCAAAAAATAGAGTCTTCTCCTCCCACTTTTAATGAGGCCTTGTTAGAATAACAAGACCTGTGCACCAAGGTCTTGCACCAAGGAAGCCATATACTAAAGTTTTGGTAAAGCAAAGAACCGCTTAAAGTTTGAGGTTTCTACAAACCTTAGACCAGGGGTCCCCAAACTTTTTTACCCATGAGCCACATTCAAAAATAAAAAGAGTTGGGGGAGCAAAATGGGCATGGAAAAACTTCCTGGGGTGCTGTAATTGGTGGCCCCTTTGTCTTTCATTAAACAAGTTCACTTCTTGTTTTTATATACATAGTGACAAACTTTCTTGCAATGTTGCTTGTTCTTATACTCAATTTTTGTCACTATTTAACGCTATTGATAATTTTTTTTAATGTCAATTTTGTATCCAAAAATGATTGTTATTGTATTACTCTTGACAATAGTACATTTTTCTACACTTATAAAGAAATGGAATTAAAATGAGTGAACTGTGGTTTAAAAGAAGGCTTCGGTGGAAATCAGGGAGAAAGGATCCCATGAATGAGGATTAGCTTGACAAGAGTTGGATCCTATGAGTTGCTCCTCAAGAAACACAAGACATGGAGGCCAACTGGGGCATCTAGGAGCAACTGTAGAGTCTCAGATTCAAAATTATAATCATAATTCATACTAAATGCAATGGCAAATGAGTTTATTATAGCCTCGTTCATGTCATACTGACATTTAATTGCTACAAATCCCAGAACAAAAGAATGATGCTAAATGTGGAAGCAATTACAAATGACTTCATAATGGGCTAAAGCTGGAAGCATTATTTTTGGGTTACAAATGAGACATTGTGACCATGAGACCCTGTAAGAACCAGGATTGGTGTCTTTGGTTAACCATCTCTATAGAATTTGATGAAGTGAGGGTAGGAACAAGGCCAGGCTGGGAGTAAAAAGCAGTCCTGGCAAAAATCAAAGCAGCCCACATATAATAAACATTGGTGGTCAGGGCCCCCCATAAAACCATTAAAGTAAAAAAAAAAAAATGGGTGGTCACGTTTCCCCCTCAAAAAATGAAAAAAACTTTGGTGGCCCGTGATTTCAATAATGTGGTCTGCTTCTTCATTCTCCTCTGCGGCTTCTACTTTGGAAACCATTCTATGGCTTCGAATCCCATTCAGTGTTTTTGTCTCCCATTTCTACCGGTTTGGCTTCTGGTCCCAATCGGTGGCTTTAGCTTCAGCTCCGATTCAATGGCTCCCGGCTTCGGATCTCATTCAGTGGCTTCCCACTTTTCACCCCCAAGTCCATCTCATCAAGGATTCTTATTAAAGGGGATGGAGCCTTTCTGGATGCCGGGTGGGTCTCCTAGCATGAACCCCAGGTCTGTGGGGTGATTGTATATCTAATTGCATATAATATATGGCATTTATTTTTGTATAAAGAGTATAAAATGAGGACACTAAGGTGAGGGGTGCCAATTCAAATGAAAGTGAATTTCGCATGAAAGTGAATTTCGCAAATGTTGTGGCAACAGGAGAAATTCGCCCATCACTAATTATAATCTATATCCATAAAAAAGTAATTAAAGCCATGGAAAAAAACGTATTATAGCCTCATCCATGTCATGGCGACATATAGTTGCTAACAAGTCCTTAACAAAGTGTAACATCACTGAGTAATGATTCTAAGAACAAACAAACATCCTAAATATGGAAAAAGTTGAATTATAGATTGGAAATAGGGCTGATATGAATTAGTGGCCATTGCTGAGTAGTACAGATTCTTCTTCCTTAGAACCAAACTGGAAGTATTACAGTTGTTTTTCAAAGGAAACATGTTCCTGTTTTTGTCTCATAAAGTTCCCTATTGCTTTGGGGTTGATTCATATTTTAGTTCCCTTTTCTGATCCGGTATGTCCCCTCGGTTTATGATGTTAAAGGGGAAGCTGCACCCAAATAATGGAAAAGTTGAAAGAAAATTTCATTCTGAACTCATTTAAAATGCGTAAATGTAATTGCTATTGAAAGCCGTCTCTGTCTGCCCGGTGCTGTTCTCTGCACTGCTAGTTCTGACTACTGAAACAATGGGGCAGACCTGTGATGTCATTGTGTCAACTGGAGCGGAGCTGGTTTCTGCTACAATGGCAAATGCATGTTTGATTAATTCATATTGGAAAGCTGTTGGGAGTAACAATTTCTTTCATTATGCAAAATGTAAAATGTTCATTATTTGGGAGAAATTGCCATTTAGAACATTAATAAGGGGAAATAATAAGGGGACCCAGTAGTGGTGTTCAGGTCAAGAAATTCTCATTCAGCATCCAACCCTAACCTGCGCCCTCCCAATCCTCTCTTGGCTCCCCCCCTGCAGTGACATCACGGGCGCGAGTCTATATATTTAGGGTCTGGAGGCTGGTAGTGCTCGGTTGAGGGTGGGGAGAGCAGGAGAAGAGCTCAACCTGGACCCGCCCACGTTCGGAAGAGATTGTGCAGGAGTTGGCGTGAACCCATCTAACCCGCGGGTAAAAGAGCGGGTCCTGTGGGTTTCGGGCCAGCCCACACATCACTAGGACCCAGGTATATTGAGACTATACTATGTTAATATGCATACTATTAGTGCAGTATATAGCCTACATAGACCATTCCATGCAGCGTGTGTAACAGGAGCCATAAAGGTGAATCACATGGAGAACATGACATTTACCATCCCACACAGTGTAACATTAAAAGAACCACAAATCAGACCATCCCACACAACATACAGTATCTGTAACCATCAGCCTGACTATAAAAAGGATTATTAGATTGAATATACACAATATACAATATATATTAAATGAGTCCTTCCCTCTATACAGATATGGAACAGGGACCATGAGACTAATCCCACGACTTATACATGGACACATATGTTAGTGGGGAATAATTTAGTACAGTCATAATATCCAAGGCTACATTAATATCCAATGTTAGTCTGGTGTATGCATGTCAGTGTATATAAACTCGGGATGCACCGAATCCACTTTTTTTGGATTCGGCCGAACCCCCGAATCCTTCGTGAAAGATTCAACCGAATAGCGAATCCAAACCCTAATTTGCATATGCAAATTAGGAGTGGGAAGGGGAAAACATTTTTTACTTCCTTTTTTTCTGACAAAAAGTCATGCAATTTCCCTGCTGCCCCTAATTTGCATAAGCAAATTAGGATTCGGATTCGGTTCGGCTGGGCAGAAGGATTCGGCCGAATCCGAATCCTGCCGAAAAAGGCAGAATCCTGGCTGAATCCCGAACCGAATCCTGGATTCGGTGCATCCCTAATATAAACAGTATATATTATATGTATGTTTGCATTTGTCTATATGTGGGTATGAATATATATATATATATATATATATATGTGAGTATGTGTGTGTGTAGGCATAGCTATATGTACATTTATGTCAACCCAAAATTAACTTTGTAATCATGTAATTAAGAACAACCAGGATACTGAGCATCCCACACAGGATATGTAACAGGAACCACGAGATTTATCATGTCATGGAATCTATTTGTGTAAGAGGAACATCTATTTGTGTAAGATGTCTAGCTATGTACAGGGAAACCATGAGACTGATCATGCCATGAAGTCTATCTATGTAAGAGGACCCATGAGACTGATCATGCCATGAAGTCTATCTATGTAAGAGGACCCATGAGACTGATCATGCCATGAAGTCTATCTATGTAAGAGGACCCATGAGACTGATCATGTCATGAAGTCTATCTATGTAAGAGGACCCATGAGACTGATCATGTCATGAAGTCTATCTATGTAAGAGGACCCATGAGACTGATCATGCCATGAAGTCTATCTATGTACGCAGAACCGAGACTGATCATGCCATGATGTATGTATGTGTAAGAGGACCCATGAGACTGATCATGCCATGAAGTCTATCTATGTAAGAGGACCCATGAGACTGATCATGTCATGAAGTCTATCTATGTAAGAGGACCCATGAGACTGATCATGCCATGAAGTCTATCTATGTACGCAGAACCGAGACTGATCATGCCATGATGTATGTATGTGTAAGAGGGCCCATGAGACTGATCATGCCATGAAGTCTATCTATGTAAGAGGACCCATGAGACTGATCATGGTTCATGGTGTGGCTGCATTTCATATTCATATAGGGTCATCCAATCATTAACTTGCATTACTTTAACCTGCCTGTCGGTAATCCCTGCAGAGGCATTAATGCCAAGATATGTCCAACTGCAATAGGATTAACCTGATATGATTTTTATGATGTAGTTTTTATTTCTAAATGACACTGTTTACAATGCAAATAATTCACTCTACAATATAAAATTTAATTCCTGAACCAGCAAGTGTATTTAGTTGTAATATTGGTGTGTAGGTGCATCTCAGCTCATTTTGCCTGGTCGTGCTTTCAGAAAGAGCCAGCACTTTAGGATGGAACTGCTTTCTGGCAGGCTGTTGTTTCTCCTCCTCAATGTAAGTAAATGTGTCTCAGTGGGACCTGGATTTTACTATTGAGTGCTGTTCTTAGATCTACCAGGCAGCTGTTATCTTGTGTTAGGGAGCTGCTATCTGGTTACCTTCCCATTGTTCTGTTGTTAGGCTGCTGGGGGGGGGCGATATCACTTCAACTTGCAGTAAAGAGTGACTGAAGTTTATCAGAGCACAAGTCACATGACTGGGGGCAGCTGGGAAACTGACAATATGTCTAGCCCCATGTGAGCTCTCAAAATTAAATATAAAAAATCAGTTTGTTCTTTTGAGAAACAGATTTCAGTGCAGAATTCTGCTGGAGCAGCACTATTAACTGATGTGTTTTCCCATGACAGTATCCCTTTAAAATAAATAAGATGAATTCGACAACACTGAAAAAGTAAAGGATTCAGTGTAACATACTTGTACAGCTGCCAAAATACTCAGACAGAGCCCAAGCAATTGCGGGAATATTCAGTCTTCCCAAAGTCTGTGTATATATAAATATAAGAGTAAAGTTAAGGAACGCTTCCCCCTATTCTGCCTACACTCCTGCTGCTCCGCCACTTGTTTTGTGCTCATAAATTCCAGATAATAAAATCCGAGAAGTCAGGGAGAAGGTGTCGCGCCTGTGACCCCTAATAAAGCACCAGGCTGACCTGCTTTGTTATCGCTAATGAGACAGGAAGATGGGGAGGGCGGAGCCTGATGAGAAAAATAAGCAATAAACACTAATAATAGCTCTGCAAATCTATTCACTACTTTATTGGCCCTGAGTGTCTTTGCCCCCCTGCGAATGGATAGCATTGTAAAATAGAAAATAAGAGGAATAATTCACTATAAGAAATGAAAATTGTCATAGAATATTAATGTCTACACAATGTGTCAGCATAGGTATTCCCTGTACTAAGCACAATTCAGCAGGAACAGTCCCCTAAGTTTGCTCATAGTCTATACAGAGAGATCCCATAAAACTATGGCAGCATAGGTATTCCCTGTACTAAACACAATTCAGCAGGAACAGCCCCTAAGTTTGCTCATAGTCTGTACAGAGAGATCCCATAAAACTATGTCAGCATAGGTATTCCCCTGTACTAAGCACAATTCAGCAGGAACAGCCCCTAAGTTTGCTCATAGTCTGTACAGAGAGATCCCATAAAACTACGGCAGCATAGGTATTCCCTGTACTAAGCACAATTCAGCAGGAACAGTCCCTAAGTTTGCTCATAGTCTGTACAGAGAGATACTATAAAACTATGGCAGCATAGGTATTCCCTGTACTAAGCACAATTCAGCAGGAACAGTCCCTAAGTTTGCTCATAGTCTGTACAGAGAGATCCCATAAAACTATGGCAGCATAGGTATTCCCCTGTACTAAGCACAATTCAGCAGGAACAGTCCCCTTAGTTTGCTCATAGTCTGTACAGAGAGATCCCATAAAACTACGGCAGCATAGGTATTCCCTGTACTAAGCACAATTCAGCAGGAACAGTCCCCTTAGTTTGCTCATAGTCTGTACAGAGAGATCCCATAAAACTACGGCAGCATAGGTATTCCCCTGTACTAAGCACAATTCAGCAGGAACAGTCCCCTAAATTTGCTCATAGTCTGTACAGAGAGATCCCATAAAACTACGGCAGCATAGGTATTCCCTGTACTAAGCACAATTCAGCAGGAACAGGCCCCTAAGTTTGCTCATAGTCTGTACAAAGAGATCCCATAATACAGATGCAGTCTGCAGGCAGCAAATCTGCCCCTAAAATTTTGAGACCCTAGGCTCACATGGCAGCATAGGTATTTCCCTAAGTTTAGCGACCCTGTAAGTCAGATTTCAAATGTAAATGTATACCAGCCTTTGCAGGAAATATTGTCATTAAAGCTAAACATTTAGAATAAATGAGAAAGAATTTTACTTGACCTTTAATGTTAAAGAGAAAAACTTTTTTAGGTTTGTTTTCCCTTTTTTTGTCTTAAACACATGAATTATTATATTAGCTCCGCATGACGGGATTTTCCTTCTCAATGAACTCCCGCTGGGAGACGGAATGTGAGATAGGGAAAGGAAATATTATGTCAGTATCTCGTGCGTTCTGCGTTCGCTTCTTCTCTTCTGGCTCAGAAGGAAACAATAGCTATTGTGTGTGCAAGGAAGTGATGAAAATTCCGCCTTTCCATTGGCCAGCTTCCAATCTCTCATGAAATGAGTCTCTACACCTTCTTTGTTACACAGTTAATAAGAAGTTCTCAATCCCATCCTCACATCTGTAATGGAACATTGAACGAAAATAGCAAAGCGTTTATTTTGGAACTGGTGGCTGCTGCTTATTGGTCCAAATACTGGGAATTTCCCCAGGTTCCACCCTATTGTCTTCAGTGAGAGAACATTTTTATACCTGCATTGCTCCCCAACTCTTTTACATCGAAATGTGGCTCACAGTAAAAAAAAAAAAAAAGGCTGAGAACTCGTGCATAGTGATGGGCGAATTTATTCCCACGAAAATTCGCCCGAAAAATTCGCCGGCGTCAAAAACGAGATGCCGGCGCCGTTTTGCAAATTTTTCGCTGTTTCACGAATTTTGCAGGAAATTCGCAATTTTTTCAGCGAAATGGCGCAAATTCGCCCATCACTTCTCGTGCACTATAGTTTTTGATGATATTCCACTTGTGGTGTTTATACAAATGGCCTGTAGATGTCACTGTACTCAAGACTTATACTGGGCATACTTTCTATACAGCTTGTCCCGGGGCCCACCGGGACTACTGTCCAGGGCCCCCTCTGACCTCCCCCCGCCCCCCTACCATGATGCGCTCTGCATGCCTGTGTGAGGGTGCCGCTCCATGCTCCTGCTTGTTTTTTTTAAACAAACTGGTCGGCAGAGGGGGTCTGGCGGGGCCCATTAACGGTCGGGCCCACCGGGTTTTTTTTCCGGTTTCCCGCCGGGCCAGTCCGACACTGGTTCCTTGGACACTTTATTCAGATGAATAAAAATATCTTTATTTATTAATAAATATGAATTACATGTCAGCTCATTAGTTCATTACTACGGACGCGTTTCGTGTCACATGACACTTCCTCAGAGTATAAAATTTTTTCACAACACACGACTACCCAAACCCATTAACAATTTCTCTCAATTGAACCATAACAATCATAATCATAGCTCTTGTTCTTTAATCATATTAAAGAACAAGAGCTATAAACAAAGGGTTAACAATGTATACCATCCTTTTATAAGAATTTTCTTTACAGGGGTATTTCCCATTGTCTTTCATATATATTAGCATATTCTCATATAGCCAATAATACTATATATATTTTTATATATTCTTTTCGTTTCATATGTTACCGTATATACTCGAGTATAAGCCGAGTTTTTCAGTCCCCAAAATATGCTGAAAAACTCTACCTCGGCTTATACTCGGGTCAAGTGCAAAAACGGTCGCCGGCGTCTAAGAATAGTCGCTGGCGTCCAAGAATAGTCGCTGGCGTCCAAGAATAGTCGCCGGCGTCCAAGAATAGTCTCCAAGAATATTCGCTGGCATCCAAAAACGAGACGCCGGCACCTCCAATGGAAGCAGAAACCCTCAATTTTTTGATTGAAACTTACCAGAAGCTGCTGCATTTCTCACCCTCGGCTTATACTCGAGTCAATAAGCTTTCCCAGTTTTTGGAGGTAAAATTAGGTACCTCGGATTATACTCGGGACGGCTTATACTCGAGTATATACGGTACCACTTTTCTTTACCTCTCATATTCAATATAGTATTTAATCTCACAATCTTTATTAATATGTATGGGTTTTTGAGTCTCCAAGTAAACATTTCTCTAAATCTTCTTTTCTCTTACCTAATCTGACATGCTCTATGCCCTGAAATGATATACAGTTGTCGGTCGAATCCTTCTGTCCGGCCGAACCGAATCCAAATCCTAATTTGCATATGCAAATTAGGATTTGGATTTGGTTCTGCCGGACAGAAGGATTCTAATTTGCATATGCAAATTAGGGGCGGGGAGGAGAATCTCGTGACTTTTGCCACAAAACAAGGAAGTAAAGAATGTTTTCCCTCCCCATCCCTAATTTGCATATGCAAATTAGGATTCGGATTTGGCCGAATCTTTTGTGAAAGGATTCAGGGGTTCAGCCGAATCCAAAATAGTGGATTCGGTGCATCCCTAGCCACATATGCATATTGCTAGATATATCACATTGCTAGTTTTACAATTAATAAATGTTCTACGCTCATATAATCTTCCAGTCGCTATACGTTTAAATTACAGTAATATATCCACATGCCTTACAGACTCTCGCTCCCCATTTATAGGTCCCTAAGTAATTTAGCCAATTCGATGTTTTATATTCACACTTGTCTGGAAGCATACTTGGGGAAAACACACCAGCTCTTAAATTTGAGAGCATGTGTTGGTGCAATCAAGTAAGGTGTCTCTTCTGATGGATGAGCAAGTGCTCCTCTCAGGAACCCTGGACCTAATAGTAATTCTAGCGACTCTAGGAACTCATGTTGTGGAAGTGACGCCACCTACTACGCCCCTACTCTGAAAATCATAGGCACAACTTGCACCTGATTGGTTGTTTTAAAGCGCAAGAGCAGATGAATTTATTTTGCCTCATTGTAGGCAATTCCTGGAGGTTCAGATCAAGTGCAATTATGCTGGAATTGTCAAAAACATGTTACATTATGGGTAAAAAAAAGTAGCAATTTTTGTCGACAATTGTACTTTGCATGTGTTATATACGTTTGTAAATGACTGCTATTGTTTTATAACTGGAACTGTGTCTGGACTACTCGTTACTCTTATATTACTCTCCTAACCAGTTTTTTTGGGTTGGTCTTCTCTGAACTTCGGTGGCTGGTGGTGAAGCCCAAACGTTCCAAACTGCTGCAGTAACCCAAGCAACCTGTATGGGACTGGGGCAATAGGTAGATGAACATTCACAGGCCAAAGTCAGCCGAGCCAACTGTATGGGATCTGTTATGCAGAATGCTTGGGAATTCCAGATAATGGATCTTACCATAATTTGGACCTTCATACTTTGTCTACTAGAAAACCATGTAACATTAAAAAAAATGATAAACACAACAGGCTGCTTTTGCTTCTAATAGGAATTAATTATATCTTATTTTTTTTCAAAATGTGGATAATTTGGATAAAATGGAGTCTATGGGAAACGGCCTTCCTGTAACTTGGAGCTTTCTGGATAACGGGTTTCCGGGTTACGGATTCCATGCCCCTGCATGTAAAATATTCCCTAACTGAAATGGTGTTTTTTAGAGTAAATTTTCTCTCATCTGCAAAAACACATCCATGTTGCAAACTCCTTTTACACTTTATAGTAGCCCCTCTTTTAAATGGAAAAGGCAGCAGTATACAGTACAGGTATAGGATCTAGGGATGCAACGAATCCAGGATTCGGTTCGGGATTCGGCCAGGATTCGGCCTTTTTCAGCAGGATTCGGATTCGGCCGAATCCTTCTGCCCAGCCGAACCGAATCCGAATCCTTATTTGCATATGCAAATTAGGGGCGGGAGGGAAATTGCGTGACTTTTTGTCAGAAAACAAGGAAGTAGAAAATGTTTTCCCCTTCCCATCCCTAATTTGCATATGCAAATTAGGGTTCGGATTCGGTTCGGTATTCGGCCGAATCTTTCACGAAGGATTCGGGGGTTCGGCGGAATCCAAAAAAGTAGATTCGGTGCATCCCTAATAGGTTCCCTTATCCGGAAACCCGATATCCAGAAAGCTCCGAATTACGGAATGGCTGTCTCCCATAGACTCCATTTTATCCAAATAATCCAAATTTTAAAAAATGATTTCCTTTTTCTGTGTAATAATAAAATAGTAGCTTGTACTTGATCCCAACTAAGATATAATTAATCCCATTGGGTTTATTTAATGTTTAAATGAATTTCTAGAAGACTTAAGGCATGAAGACACAAATTACGGAAAGATCCGTTATCCGGAAAACCCCAGGTCCCGAGCATTCTGGATAACAGGTCCCATACCTGTATAATGATATAGCTATGAATTTGATTGAGGCCATAGTACTGTATTCCTGTATATTTGTTCCTATATAAATATATATCTGGCACAGCCCTGCCCAGCTGCCCTATTTATCTCAATCACTATGAACCCGTCATATACAGTATTTGTGTCACTGTATGAGCGAAGCCTTCAAGCTAATGAACTAATCAGCATAAATGAGGGATTTCCCTGCAGTAAATGTGTTTTGTCTCACTCGCGCATATTACAACTAATTTCTTTAGTTCGGGGGAACTCCATCCAAAAACAATGGTCAATGGAGCCCTGACCTTAGAAATGGAACCTTTGGTCAGGACCCTTTAGCTCATAACAAGGTTACAGATATATTAAAAATGATTCATAGTTGAGTAATAAATGGGTCCCTGCTACAAGAGCCAATAGAAATTGTCCCAAATCTCACCCCAATCTCAGCTGCTGTCCCAAGACTCCCATCTCAGTTTAAGAACCGCAGAGACAGACAGTGTCGTATTTAAGGTGCCACCTTTTTTCCTTGGGGAAACCGGGCTGGGGGCGGGCCGGATGATGTCGGGGGCGGACCAGATGATGTCGGGGGCTGGGTGGGTGACAAAGGGGGCGGGACAGATGATATGGCTATAAGCGTTTGACTGATCGCCATGTCATTGACTTCAATGTCCTGTACGGGTTATTCAAATTTGGAAATCTGGACAGGCACTGTTCAGCCGGCAGCCTTCCAAAAACCAGACGGTCTGGGTGAAATTGGGACAGGTGGCAACCCTACTCCCGGCCTGCAGCCTTGGGTTCCCCTACACCATCCCCCCCTCGCCACTTGCGCTTGTACCTTTTTCCGGCAACTTTAGCGCGACCAGGGTCAGGGAGGGAGGTAAGGAGAGGGAGTGCAGGGAGCGGGTCTGGGCCGGTGAATTTAAAGAGCCGGGGCCCACCAGGTTTTTTCCCATTGTCCCACTGGCCAATCTGACCCTGAAGACAGAAACATGGAAGGAACCATTGATCCCAGGACTAAACCTTGAAGAACATAATCACAGCACTTCCTACACTTTTCTGAACTGCTGCAGGTCAAAGCTATTTCTGTGCCCTATGAATACAGTGCTGCTTCATTTGCAGGGCTGTATTCATAAAGAACAAGAGACCTCCCCCTGTCTGCCCCTTGTGAATACTCCCCTGCAGAACTGAGCATGACCTTGTCACTGCTGGACTCTACATCGAGTCTTGACTTCCAGTTCAGCCCTAGATGCGGAATACCAGACCTCGGACACATGCTTTTATTACAGTTTTTTAATTATTTGCTGCCTTTTTCTGACTCTTTCCAGATTTCAAATGGGGGTCACTGACCCCCATCTTAAAAAAACCAAATGCTCTGTAAGGCTACAAATGTATTGTTATTGTTGCTTTTATTATTCATCTTTCTATTCAGGCCTCTCCTATTCATATTCCAGTCTCCTATTTAAATAAATGCATTGTTGCTAGGGTCATTTGGTCCCGAGTGACCAGATGTCTGAAATTACAAACTGGAGAACTGCTGAATAAAAAGCTAAATAACTCAAACACCACAAATAATAAAAAATGAAAACCAATTGCAAATTGTCTCAGAATATCACTCTCTACATCATACAAAGGGGCCGATTCACTATGGGTCGAATATCGAGGGTTAATTAATCCTCGATATTCGACTAGGAATTTAAATCCTTCGACTTCGAATATCGAAGTCGAAGGATTTAGCGCAAAAAATGCGATCGATCGATCGAAGGATTTTTCATTCGATCGAACGATTAAATCCTTCGAATCGAACGATTCGAAGGATTTTAATCCAACGATCGAATGAATATCCTTCGATCAGAAAAACTTGGGCAAGCCTATGGGGACCTTCCCCATAGGCTAATATTGACTTCGGTAGCTTTTAGCTGCCGAACTAGGGGGTCGAATTTTTTTTAAAGAGACAGTACTTCGACTATCGAATGGTCGAATAGTCGAACGATTTTTAGTTCGAATCGTTCGATATTCGTAGTCGAAGGTCGAAGTAACCCATTCGATGGTCGAAGTAGCCCAAAAAAAACTTCGAAATTCGAAGTTTTTTTAATTCAAACCCTTCACTCGAATTTAGTAAATCTTCCCCTAACAGTTAATTTAAAGGTGAACAACCCCTTTTAAGTGCATGCACATAGAGCAGTTGGGTTGGTGATGGGTGTAGTAGGGTATAAATACAGCAGATAATGTTATGTAAAGGAATGTTCAGATATAAGCGGGTGTGATTGCCACCTTATGTGCCCAATAAGTTTCTACCTTGCCAGGCAGAACAGAGATTGCACAGATATTGCCCATACAAGTTGGTATTAAAGGCAAATACCTTCTCTATCCAGATTACCAGCAAAAGTACAGGATTGTCATATTCTTGCAAAGCATTAAGTTTAATTATATGATGTCATTTGTGCCAGATTCCTTTGTCAGGCACCGTATGTGTGTGTGTATATATATATTCACTATTGCTTAATCGGGATGTGCCATATTGATGCAACATCAGAACTGGCTCTTCCACAATGAAGCAATGCCAGTGTAAGACTGAGAGACATGTAAGTGACTGCTCCTGCTAATGAATACTCTGTACAACTGTCCTACTAGTGTTCTATTCCCACTCACATCTGCTGCTATTAAGCCTCTCTTTGGAATTTCCACTAGTGACATAATAGAGTTGTGCTTCATTACATCAGCTTCAATATTCCATGCTTCCCATGATGCTCTCTGGGGAGTCTTTAGTGTTTTCTGAATATTTATATTATGCCCAAGTTGTGTTTATGTTTGCAAATAGTGATGAGCGAATCTGTCCCGTTTGGCTACGCCAAATAAATTGCAAAACTTTTTTCTTTTTGCCAAAAAAAATTGCAAAACATCGACAATTTTTTAAGCATGCAACAACTTTTCTTGCTCCAAATCCATTAGTCGGTGGGTGTTTTTTTCTTGTTGCAAATTTTTTGTCCAAATGCATTAGCCAATAGGCGTTTTTTCCAATGGGGACTTTTTTGTCCAAATGCATTAGGGCAGGACTCCACGGACGATTCCGGCTCAAAAACGCAGGCGTCGGATGCGACGGAAATAAGGTAAGTAATGCTATTGTCGAATCGTGTCGCATTGTTGATGCAACGCGACACGACTGTCGGATGCAGACGCAGCATGCAGCGTATGCATCTGACAGTCGTTACATTTTTGCACAGCGTGTCGGATCGCGCCAGAATCGTCCGTGGAGACCTGCCCTTAGTCAATGAGCATTTTTTCTTACGGCAACTTTTTTGTTCAAATGCATTAGTCAATGGGCATTTTTTCTTACGACAACTTTTTTGCATTAGTCAATAGGCATTTATTTCTTATGTCGACATTTTTTTATGGTGACTTTTTGTCCAAATGCATCAAAGTCGATGGGCATTTTTTCTTATGGCGACTTTTTTGTCCAAATGCATTAGTCAATAGGTGTTTTTTCTTATGGCGACTTTTTTGTTCAAATGCATCAATCAATATGCGTTTTTTCTTATGGTGACTTTTTGTGTCCAAATGCATTAGTCAATGGGCATTTTTTCTTGCGACAACTTTTTTTTGTCTGCGACTTTTTTGTCCAAATGCAGTAAAGCCAATGGGCATTTTTTCTTATGGCGCCTTTTTTGTCCAAATGCATTAGGTTGGAGGCAGACAGGGAGATTAGTCGACCAGCAACAAATCTTCTCTACTCCGGCGACTAATCTCCCAAAATGCCTTCCCGCCTACAAGAATGTGAATCGCCGGAGGGATGACTACGAATCACTTCAATTTCCGAAGTCGCCCGAAGTTGCCTCACAAGGAATCTTTGGGCGACTACAGAATTCCGAAGCGATATGTATGCCATTATCTTTGGGATTTTTTTTAGTCCAAATGCTTTAAAGCCAATGGGCAACTTTTTTGGGACAACCAGTGCTACTTTAAGACAATTTGCCATTGGTCCTGGTTTGTTTTCTTTTATTCCTTAAGATCTTTAAATTACAGTTTGTTGTGCTACGTTTTTTTCATGACACAGAACCAGCAGTGCAGAAAAAGAAGGTATAGATACTGCTTTTCAATAAAAATTACATTTACACACAAGTTTATTTTGAATTAATGCATATCGTAGTTGCTTAGAGTTCAATTTTCTTTCAAAATGCAATATTTTAATTCTGGGTTTATATACCCTTTCTTTACTTATACTGTTTTTTTTTTTAAATAAAAAAAAAATCAGGGACCCATGGTAAAAACTAGATGTTATTGGCCCCACTGTTTCCTCTCTCCGGATCACAGCTATAATATAAATATAGAATATCTGGCGTCCAGCTCTGCTCATACTGGAATTTCCAGTCTCTGGCAGCTGCTCCGTCTCTCACGTCCCTTGATATTTGTTCTAATTGTTTAATTAAAGGGACTGCACGTAATTTACATAGAGGAGATTCCAAAAAGATGGTTTATTTGAGCTTGACAATATCAGGGAATTTTCCATCTCTAAAATCTTTTTTTATTGGGACATAGTATTTCCCTGCATTTATAAGAAGAAAGGGAGTCATTCAGTGTTATCAGATGAAATATTCAAACAGAACAATGAGTAATCAGAGTTTATAGTGTCCCGTCTTTATAACTCCCTGCACATCATAATCCTATATACTCCCATCAATGGTAATCAAAGATCAACAAATAGGAAGAAAAATTAACATTTTATCCAAATAAATTATATATGAAAAGTACCCCCTACTTTAATTTATAAGGATTTTAGAAGTCACTAAGGGGTTGTTCTGTGACCATATAAAGGCACAAGGCTGCAGGCTGAGTTATACAGGGAACTCTGAGTATCACTCATGTATTATAAGGGATAATGTACCCCCTACTGTAAATGATAAGGATATTAGAAGTCACTGAGGGGTTGTTCTGTGACCATATAAAGGCACAAGCCTGCAGGCTGAGTTATACAGGGAACTCTGAGTATCACTTATGTATTATAAGGGATAATGTACCCCCTACTGTAAATGATAAGGATATTAGAAGTCACTGAGGGGTTGTTCTGTAACCATATAAAGGCACAAGGCTGCAGGCTGAGTTATACAGGGAACTCTGAGTATCACTTATGTATTATAAGGGATAATGTACCCCCTACTGTAAATGATAAGGATATTAGAAGTCACTGAGGGGTTGTTCTGTGACCATATAAAGGCACAAGGCTGCAGGCTGAGTTATACAGGGAACTCTGAGTATCACTTATGTATTATAAGGGATAATGTACCCCCTACTGTAAATTATAAGGATATTAGAAGTCACTGAGGGGTTGTTCTGTGACCATATAAAGGCACAAGGCTGCAGGCTGAGTTATACAGGGAACTCTGAGTATCACTCATGTATTATAAGGGATAATGTACCCCCTACTGTAAATTATAAGGATATTAGAAGTCACTGAGGGGTTGTTCTGTGACCATATAAAGGCACAAGGCTGCAGGCTGAGTTATACAGGGAACTCTGAGTATCACTCATGTATTATAAGGGATAATGTACCCCCTACTGTAAATAATAAGGATATTAGAAGTCACTGAGGGGTTGTTCTGTGACCATATAAAGGCACAAGGCTGCAGGCTGAGTTATACAGGGAACTCTGAGTATCACTCATGTATTATAAGGGATAATGTACCCCCTACTGTAAATTATAAGGATATTAGAAGTCACTGAGGGGTTGTTCTGTGACCATATAAAGGCACAAGGCTGCAGGCTGAGTTATACAGGGAACTCTGAGTATCAATTCTGACCCAGTTCTAGCTGGAAGCACATACTTCTAAATATGTCAAACAGACAAATTGCTCTATTATGTCTATATTTTTGAGTTTCTGAACTCTCAATACATGGTACAGTGGTTTGGTAGAGGTTAAATATTTCCTTAATATCTGTTCTTCATAACTGCTATAAATAAGGAATGAATACAGGCAGTAAAGTGTCGGTATCTTCAGAAGAAATGTTGTTCGGCGATACTATTACTATTTAATATATTTAAGTTTTCTTTATAAAGTTATAACCAACAACAAGCGCGCAGGATATTATAGGATGCCCCCAAAGCGAAAATGCTCCCTCTGCTCTAAAGTAAAAACCAAACCTGAATATTTCTAACTGCAGAATTTGGCCATAAAAAAATGTGCAGAGAATTCCAGCCAAAGCTAGAGAAATCCTGGAGCCATAAAATTACTGCACTGTAAATCCATCTCAATAATCCCAAAAATAACGTATGGGTAATCAGAGCAGGTAACAGTATTTATATCGACCAACAACAGAATGTTCCCACTGTGGAAAACTCCAAAAGAATCATCAACAAATCCACCGTATCACTTGCTGCCTGTGACCACATCAAAGAAAAGGAATTATTACTCATGAAAGTGAAAATCACTGCTCTGAGTTGGGCTTAATGAAGTCGTTTGCACATGGATAGGAAACTGGCTACAGGATCGGGTACAGAGGGTGGTTGTTAATGGGACATTCTCTACTTGGAGTAAGGTTCTTAGTGGGGTCCCTCAGGGCTCAGTATTGGGTCCACTTTTATTTAACTTGTTCATTAATGACTTAGGGGAGGGTGTTGTAAGTAACATAGTAACATAGTAACATAGTAAGTAAGGTTGAAAAAAGACACATGTCCATCGAGTTCAACCTTTTTTTTTTTTTTTTTTTATTAACTACCTATCTGCCAGTTGATCCAGAGGAAGGCAAAAAACCCATCTGAAGCCTCTCCAATTTGCCTTAGAGGGGGAAAATTCCTTCCTGACTCCAAAATGGCAATCGGACTAGTCCCTGGATCAACTTGGACTATGAGCTATTTCCCATAACCCTGTATTCCCTCACTTGCTAAAAAGCCATCCAACCCCTTCTTATACCTATCTAATGTATCAGCCTATACAACTGATTCAGGGAGAGAATTCCACATCTTCACAGCTCTCACTGTAACAAACCCCTTCCGAATATTTAGGCGGAACCTCTTTTCTGGGAATGGGTGACCTTGTGTCAGCTGGAAAGACCTACTGGTAAATAAATCATTAGAGAGATTATTATATGATCCCCTTATATATTTATACAAAGTCATCATATCACCCCTTAAGCGCCTCTTCTCCAGCGTGAACATCCCCAATTTGGCCAGTCTTTCCTCATAGCTAAGATTTTCAATACCTTTTACCAGCTTAGTTGCCCTTCTCTGTCCCCTCTCTAATACAATAATGTCCTGTTTGAGTGATGGAGACCAAAACTGTACGGCATATTCTAGATGGGGCCTTACCAGTGCTCTATACAGTGGAAGAATGACCCCCTCCTCCCGTGACTCTATGCCCCTTTTAATACAGCTCAAGACATTATTTGCCCTTGATGCTGCTGACTGGCATTACTTGCTACAGCCAAGTTTATCATCTACAAGGACTCCAAGGTCCTTTTCCATAATGGATTTGCCTAGTGCAGTCCCATTAAGGGTATAAGTGGATATTTTTACATCCCAGGTGCAGGACTTTACATTTATCAACATTGAATCTCATTTGCCACTTAGCTGCCCAGATTGCCAGTTTGTCAAGATCATGTTGCAAGTGCCACATCCTGGATGGAATTAATTGGGCTGATAGTTTTGTGTCATCTGCAAACACTGATACATTACTTACAATACCCTCCCCTAAGTCATTAATGAACAAATTAAATAAAAGTGGACCCAATACTGAGCCCTGGGGGACCCCACTAAGAACCTTACTCCAAGTAGAGAATGTCCCATTAACAACCACCCTCTGTACCCGATCCTGTAGCCAGTTTCTTATCCACGTGCAAACGACTTCATTAAGCCCAACAGACCTTAGTTTAGAAAGCAGTCGTTTGTGGGGCACAGTATCAAACGCTTTGGCGAAATCCAAATAGATCACATCTACTGCCCCCCCAGTATCCAGAATCTTACATACCACATCATAAAATGCAATCAAGTTCGTCTGACATGACCTATCCTTCATAAAGCCATGCTGATTGTTGCTCATAATGCCATTCATTAGGACAAAATTTTGAATGTGATCCCTTAACAAGCCTTCAAATAATTTGCCCACCACAGATGTCAAGCTTACTGGCCTATAATTGCCAGGCTGAGATCGTAATCCCTTTTTAAATATTGGAATAACATCAGCTTTTCTCCAATCCATAGGCACCATACCAGATGACAGTGAATCTGAGAAAATCAGAAATAAGGGCTAGTCTAAAACTGAACTAAGCTCTCTTAGAACCCGGGGGTGTATGCCATCAGGCCCTGGAGCCTTGTTTACATTAATTTGTATTAAAGCTTTTTGAATCATATCCTGAGTCAGCCACTGACTAGATTGAGCTGAACCATTCGTGCAGTTATTAAGTGAGCCTGTGAACCCAGACTCCTCTATTGTATACACTGAAGAAAAGAACTGATTTAACACATTTGCCTTATCTGTATCTGTTACAACCATACTGGTACCATTATTTAATGGAGCAACACTCTCAACCTGCATCTTTTTACTATTAATATATTTAAAAAACTTTTTAGGGTTAGTTTTCACCTCCACCGCAATTAACTCTTCATTTCTTTTCTTAGCCTTCCGGATTGCTGATTTACAACATTTATTACAGTGTTTATATTCATTAAATGCAGCTTCTGTCCCTACAGATTTGTAGTTTTTAAATGTCTCTCTCTTCTTTCCCATTAACTTCTTTACTTCTGTATTAAGCCACACAGGATGATTCTTAGAGCTTCTACGTTTAGTCCTTAAGGGAATAAATTGAGAACAGTAATGATTTAATATCATTTTAAAGGACAACCATTTCTGTTCTGTGTTTTTAGCTGAAAACCTAATGCCCCAATCAATGCTCTGTAGGACAGCCTTCAAGGCACTAAAATTAGCTTTTGCAAAATTCATGGTTTTTGTTGCCCCAGTATATTTTTGTTTTTTGCACCAGACATTAAAAGATATAACCTTATGGTCACTATTACCCAGGGGTTCAATGACTTGCACATTTGCTATAAGTTCTGGCTCATTTGAGATCACTAAATCAAGAATAGCATTTTTTCTGGTAGGCTCCTCTACAACCTGTGCTAAAAAATTGGCATGCAATAAGTTTATAAACTTGTTCCCATTAACTGATCTAGCAGTACCGTTGCTCCAGTCAATATCTGGGTAATTAAAATCCCCCATTATCATTACTTTACCTAAACTAGTAGCCTTTTCTATTTGCATTAGGAGCTTTGTCTCCTCCTCCTCACTTACATTAGGGGGTCTATAGCATACGCCTACAATTAATTTGCTGGATTCTTTACAATTGGTGAAGAACTCCACCCATACGACTTCTGCCCCCTCATTTTCTAACATAACCTCCTCCTTTATATAAGCTTTTAAATCCTGCCTAACATACAGACATACCCCTCCTCCTTTTCTATTGCCTCTGTCCCTCCGAAACAAAGTATAGCCACTGATATTTACTGCCCAGTCATGCGACTCAGTCAGCCATGTTTCGGCCACACCAATCACATCATATTTTCCTTCCA
This sequence comes from Xenopus petersii, assembly GCA_038501925.1. NCBI lineage: Eukaryota > Metazoa > Chordata > Amphibia > Anura > Pipidae > Xenopus > Xenopus petersii. Next base: position 135,576,004 of record CM076684.1, on the reverse strand, counting down.
TCACCAGCAGCTCCAGCTCTCCCATTTTACCAGCCAGACTTCTTGCATTTGTAAACATACATTTAATACTGGCACCATATTGAACATATGACATGTGATCCTCCCTCTCCTTAACAGTATCCCCAGCCAAATCTCCTCCCCCATTTTCCCTTTCTTTGCCCACTATCTCATGTAACCTGTCTACCACAGAATCTTTTACTGAACCCTCCCCCCCCACACCTAGTTTAAAATCTCCTCCAACCGTCTAGCCATCTTCTCTCCCAAAACAGCTGCCCCATCATTATTGAGGTGCAGCCCATCCCTAGCAAAGAGCCTGTAGCCGACTGAAAAATCAGCCCAGTTCTCCAAAAACCCAAAACCCTCCTCCCTACACCAATCTTTCAGCCACGCATTAATCTCCCTACGCTCCCGCTGTCTCCTTAGCGTTGCTCGTGGCTCAGGTAATATCTCTGAGAAAATTACCTTGGAAGTCCTCGCCCTCAGCTTTGAACCTAGTTTTTTAAAATCATTTTTGAGGACTTCACCACCTCCTCTAACTTTGTCATTGGTACCTATGTGTACCAAGACCGCTGGGTCTTCCCCAGCCCCTCCCAATAATCTGTCCACTCGTTCCACCACATGCCGAACCCTAGCACCAGGCAAGCAGCAGACTGTTCGGCATGTAGGGGCCTTGCGACAGATTACCCTATCCACCTTTCTAATAATTGAATCCCGTATAACTAGAACCTGCCTTTCCTTCCTTGCACTTCCCCCACCACCCGTATTAGAGACACTGCCTCCCGGGGTGCTCCGAGAGTCAGCCTGCTCCATACATGCCAGTTCGGAGTTTTCCTCCCAGTGTTTGCAGATGACACAAAACTATCAGCCCAATTAATTCCATCCAGGATGTGGCACTTTCAACAGGATCTTGACAAACTGGCAATCTGGGCAGCTAAGTGGCAAATGAGATTCAATGTTGATAAATGTAAAGTCCTGCACCTGGGATGTAACAATATCCACTTATACCCTTAATGGGACTGCATTAGGCAAATCCATTATGGAGACGGAGCTTGGAGTCCTTGTAGATAATAAACTTGTCTGTAGCAAGTAATGCCAGTCAGCAGCATCAAGGGCAAATAAGGTCTTGAGTTGTATTAAATGGGGCAGAGAGTCACGGGAGGAGGGGGTCCCACTGTATAGAGCACTGGTAAGGCCCCATCTAGAATATGCCGTACAGTTTTGGTCTCCATCACTCAAACAGGACATTATTGTATTAGAGAGGGGACAGAGAAGGGCAACTAAGCTGGTAAAGGGAAAATCTTAGCTATGAGGAAAGACTGGCCAAATTGGGGATGTTCACGCTGGAGAAGAGGCGCTTAAGGGGTGATATGATAAATATGTATAAATATATAAGGGGATCATATAATAATCTCTCTAATGATTTATTTACCAGTAGGTCTTTCCAGCTGACACAAGGTCACCCATTCCTATTAGAAGAAAAGAGGTTCCGGCTAAATATTGGGAAGGGGTTTGTTACAGTGAGAGCTGTGAAGATGTGGAATTGTCTCCCTAAATCAGTGGTACAGGCTGATACATTAGATAGGTACAAGGAAGGGTCGGATGCTTTATTCACCAGTAGCTCCTCCCAGCAGACAGGAGGGAGCCAATGAGATTAGAGGAGGTAAAGGGGTGTTACAGGGAGAGCTGGGAAGTGAATCAGTGGTACAGGCTGATACATTAGATAGGTATAAGAAGGGGTTGGATGGTGTTTAGCAAGTGAGGGAATACAGGGTTATGGGAGATAGCTCATAGTACAAGTTGATCCAGGGACTGGTCCCATTTTGGAGTCAGGAAGGAATTTCCCCCTCTGAGGCAAATTGGAGAGGCTTCAGATGATGTTTTCCGCCTTCCTCTGGATCAACTGGCAGTGAGGCAGGTTATATAAAGACTTAAGGTTGAACTTGATGTGTCCCACTAGACTCCCAAAAAGCAGCAGCATCTGCTTCTTCTATAGTTACCCCCTCCTTATTCCTCATATTTAGGTTTGTGTTTCCCTCACTAATTAACAAATACCCAATCACACCCTGTCATGTGACTCCCCTCTGACACCCTTCGCTTGCCATTCTGACTTTATGAAATAGGTGTCACATTAAAGCCAAACACACCCAAAACGCTTTCATTTTCCCCTTGCACAAACTTGCCTCGGGCGATTTTCCTGTAGTGAGCAGATGTTTATTTTATCAGTAATTACATTGCTTTGTGGTATCACTTGATCTCCTATCCTTTTCCCTGGCAGCCTTTCTGTGGTTTATTAGGTTTTTATGTTTGCTGCAGGGAGTTTCAATTCAGCTGTGAGGCCTGGGGCTGCACATTCCTCGTGTCACTTATTACATGGCCACAGACTAAGTCTGGATAAAGATATGCATGAAGATTAACCCTTTCAAAAGTCCTTTATAAATTAATGCAGGGGGTATTAAAGGAGAACTAAAGCCTAACTAAAGAAGTAGCTAGAAATGTTGTACATGATGTTTTGTGCTTCTGTACCAGCCCAAGGCAACCACAGCCCTTTAGCAGTAAAGATCTGTGTCTCCAAAGATGCCCCAGTAGCTCCCCATCTTCTTTTCTGCTGATTCACTGCACATGCTCTGTGCTGCTGTCACTTACTGAGCTTAGGGACCCACTCACAATATACAGTACACATAGAATAGAAATGTCACAATATAAGGCTGATTAGTAATTAATACACATAATTACTACATGGCAGCACAGAAACCAGTGCAATTAGCATCAGAATTTAATAATCAGCAAACCTGTAGCATCAGCTTATATTACAGCCAGGGAAGCTCATTTTCTGCTGGATAATTAGTGACGAGCCCTAAGCTTAGCTTCTCAACAGCCAATCAGAGCCCACTGAGCATGTGAGTGTCACAGACACTTTCCAAGATGGTGACCCCCTGTGACAAGTTTGAAGTCCTGGATCATTGCTGCTATTGACAAGCTGAAACTTTAGTCTCGTGCAATAAGTTCACTATATAAAATATAGAATTATTAGTCATATTCATTTTTAGGGTTAAGTTTTCCTTTAAAGGAGAAGCAAAGTCCTTTTTAATTGGTGTGCCAAGTGATTGCATCTACTTACCAGACACCCCGGGCCGGTGTTCCTATCAGGAGAAAACTGCACCTCCCCGGGGTTATTCCAGCGAGCACCATGGAGTGATAAAATTCCTTCTTCTTCTTTCCTCAAATTTCCAGGGGCTGACGCATGCACAGTACAATGAAATTGTCAATATTTTCATTAAAGTTTGGCTTTTCACTCTACTGAGCATGTGCAGCTGCGGGAAGAAAGAATAAGCCAGAAAACGATCGCTCCGTGGGGCTCACTGGAAAAAGTGACTAACTTTTGGACTAACTAGGACTGCACAGCCATCCGATCGGACCACGTGGCCTAGGGGGCGCCCACCCGAGAAATCCGGGCTTGACTTCGTGTTGTATTTGGTCAATATTTGGAATTTCCTTTATTTTCCAGTTCCTAGCTATCAGGAGTTTACAGGTATTTAATACTTGGAAGTTCAGCAGTTCTAGACTTTTATTTGGAAGATTGTCATGTAGGTTTATCAGCATTGCTTCAGGAGAAAATGGAATATCTTGCTGAGTGACCTTTGTAATCAATGATCTTGCAGCTGCCACAAACTTTGTATAGTATCACAATTCCACCAGGTGTGTAGCATATCTCCTATATCTTTGTTGCATCTCCAGCATACTGTAGATTTGAAGCTTCTGGATACATTTCTGCAATTCTTGAAGGTGTTTAGATACCAATTATATAGAATTTTGTAATACAAACTAGTGATGTGCGGGCCGACCCGATACCCGCGGGTTCGGGTCGACCTCGCACTGCTCCTCGCGGGTGGCGGGTGGGTGTGGGTTGAGCTCTTCTCCTGCTCTCCCTGCCCGCCACCTTCAAATGCCGGCATCCGAGTTCCGGGTCCCGGTTTTATAGTCTTGCGTCTGCTTGCCCCGCCCCTTTTGTGGTGTCATTGTGACGTCATCATCAGGGCAAGTCAGGCCAAAAAAATGGACCCCAGAAGCGTGGGTGCGGCTGCAGCAGGGCGGTTTAGGGTCAACAATTTTTTCGTGAAAAATTTTTTGTGAAAATCTCCCGATTTTTTTGGGAACTTTCCGATTTTTCACGAATTTTTCGCCGTTTCGTGAATTTTGAGAGCTATTCGCCCATCACCAATTGTGAGTAGCATCAAGCTGCACTGAAATTTTTACAAATCAAATGGGAGGATGGAATATGGAATAGGAGAAGAGAAGGGAAATGGGCAATAGAAATGAAGAGAATGCTAAAGTGCTTACATGCTCATACCTATAACATCACATGAATGTGTTTTATTAAGGGAAAGGAGTGACACTGGAGGCTCAGATGTTTTCTCTGCAGTAAATCCTGGCATGGCAGCATTTGCTAGTGCAACATAACGAAAACAAACTTGTGAAGTTGGCGCCACTGAAGTAAAGTCCATTTGTTCATGAGTCCAGCTGTGTGAATAGAGATAAAACGCTCCCTTAGGGATTGTTCGCCTTTGAGAGCGTTTTTAGTATGATGTTGAGAAGGATATTCTTGGTTTTCATTTTTTTTTCATTTGTGGTTTTTGAGTTATTTAGCTCTTTATTATTTCACTGCAGTTTGCAATTGCCGCCATCTAGTTGCTAGGGTCTGATTTCCCCTAGCAACCATGCATTGATTTGAATGAGAGACTGGAATACGAATAGGAGAGGCCTGAATAGAAAGATGAGCAGTAAAAAGAAGCAATAACAATATATGTGTAGCTTTACAGAGCATTTGTTTTTTTTAGATGGGGTGAGTGACCCCCATTTGAAAGCTGGAAAGAGTCAGAAGAAGAAGGCAAATAATTAAAAAAACAATGAAAAATAATTATTTATTAAATAAATAATTAGAAAAATATAAAAAAAACAAGGACCAATTGAAAAATTGTTTAGAATTAGCATATTAAAAGTTAACTTAAAGGCGAACCACCCCTTTAATGAAAAACTGCCTACTCGGGCTGCATTATACGCCAGTGTACTAAACATTGCTGCTCCCCATAACGTATTTGTCTGGGTTATACACAATTTAGAGGGAGGGTAGTGGGCAGCAGAGGAGAAGCCTTCATAATGCCCCCAGCCCATTCCTTATAAATAAAGCTGAGATACTGTATCCATAAGGGAAATGCAGGTCTTTGCTCTCCATTCTGCTCAGGGCAGGGTGTAAAAGCTGCTTGGCACCCATTCTTTGGCAGTTTGCCCCCCTGCTCTGCACTAGATAAGCCAGATCTATTATTAATTTTCACTGCATTCTGTGTTTCCCCATTGAAAAAAAAATTGAAAAGGCGACAGCTAGTGCAAAGCAATCGACACTTAGGATGTTGCAATAGGAAGTGCAGGGAATTTCCCTTTTTTAGTGAGAGGCCGGACACACAGTGAATCATCGGCCGATCCATGTACTCGCTCAGCCTAGAAACACGTGGGAAACTTTCCCTGGTGTAAGTGACATTTGCACTGAGCAGAAGTGAAATATATACTTTTATAATAAAAGTGTCATAATAATAATGGCTTAAATAATTGCAGAATATTATTGCAAATATATGATTAGAAAACTTCCCTGATAAAATAATGATACCACCATATTAGAGCAATCCATTATCATTACAAATGTTTAAAATTATATGGGGAATAATGTGCCCCCTAAACATGCAGTATAAGGATATTAGACGTCAGCAAAGGCATTCCTGTTTTTAGATTGTAAGTTCTCTTGATCCCTATAATTTAATTCTTCATCAAGGCTCTTGCATATTATAAGCTATCATAATTATTATTAAGAATACTGTTATCAGCGCTGCACAATATGTTGGCGCTCTACAAATACATGTTAATAATAATAATTGTCTTTGTTAATAAATAATAACCAATAACAGTATTTTCAGTTACATAGATAAATATTTAAACCCTATATATTGTTTCAGTCTGGTAATTATAGGCCAGTAAGTCTGACATCCGTGGTGGGCAAATTATTTGAAGACTTGATCACATTCAAAATGTTGTGCTAGTGAATGGCATTATGAGCAGCAATCAGCATGGCTTTATGAAGGACAGGTCATGTCAGACAAATGTGATTGCTTTTTATGATGTGGTAAGTAAGATGCTGGACAGTGGGGGGGGGGCAGTAGATGTGATCTATTTGGATTTTGATACTGTGCCCCACAAACGACTGCTTTCTAAACTAAGGTCTGTTGGGCTTAATGAAGTCGTTTGCACATGGATAGGAAACTGGCTACAGGATCGGGTACAGAGGGTGGTTGTTAATGGGACATTCTCTACTTGGAGTAAAGTTCTTAGTGGGGTCCCTCAGGGCTCGGTATTGGGTCCACTTTTATTTAACTTGTTCATTAATGATTTAATGTAATGTAACAGTGTTTGCAGGTGGCACAAAACTATCCAACCCAATTAATTCCATCCAGGATGTGGCACTTGCAACAGGATCTTGACAAACTGGCAGCTAAATGGCAAATGAGATTCAATTTTGAGTCAAGCACTCAAGTCTTTTTTCAACATAACAATATGTTTTTTTTTTTTTTTTATAAAATATGGTTTCTGCATGGAGAGAGAGAGGGTGCTGCAGTATTTTTAAAAAAGAGTTCAAATAAATATATTTATATAAGTTAGAATTTCCCCCCTACTCGAAAATATAAAAAGAAATGCACCCAAAGTGTCTGCATTTTTGCACTAAAAGCCAATGTGTCAGAAACCTTGAATTACCCCCTCCCTGAATGTGGCTACGACTCCAGGTTACCCACAGTGGTTTGCGTCAATAGCTGCAACAGACTTGCTCCAAAAGAATCATAAGAAAATGCTTCGCTAATGCCGTGTGCAGAAAGTCATGCGATCCTTGCAGCTTGCACCCAATTTGCAAAAACATTTATTATTTTGTATTTGTTTCGAAGCATGGGGCACACTTATGGAGGATGGGAGTTGGAGCTGCAATCTCAGCCATTAAGATACACCCAACCAGGCCCGGACTGGCAATCTGTGGGTTCTGGCAAATGCCAAAGGGGCTGCTATAAGGTCCCATAGAAAGTCAGTATTTAATGGGCTGGTGGGAGCTGGTTGGGCCTCTTTGTGGGCTGATTGGGCCTCTGTGTACCTGAAATGCCAGGGCCTATTTTAATTCTCAGTCCGGACCTGCACCCAACAGCTGTACAGAGACGTCTCACATTTGGAGCAGTAATAATACTGAACTTTGGCCAACACTCTCTAGGCTGTTGATAGGGAATGTGCCTCCTGTCTTTTCTTTCCTGGCACAATTTACTGGAGACACAGAGTCAGATACCCTTCCCATGTTCCTCCTTAGTCTGAACCCTTTCCAGCAAAAACCTCCCAAAATGATGTTATCTTGTGTCCTTATTGCTTAGGTTGGAATCAGGTCGGAACTGGAATCCGAAATAGGCGCTGTCATTTCAACACTCACCTCAGTCCAATAATTAGAGACTATCTATGGCATCTTACAGCAGCCCCCTGGCATTTGCCAGAATAAACTGATTGACAGGCCTGACTGGCATCAAGTTTGTAGCTGGGACTTTCCTCCTGGTTGGGCATTACTTCTGCCTCCCCTCTACAAACCCCAAGAGAGAAATGCTCAATAAGATCTTAATAACACCTGCCCTGTAACTCTCAGCAATGTAGGCGTCAGGGCTGAAGGAACCTTTATCATAATTATTTTGGCTGAAGAACAAGTTATAAAAAGAGGGGAAAACACATGACTCACACGAGAAACAGTAGTAATGTGCAGAAGTCTGACACAACTAAGAACAATAAAAGGCCAAGGTGAGGGCTGCACTTCAGCAGAATCAAATACACATGCACAATAAGTCAGTAAATTCAACAGAAAGCCAAGACAATGTGCAGCTTGCTGGGAGGACGACTAACAAATTCCCCCCATCGTAAAGCACCTTTGTGTCTCTCAACTCTGAGCATTTTGAAACACAGTGACGAACCCACAGTTTATTTCTTTATAGTATATAAACATCTGAACATCAGGGAAGGTCCGCTTCCTCTCTATTCTTAATTATTATGGAGATGTGGATATTGTGCAACTCTATGGTGCCATGAATATTTATGTTATTGTGCAGAGTGAACTCCTCACATTTCCCTGCTCTCGATCTTTGTGGTTTTAAATAAGAATCCACCGGGAAGCTGAGGGTTTTGTATTCTGAATAGTTATATGTGTGGTTAACAAGTACTGTATTTGAACCACTAGTTGGCCCATTATGTCCAGTTCAACTTGTAAGGGAGGCACAGAATCCAGGATTCGGTTCAGGATTCGGCCAGGATTCAGCCTTTTTCAGCAGGATTCAGATTCGGACAAACCCGAATCTGAATCCTTATTTGCATATGTTAATTAGGGGCGGAAAATAACATGACTTTTTGTCACAAAACATATGCAAATTAGGATTCGGATCGGCCAGGCAGAAGGATTCAGCCAAATCTTTCACAAGGATTCTGGGGTTCGGCCAAATCCAAAATAGTGGATTCAGTGCATCCCTAGTCATTAATCCCTGACACCAAGTGCAGTGAACAAAGTGGAATTTTAAGCACATTCCTCGTGCTTTACCACCCCCCCAACAATCAGTGCTGGAATTGGGGAGGGATACACAGGGATGCCAACACTTGATTTATTTTTGGGAAATAACAAAGGGTTTTGAATCCCGGAACTTTCTTTTGCCCCTATCCACTTCTGCATGCAAATAAAATGCAGAGGTAAAATCAAATATAGTTAAATATATCGAATATAAAGGAGAGAAAAGATTGCTGGGAGAGAAATAGAGAAGAGATAGAGAAGTGTGAAAGAGATAAAGAAGGTGGAGGCATCAGAGAGGGTTATAGAGAAAAGGAGAGAAGAAGAAAACGGGGAAACAAAAAGAGAAAAAGAAGGTATTAAACAGCAGCAGATTAAGGAATAGTGAGAGAATGAAATATATGAAATAATCTTGGGTAATACAGAATATATGACACAATATACAGGTAAGGAGCTGTGTTTGCAGAAGCTGAATTGGCAGCCAAGAAAAGTCATAGGCACAATTTTAGTTTTGGGGTCCCTACAGGTCACATAATAAATCTGTACATACTGGGCATGTGTATTAGAAGGAAACTGCTCCTGTATAAACTATAACAAACAAGGGAAAGTTGTGCTCACTACAAAATTTAAACAATTAGGCGGGGGTATAGTGAGGCTGTGACCACAAAATACATATAGACAAATACAAGAGTCCTCTGCACTCAATCCATTATCAATATATTTAAGACAGAGACATTTTGTGCTACTGCTACTAAAAAATGCCTTACCCTTTAAAGGAAAACTATACCCCCCAAACAATGTAGGTCTCTATAAAAAGATATTGCATAAAACAGCTCATATGTAAAACCCTACTTCATGTAAATAAACCATTTTCATAATAATATACTTTTCTAGTAGTATGTGCCATTGGGTAATCATAAATAGAAAATTGCCATTTTAAAAAATAAGGGCCGCCCCCTGGGATTCACTGTACTCACAAACATACCAACAAACCATACATGTTAGGTCACATGAGCCAATTAACAGACAGAGTTGTGTCTTTTGCTTCCACACTTCTTCCTGTTACAGTTAGAGCTGCAGTATTTCTGGTCAGGTGATCTCTTCCTGTTACAGTTAGAGCTGCAGTATTTCTGGTCAGGTGATCTCTTCCTGTTACAGTTAGATTTGACGTATTTCTGGTCAGGTGATCTCTGAGGCAACACACAGACCATCACGAAATGGTGGCTCAAGGCAAGAGATGTAAAAGGGCAAGATTTACTTAAATATATATTCTAGTTTGGTAAGATTCTTTAATATGCCACTTTATATGATATGAACTATCTGTTGCTTAAGGGGCCGATTCACGAAGGGTCGAATATCGAGGGTTAATTAACCCTCGATATTCGACTGGGAATTAAAATCGTACGACTTCGAATATCGAAGTCGAACGATTTTGCGCAAATCCTGTGATCGAACGATTCGAAGGATTTTAATCCAACGATCGAACGAAAATCCTTCGATCAAAAAATCACAGGCAAGCCTATGGGGACCTTCCAGCTTTTAGCTGCCGAAGTAGGGGGTCGAAGTTTTTTTTAAAGGGACAGTACTTCGACTATCGAATGGTCGAATAGTCAAACGATTTTTACTTCAAATCGTTCGAATTCGATCGAATTTAACCAATTCGATGGTCGAAGTACCCAAAAAATACTTCGAAATTTGAATTTTTTTTTATTCTAATCCTTCACCCGAAATTCGTGAATCGGCCCCTAAGTGTTCATTTTGGGGGTATAGTTTTCCTTTAAACAAAACAGGGATTGTTTGTCCATATATTGCAATATATTTAATCTGGCCAACTACATCACAGTCATCCCATATCTGGCTCAATTTTCATCTTATTCATTAAGTTGACCAGCTTAAATATATAGCAATATATGGACAAACAATATCTGCTGCCTTCCCGCCGGCTAAAATGTAAATCGCCGCCGGGATGGCACTAGGATCGATTCATTTTCCGAAGTTTCCTCGTGAGGCAACTGTGACTACAGAGCCTTGCGGTCCATGTGTAATGTTCCTAGGAACTGTCTGTGAGCCGACTGCTTCTATCTCTCCCCTCTGTTGCACAATTACCACTTGTAGAGATAAACTCCAGATTGGCTTCTGCTTTCTCCTTCCAGGATTTTTCCCTAAAGTCTCACTTCCCTGAGAAACTACTCAGAATCACGACCGGTTCTCTCATTTCTACCGAAAACATATTCCTCTACTGAAAGTCGCTTCTCTGTGATAGTTTCATTGCGAGGCAGTGATGGAGCCACTAAAGCAGTAATTACATCCAGATATCCGAAGATGGAGCAAAATCTTCAGGGAATCTTCAATTGTAATAAACATATTCTTGCTACATCGATAGAGATAACGAGTTCTGTATAAACCAGCCTGGAACCCAAAATCGTATTCCATTGATTCCCTTTAATTGGGTGACATTTACAATACAAAGTAAGTAAGGTTGAAAAAAGACACACATCCATCAAGCACAACCTTTTAGTTTTTTTTTTTAATCTGCCTAACTGCCAGTTGATCCAGAGGAAAAAAAACCCCATCTGAAGCCTCTCCAATTTTCCACAGAGGGAGAAAAAATTCCTTCCTGACTCCCAAGATGCAATGGGACCAGTCCCTGGATCAACTTGTACTATGATCTATCTCCCATATCCCTGTATTCCCTCACTTGCTAAACACCATCCAACCCCTTCTTATACCTATCTAATGTATCAGCCTGTACCCGATTCACTTCCCAGCTCTCCCTGTAACACCCCTTTCCCTCCTCTAATCTCATTGGCTCCCTCCTGTCTGCTGGGAGGAGCTACTGGTGAATAAAGCATCCGACCCTTCCTTATACCTATCTAATGTATCAGCCTGTACCCCTGATTCACTTCCCAGCTCTCCCTGTAACACCCCTTTCCCTCCTCTAATCTCATTGGCTCCCTCCTGTCTGCTGGGAGGAGCTACTGGTGAATAAAGCATCCAACCCTTCCTTGTACCTATCTAATGTATCAGCCTGTACCACTGATTCAGGGAGACAATTCCACATCTTCACAGCTCTCACTGTAACAAACCCCTTCCCAATATTTAGGCGGAACCTCTTTTCTTCTAATGGGAATGGGTGACCTTGTGTCAGCTGGAAAGACCTACTGGTAAATAAATCATTAGAGAGATTATTATATGATCCCCTTATATATTTATACATAGTTATCATATCTCCCCTTAAGCGCCTCTTCTCCAGCGTGAACATCCCCAATTTGGCCAGTCTTTCCTCATAGCTAAGATTTTCCCTTTACCAGCTTAGTTGCCCTTCTCTGTCCCCTCTCTAATACAATAATGTCCTGTTTGAGTGATGGAGACCAAAACTGTACGGCATATTCTAGATGGGGCCTTACCAGTGCTCTGTACAGTGGGACCCCCTCCTCCCGTGACTCTCTGCCCCAATTATTACAACTCAAGACCTTATTTGCCCTTGATGCTGCTGACTGGCATTGCTTGCTACAGACAAGTTTATCATCTACAAGGACTCCAAGCTCCGTCTCCATTATGGATTTGCCTAGTGCAGTCCCATTAAGGGTATAAGTGGATATTGTTACATCCCAGGTGCAGGACTTTACATTTATCAACATTGAATCTCATTTGCCACTTAGCTGCCCAGATTGCCAGTTAGTCAAGATCCTGTTGCAAGTGCCACATCCTGGATGGAATTTATTGGGCTGCATAGTTTTGTGTCATCTACAAACACTGATACATTACTTACAATCCCCTCCCCTAAGTCATTAATGAACAAGTTAAATAAAAGTGGACCCAATACTGAGCCCTGGGGGACCCCACTAAGAACCTTACTCCAAGTAGAGAATGTCCCATTAACAACCATTAACAACCACCCTCTGTAACTGATTTTTAATTAAAACCCAAAGGAAAAAAGTTTGTTTAATGAAGTGAGGTTGAACAAGGAGGTTGCTGTCCCTGTAACATGGTGAGTAAATATTTTAGGATGGCAATGGTCTCTTTATGTCGCTGCCAAACCTCCCAGATAAGGAATTCTGCAGAATGTCTGACTCACATATTATAAATAACATTACAGTTCTTCTACATTGGGACCGTGAGAGTAAAGGGGGGGGGTAGGTTTCGGCTGAGCATTAAATCAATATTATAAGGGGGTCCCTGGGGAGCAGATTTACCATAAGGGAAAAAAATATGATATTGTATAAAAGTTGATATGGGTTTGCTCATATTGGGACTCATTTACTATTGCAACTGCAAATTGATGCCATTCCTTAAAGGTACAGTACTTGCATCCAGAGACTCTCCTTGCACTTCCCTATTTGAAGACTGCGATTAGTGCATTTGTCCCGCCTCCTGTCATGAACTACAGTCAGTAGAGCTCACTCCAGGGTTCCCACAGTGCACTGTGTTACTACAAGCAATGCACTTGTGCCGATATTTATTGGAAGTGTCAGTTTGGAGTGTCCGGGGCCCCCTACCCTAGTCATAAGATCCAGCTCCTATAAATTAGGGACGCACCGAATCCAGGATTCGGTTCGGGATTCAGCCTATTTCAGCAGGATTCGGATTCGGCTGAATCCTTCTGCCCAGCAGAACCGAATCGGAATCCTAATTTGCATATGCAAATTAGGGGTGGGGAGGGAAATGCGTGACTTTTTGTCAGAAAACAAGGAAGTACAAAAATGTTTTCCCCTTCCCACCCCTAATTTGCATATGCAAATTAGGGTTCAGATTCGGTTCAGTGTTCGGCCGAATCTTTTGTGAAGGATTCGGGAGTTCGGCCAAATCCAAAATAGTGGATTTGGTGCATCCCTACTATAAATGCCACCCCCTCCCATCTTGATTTATTTTATTTTGGTATTGAAATCATGTGACCTTCAGTGCTCACATGATTTGCTTATGCCGCTATTACATTAAAGGGGAAGTAAACCCTCTGTAAATATTTTTTGCCTTTAGTCCTGGGTCGGGACCATTTATGCTTGCCGATCACTGAGACAGAGGCCGAGTACAAAAGTGATGTGGCCAAAGACCTCTCTGTGCTGCTCTTCAGATCTGATGGGGGAAAGCTGTTTCCTGGATTCTAACAACACCAGACTTTGCTCTTTAAAGGAGAAGTAAAAAACCCCCACCCCTGGAAATTGTAGTTGTTGCCCCATTGCACAGCCCCCACTCCCTAATGGCATGGGTCAAGTGGTAATGTTGGTTTTAGGGTGGGCCATGGGGACCTGTGCAACATCCAGTGGGCTGTATTTCCCCTTTAATTTATTCCTGTTTCACATTATGAATTTATAACTAGTTACAATCTTGTAAAAAGCATCTAGGACTATTTTTGTTTAATTATTTTATAAATGTTTGAACTCACATAGACAAGCTTGAGAGAGGGTGACATTAAAGTACAACTAAACCCTAAAGATTAATATGGCTAAAAATGCCATATTTTATATAGTGAACTTATTGCACGAGGCTAAAGTTTCAGCTTGTCAATAGCAGCAATGATCCAGGACTTCAAACTTGTCACAGGGGGTCACCATCTTGGAAAGTGTCTGTGACACTCACATGCTCAGTGGGCTCTGATTGGCTGTTGAGAAGCTAAGCTTAGGGCTCGTCACTAATTATCCAGCAGAAAATGAGCTTCCCTGGCTGTAATATAAGCTGATGCTACAGGTTTGCTGATTATTAAATTCTGATGCTAATTGCACTGGTTTCTGTGCTGCCATGTAGTAATTATGTGTATTAATTACTAATCAGCCTTATATTGTGACATTTCTATTCTATGAGTACTGTATATTGTGAGTGGCTCCCTAAGCTCAGTAAGTGACAGCAGCACAGAGCATGTGCAGTGAATCAGCAGAAAAGAAGATGGGGAGCTACTGGGGCATCTTTGGAGACATAGATCTTTACTGCTAAAGGCCTGTGGTTGCCTTGGGCTGGTACAGAAGCACAAAACATCATGTACAACATTTCTAGCTACTTTTTTAGTTAAACTTTACGGCTCGTTTACATGAAAATAATTGACGCTGACCAGTTTGCAGCTCCAGGTTTTCTTTGCACCCAGAATCAATAAGGCACAGACGTCACGTGCATGTTGGACACCAGAAACAACATCAGATGGACAGTGCAGTTGTGTATGATTTTGCAACAAAATGTGCATGCAGTTGCATTAATCAGGTGCAAGTGTACTGTATTAGGTGCAGCGCCATCGTGTCAAACACATTATTCCCTTGCGAACGCAATGACGCTGGAATTGTGGGGAAAAAAACGCTGCGATGTGGGGGATTGTGCTCAAAATTGCAATTTATTCACTGAACTTGCGGATCACATGGTAGTAGGAAACTTGCTTTGGGCTGGTACAAGAGTACAAAACACAATGTACAGGGTCGGACTGGGGGGCTTTGGGCTCTCCGGGGCTACTGCCCCAGGGCCCCGTTCCGGCCCCTGCTGCCGCTCCGTCGTGTTTTATTGGGCTAGTGCGCATGCGCGCAGCGTTACCATTGTGCAGATCTCCTATTCTACTGCGACCCCGACAAAATGAGGTCACACTGCCCAACTAAGTAGCGGATCTGGGCCGGCGGGGCCTCCAAGAGCCCGGGGCCCACCAGGTTTTTTCCCGGTGTCCCGCCGGCCCAGTCCGACACTGACAATGTACAACATTTCTAACTACTTCTTTAGTTAAGCTTTAGTTCTCCTTTAAAGTTTGGGGTTTGTATGAGGCACCTGACTGCTCTCTGGACTAAGTGAATAAAGTCCTGGAATATGTCAGCTCATTATACAGGCAGAGGAACAGGAGGAGAAGGAATGTCCACTGGGAGGTATCTTGGAAATTCCAGAATTCCATAAGAACAGGGCAATAGCGGAAAACATCTAAGCTCTTATGTCTAGTGCTACCAATCCCTATTTCTGTAGGGAAATAAGAGTAGCGCTTATATATTAGGTACCTATCTGCTAAAACAGATGCAAAATTGAACCCACTTATTATTTAGAAAGGTACAAAGACATTAATTCATGCTCTATAGCAATTTGCAGCAAGTGCCAATGCAACCATTCACCAGCTCTCGTGTGTATAGTAACTATGTACTGATGCCTTGAAACAAATTGGAATTATTTCTACCCTGTATCTGCTGGATATGTCTTAGGGGGTTTTGTGTGTACCCCACAACTGATGTGTGTCACAGTAATATGGTTAAACCAATGGCATAATCGCATGCTCAGTTGTGTCCATGTTGTTTAAGGATGTTTAACACCAATAAAGATCATTTTCAATTAACCTGACGTAGAAGTTATTTATATCCGGCACCTTTGAAAAATGTTTCCCTTGAAGTAACAGCCCTGGTTTTTATAGCAGGACATTTGCTATCAGATCTTTTATCTGCTGGTTCTGTGCATTCTGTTATATAACTCATAAACTGAAAACAAAAAAACCTCAGGATATTGCCACTAATAGGCACTAGGACCTGCACTTCGCTCCCATGAGTACAGCCTACCTTCCAACTGTCCCTTTTTAAATGTGACAGTCCCGATTTTAACAGCTCAACCCGCAGTCCCGGGTTGTTAGTGAAATGTCCCGAGTAGTGATAGGCGAATTTATTCGCCAGGCATGGATTCACATCGAATTTCCGCATTTCGCCACCTGCAATTAGTTTTGTGACACTGTTGCAAAAATTTGCCCACTAATAAAACTGCTGCAACTTAAAAGTCGCTCGAGTAAAAATTGCTGTGTGTCAAAATTAGTTTGATGCCCATTGACTCTAATGCATTTGGACAAATGTAAAAATTGTCGCTCGTGTAAAAATAGTTGAATTTTTTGCCTTTTTGCATATTTTTTCAAAGTTTTTCTGGACAGATTTTCCCATCGCTAGCCCTGAGCTTCTCTATGATCTCCGGCACTGAACAGCCAGAAAAAGATAACGTTTCTGAAATGTAATTAAATAAGGCAGAATACTCAGCGCCTGTGCTTAGATACATTTGTAACTATTTAAGATGAGCAAAGCTTCAATTGTAGCAAATCAAATAAGCAGGTCTTTTGGGGAAACTGTGACTTGCAGCTTAAAGGGCAATTCACCTTCATTAGCCAAACTGTGACAACACATAAAACATGATCTGAAAAGCCACAGAACTGTGTTTGAACTTCCCATAACCTGCCAAATTTTTGTGAATTGATATTTAGGGGGCATGGCTATAAAATGGCTATAAACTGGGATTTTTTTTGCCCCTCTTTATATTTTCCACATGTTGGCAGGTGCTGTATTTATGAGGGGCTGGCACTTAGGTGGTCCCCGTTCTGTCCCCTAGCTTGTATGGCATTTAATGCAGGTAAGGGAGCAGAGCGCTAAGCTGACCAATTGCCTATAGGAGGCGCTACATACAGGGCTGCTTTGCTTTGCTCTGCACCTTGCACCCCTGATTTACACCAAAGCAGATGAATAACAAAGTAATCTCAGTAGTATTTGCATCTGATTTTGGCAAGATGTACAAGGTTCTCCCATTAGTCATGTGAAATGTCCCTCTGACCGTTACGTGATATCAGTGGCGCAGCGCCAACACGAAAGGGAGCGACGCCACGGAGAAATAGAAACTGCCTGTCGAGTCTAATACAGACCAGAAAGTCAGAGAAGGGAAACTGGAATCTGACAAAATGAATCCGGGGAGAAATGTACATTCACAAAAACGTAAATAATAGGGAAAAGGGAAGTGAAGAACAGACACATTTGTAAAGTTTCCTACTAACATGTGATCCATAAGTGCAATTTTAAGCACAATCCCCACATTGCGGTGTTTTTTCCCCCACAATTCCAGCGTCTTTGCAGTCACAAGGGGTTAATGTGTTTGACATGATGGCGCTGCGCCTAATGCACCTGCACCTGATTAATGCAACTGCATGCACATTTTGTTGCAAAATCATACACAACTGCACTGTCCATCTGATGTTGTTTCTGATACGTGACGTCTGTGCCTTAGACTCTGGGTGCGAAGAAAACCTGGAGCTGCAAACTGGTCAGCGTCAATGAAGCTCATGTAAATGAGCCCTTAAAGGAGAAGTATAGCCTAGCTAAAAAAGTAGCTAGAAATGTTGTACATGATGTTTTGTGCTTCTGTACCAGCCCAAGGCAACCACAGCCCTTTAGCAGTAAAGATCTGTGTCTCCAAAGATGCCCCAGTAGCTCCCCATCTTCTTTTCTGCTGATTCACTGCACATGCTCTGTGCTGCTGTCACTTACTGAGCTTAGGGAGCCACTCACAATATACAGTACATATAGAATAGAAATGTCACAATATAAGGCTGATTAGTAATTAATACTAGGGATGCACCGAATCCACTTTTTGGATTCGGCCGAACCCCCGAATCCTTCACGAAGGATTCGGCCGAATACCGAACCGAATCCGAACCCAAATTTGCATATGCAAATTAGGGATGGGAAGGGGAAAACATTTTTTACTTCCTTGTTTTCTGACAGAAAGTCACGCAATTTCTCTCCCTGCCCCTAATTTGCATATGCAAATTAGGATTCGGATTTGGTTTGGCCGGGCAGAAGGATTCGGCCGAATCCGAATCCTGCTGAAAAAGGCCAAATCCTGGCCGAATCCCGAACCGAATCCTGGATTCGGTGCATCCCTAATTAATACATATAATTACTACATGGCAGCACAGAAACCAGTGCAATTAGCATCAGAATTGAATAATCAGCAAATCTGTAGCATCATCTTATATTACAGCCAGGGAAGCTCATTTTCTGCTGGATAATTAGTGACGAGCCCTAAGCTTAGCTTCTCAACAGCCAATCAGAGCCCACTGAGCATGTGAGTGTCACAGACACTTTCCAAGATGGTGACCCCCTGTTCCTCCAGCCAAAATAAATTGTGTGTGAGTGATCAGACCTTGAACTGGGGTGGGGGAGCGGGGACATTCTAAAATTCTTGGATAAAAGTTTGTTTCACTAGAGCAATGGGCAGTGTGAAGACTTTGGTCTTAAAGGGATTATTTTTATGTCTAAAATTGTTTTTATTTCTAAATGACACTGTTTACACTGCAAATAATTCACTCAACAATATAACATTTTATTCCTGAACCAGCAAGTGTATTTAGTTGTAATATTGGTGTGTAGGTGCATCTCAGCTCATTTTGCCTGGTCATGTGCTTTCAGAAAGAGCCAGCACTTTAGGATGGAACTGCTTTCTGGCAGGCTGTTGTTTCTCCTACTCAATGTAACTGAATGTGTCTCAGTGGGACCTGGATTTTACGATTGAGTGTTGTTCTTAGTGTTAGGGAGCTGCTATCTGGTTACCTTCCCATTGTTCTGTTGCAAGGCTGTGGGGGGGAGGGTATTCCTCCAACTTGCAGTACAGCAGTAAAGAATGACTGAAATTTATCAGAGTACAAGTCACATGACAGGGGGCAGCTGGGAAACTGACAATATGTCTAGCCCCATGTCAGATTTCAAAATTGAATATAAAAAAATCTGTTTGCTCTTTTGAGAAATGGATTTCAGTGCAGAAATTCTGCTGGAGCAGCACGATTAACTGATGCGTTTTGGGAAAAAAAATTTTTCCCCATGACAGTATCCCCTTAAGCATAGGGGTGAGAACACGTCACTAAAAAGCCACCCGTAGGGAAAGTGACCAGCGGTCCCGTGGAACTTCTATATTTTTAAAGCCAAACTTCTTATTTGAACAGACACTTCCCATATTCTACATCCCCTTCACAAGATCAGAACTAGGTTTTTTTTGCAAGGTCACCATCTACCTGGGCTAATATTTTTCCATTTATGCCTTTGGGATTTTTTTTTACTGTCTGTGATTGGTTGCAACAATTTCTGAAGATAACCAACCATTAATGTTATTGATAAGTCAGCAAATGGCACCCTGCCTTCACCTTAAATAAAATGTTCTCAGAAATGACACCCGCAAGGCCAGGTTCTATGAGCATTAACAAGGCAGGTGGGGGGTGAGGAGTGGGTGGTCAGGTGGAGTCTCTGTGCGACGGGCCTCAACAAAAAATTTTTGTGTAGGGGTCCCAATGCTGATTGGTTACCCCATTGTATATATACACGACAATAGTATCCTCTCTAGACAAGGTTCTATGATCATAAACATCTTCAGCCAATATCAACCCAACAATGACAATTATAAGGTGAGCGAATTAGAAGATCACATTTGCAGGGGGCTCAGCTTTGTACATATGCACAGAGTATTTGGTATTTAAATACAGGTCAGTATGGCAGCCACTCTGATGGAGTGTTCCCTTGTTGCTAAGGTTGCTGGCCCAGGAATCCTGTGAAATAGAAGGACTTTAGCAGTTACAAGTCTCAGTTGTAACCAGTAATGAAAAGAATAGACAAATACATGGACCCAATAGATGTTCTGAACCAAAGAGAGGTCCTATTGAGCTCCAAGTGGCCAGCATTGGATGGGGGGGGTGGTCTGGGCCCACCAGGGCTTCCACATCAGTGCCCCCTGACCCCCTCCCCCAGGTCTGGACTGGAAGTCAAAATAGGCCCTGGCATTCTAAGAACACAGAGGCCCAAGTAGTCCTCCACCAGCCCACTAAATAGTGACTGTCTATGGGACTATACAGCAGCCCCTCTGGCTGATGCCAGTCCGGGCCTGCCCTCCCCATGACCCCCTACCCGAGCCATAAATCCCCCTTCTATCATCCTTAACACCCCCCTCCGCCAGGGCGTTATTTCTTCTTGCGATTGGTTGGGGAGCTCAGGAAGGAGGTCAGGAGCTGCTGGCTATGGGGAGTGGATCTGGGCTGGGTTTTTTCTCGGTGTCCCACTGGCTCAGTCTGAACCTGCAAGTGGCTCATGGGTTCTACTGAAACCACCCAGTCCTCTTTTGCTGGAACACATCACCTATAAAATCCCATGCTGTGGTTGCCCCTACTTTATACAGAATCAGTTATCATTATTAGTCCCTGGTGACATTAAAAACCTTTGAAGTCAGCTTAAAAAATAGATCAGCCAATCGGAAGCCAAAGAAAATCATCAAGAGAAGCAACCTATCAGGGCTGGAAGGAGGAGGACCAAACACTGGGCTGTATACAAAGGACTTCACCTCTGCTGCCTCTTTATAAATATGTATTATTAATAATAATAGTGACATATACTAAATATAATTAAACCTACATCTTGTAACAGATTCAACATCTGGTTAAGAGTATGAAATGTCAGAGATAGCAAGGAAAGCAGAGGCCATAGCAGAGCCAACAGAGACTGACGTGAAAATGATGGGGCAAGAACTGGAAGTTCTGCATTTCTAGGTCTTATGGATGCATTCCTGAGCAGAACAATTCATGTGATTACTGCGTGGAAGGTCTAAGCATGAGTTTTATGCAGACAAAGAAGGTGCCAGAGGGGTTTCCCAGATAATGAGAAATAGAAACACATCTCATAGTTCATTGAGTTCCTACTTGACTTTTATGACTGTTTCTTCTAATACCAAGGCCACCTATCTCATAGGGATGTCCCCTAATGCATAGCTACATTTTCCCTATGTAGAGATTCTGCATGCATTCTCACCACTCCTGGCTGTTGGCATGGGTCTTCTGTCTCTTGAGAAGCCCCCCCTCACCTTAGTATTGGCCAAGTAAAAGACTTTAAGCAGAATAAGCTCACAATGGCATCTTCAGAAGCTGCTGAGATAGGACCATATGTGGAACATACCATCCTGGAAGGACACCTAATCATCTTCAGGCTTGTGTCCATACAAGGAAACAAATGGAAGATGGTGTTAATCTGTCAGTCGTATAAAAATTCAGATCATTGACAACACAGCCTGTGATTGGTTGCAACAATTTCTGAAAATAATCAGCCATTCAAGGAAATAAATGGAGGAAGACTGTGACAGAGGCTACAAAGGCAGGAAGATAGGGAAACCGACAAGAGTTAAGGCATGTCCATGTGAAACATGGGTTACACATAAGAAACCCAACTGGGCTTTACTTCATAGCCATCCAATCATGGAACACTAAGCTGTAAGAAAACATATGCTAGATATCATGTTATGGTTCTTCTCTGTATAGTCAATGAGCAAATATAGGGATTGTTCTTGGTGCTCATGTTCATCTGCCTTGGGCTGAACAAACCAACATAATGAGGACCACTACCGTTGCAGGAGGGTCCAGACTATGGGTTCTGTTTCCTCTATAGTTGTAAAGAAACTATGGGTGGGGAGTGGGGGATGCAGGCAGGGGGCATGGGCAGGGCCGGGTAGCTAGGGGGTGGTTAGGAGTTGCTGTGCCCCTCTGAAGATCAATTTGCAGGAGCCTGGCAAGGACTAGTCACACCACCATTGATATAAACTATTATACTATCCTGTCTAGACTATTACAAACTGCTACTAACGTCTACCCCTTTAGTCTGTCTGTCTAATCATAAATCCAAATTTAGCAAAGATACCTTCCAGAAGCTTTTTCAACCTCCAAAGCCCTTCACTTCTCTGCACCTTAATAAATATCTTTTACTTGTGCTCCTGGTCACCTCCCTTGTTCCTCTCATAGCTTTTCAGAGCAACCACATCCACCACCATCTCCCACCTTAAACCATTCTATCTTATCATAAATCCTATCCTATCATTCTATCTTATCATAAATCCTATTGTATCATTCTATCTTATCATAAATCATATCCTGCCATTCTATCTAATCATAAATCCTATCCTATCATTCTATCTTATCATAAATCCTGTTCTATCATTCTATCTTATCATAAATCCTATTGTATCATTCTATCTTATCATAAATCCTATCATTCAATATTATCATAAATCCTATCCTATCATTCTATCTTATCATAAATCATATCCTGCCATTCTATCTAATCATAAATCCTATCATATCATTCTATCTAATCATAAATCCTATCATTCTATTGTATCATAAATCCTATCCTATCATTCTATCTTATCATAAATCCTATCCTATCATTCTATCATATCATAAATCCTATCCTATCATTCTATCTTATCATAAATCCTATCCTATCATTCTATCTTATCATAAATCTTATCCTATCATTCTATCTTATCATAAATGATCCTTTCAGACTAATCCTGATCCGTGTCTTTGGAAGCTTTGGGGGTCATTTACTGAGACTCCGGACTTAAGAACAAGAGAATTAAGGGCCGAAAATAATAATGTTACATATAGGGCTTAATTTAAAAAAAAAAACGATGACCTCTCCATCTTGCACAGGTGCAAGTGTGTAGACTTAGTGCTTGCACCATCATTACTAAATGAACCCTTAATTTGCTCCTGTGTGGTTATAGGCAGCCCCAGAAATAGGAGGCAGTATTTGCTAGGGTAATATGGACCCTAGCAACCAGATTGCTGAAATCACAAACTAGAGAGCTGCTGAATAAAAAGCTATTTAACTAATAAAAACACAAATAATAAAAAAATGAAAACCAATTTCAAATTGTCTCAGAATATCACTCTCTACATCATACTAACAGTTAATTTAAAGGTGCACAACCCCTTTAAGAAGCTGTTTGCTTTCTCGAATACGCTTTAAACGGTGTACCCCTGTTCATTTATAGCCTATGAAAGCTTTTACTTAAAGGAGTTCACTTTTAATTGAAATGTTAGTATGATGTAGAGAGGGATATTCTGAGACAATTTGCAATTGGTTTTCATTTTTTATTACTTGTGGTTTTTGACTTATTTAGCTTTTTATTCTGCAGCTCTCCAGTTTGTAATTTCAGCCATCCGGTTGCTAGGGTCCAAATTCCCCTAGCAACCATGCATCGATTTGAATACGACTGGAACATTAATATTTGTTTATAGATGGGATTAGTGACTCCCCTTTTAAAAGCCGGAAAGAGTTAGAAGAGGGCAAATCATTTTAAAAACTATAAATATTGAAGACCAATTGAAAGGTTGCTGAGATTTGGTCTATCTATAATGCACTAAAAGTTAACAAAAATGTGAACCACCTCTTGTCTCAGGGTTGTTAGGGCATGCTGGGAACTGTAGTTTATAAGCAGATCCAGATACAAGGTGAAGCAGCCCCAGCAGGAGGGGTCGGCAGGAGGGGTCGGCAGAGCTGCAGGGAGTTTGGGAAACTCAAATGAACAAAAGAAAATACAACACGTTTTTTAAAAATTCAAATAACATTTGTTTATTGTTTCACAGAATAGTGGAATGCATCAGTGATTCACAATAACATCACAAATTACTAGAATCTTCAACTTCTCCAGCTGGTGTTGAACTGCAACTCACAACAACTGGAGGGACACGGCTTGTACATGAAGTTCAATGGCTCAGCGCAGTCAGTCATTGCATGAACACAATTTAAAGACACTACATCTCCCAGCATCCTCAGTATCAAGAAGGAGTTATACGTTTGCAGACTTCAGTTTTAGGAATTTGTTTGTTCTAATGGCAGATCTGTTTGTTATTGCATTATTATTAACAGCACATCACCTTCCTTAGTCCTCTACAGGCAGAACTATAATTTGCTTTTACCATTCCCTATTGGCTACTCACCTACCAATAGCCTTCTGTTATTCACTTCCATCCTATTAACCCATTGGCTTCTCACCTACCAATAACCTTCTGTTATTCACTTCCATCCTATTAACCCATTGGCTTCTCACCTAACAAATAACCTACTGTTATTCACTTCCATCCTATTAACCCATTGGCTTCTCACCTACCAATAACCTTCTGTTATTCACTTCCATCCTATTAACCCATTGGCTTCTCACCTACCAATAACCTTCTGTTATTCACTTACTGGACCTCTCATTTCAGTGGTGGAACAGGCATTGTGCCAACATGTTCATCCAACCACCTCATTATATATGAAGGCTGCCATGCATGCTGGGAGTTGTAGTCTCCACTGAATTAAACCTTCACTTCCTCTTTTCCTTCATCTGATCCTTTGATCATTATCTTGCTTAAAAGGCAAAGCTAATACACTGCTCAGCAGTGGAATAAATAGTAAATGTCCCAGCATCCTCTGTAAGTCAGGGATAACTGGGAGTCACAGATTTGCCAGCAAACTGTATATCATCGGAGAGAGTGAAACCTGGCAAAGGGCAAGACCTGTTGCTCTAGGCGCCAGTCATACAGATATATATTAGTAAATAGCGAAATAAATAGATTATTATATATACAAATATACAGACATCCCATAATAAATTAAATCACAGTGGGTAAGTGCTTCTCATGTAGTTGCTACAACCCATTTAAAGTCCCGGCAGTCTCTGACGTGCACCTCAGTCTCAGGTTCACAGTTCATATTTTGGAAATGTTCTGGACCAATGAAATAGCTCCGTTACTTGCTTGGCTGCTTGGCTAGAGTGTTGAAGAGCTTATCCCAGTGAGTAAAGTAAGGTGCATAGTTGTAGTTGAACTTCTGGTGATGGAGATCGTGGTGACCGGGTCCCCCGCAAAGTCCAAATGGTACCAGCTTGTGGGAGGACCAGGGCAAGTCGTAGCCCGAGTGATCCTCAACTGACAGGTAGATGTTGACGATGAAGAAAACCATCTCAGTCATTGGATGACACCCCAACACTATAGGGGCCACCCCAGCGAAGATTCCAAGGGAGAGCGTCTCCCAGGCGCCAGAATACTGAGTGGCCAGTGCAAAGGTGGAGGTGTATTTGTGGTGCATCTTGTGGAAGTTCTTGTACAACCAGGGGATCTTGTGGTGCACCAGGTGCCAGATGAAGCTCTGGAAGTCAAAGAGCAACAGGCAGGAGATAACGTCCAGCAGGAGCCGGTGGAGCTGAGGGGCCCCAGTGGGCAACGTCATGGGTCTCCAGTACCAGTAGGCGACTGTTGCCGGGAAGATGAACACCAGGTGGCTATAGACTGTATATGCCAAGCAGTGGGCTATCATTGCCAGGCTGGTGTTAGTGCGCTGCTGGATCTGACAGTGTTTAAGCACCGGTACCCAGGGTGCCAGACAGTCCAGCATGAGATAAGGGACACAGAAAGCCACATAGACTGAGAAGGAGAAGAGAACTGGGTAGAAGGGAGAGCGGATCCATTGCTCCTGACTCAGGATCAGGTCCCACATGGGCTGCAGGAGGAGGGAGCCTGGCTTGTGGCTACCGGGGAGCATTGCACTTGTGCCTCCTTGTGTGTCGTTCATATTGATCTGATTCTGACATTGCTCTCAGCTCTGCTGTTATAGTAGCGCAGCTCCACCCTCCTCTCCTCCCACACTCCATGTGTTGTATGGACCCGGGAAATTCCACCCACTGCTTTCCATTCATAGCAAACGAGTTTCCTTCTCCAGGTAGTGACATTCTCACGGAGCTTACTACGTATGGGAAGGGAAACTCAGCCCTGACATCATTCCCACCAACCAATGGAAACCAATGTCACATTCAGGGGCCAATCTTTAAATATTCTAAGAATGAGAATCATGGTTTTTATGCTCATGTTAAAAAATGCTCTTTAAAAAAAGCTTATATTTATGAAAAGGAAAATTTGGATGCAATTCTAATTAAATCACATTGTTTTCTTGAAAAAAAAAAAAAACATTAACTGCACGGGGTTGTCATTAGACTGGAAATCCAGCACTGGGTGCAAAGCACAGCGTCCAGAACCAGATTTTAGTAGATAGGTGAAAACGCTCATTTAAAGAAGAAGGAAAGTGTAAATCAATGCACCAAATGTTAAAGGGTTTTTTTTACCTTTAAATTAACCGTTAGTATGATGTAGAGAGTGATATTCTGAGAGAATTTGCAATTGTGTTTCATTTTTTTTTATTATTTGTGGTTTTTGCGTTATTTAGCTTTTTATTCAGCAGTTCTCCCGTTTGCAGTTTCAGCAGTCTGGTTGCTAGGGTCCAAATTCCCCTAGCAACCATGCAGTGATTTGAATAAGAGACTGGAATATGAAACGAAAGTGTAAATCAATGCACCAAATGTTAAAGGTTTTTTTTTTTACCTTTAAATTAACTTTTAGTGTGATGTAGAGATTGATATTCTGAAACAATTTGCAACTGGTTTTCATTTTTTTTTATTATTTGTGATTTTTGAGTTATTTCGCTTTTTATTCAGCAGTTCATTTGCAGTTTCAGCAATCTGGTTGCTAGGGTCCAAATTCCCCTAGCAACCATGCACTGATTTGAATAAGAGACTGGAATATGAATAGGAGAGGCCTGAATAGAAAGATGAGTAATAAAAAGTAGCGATAACAATACATGTGTAGCCTTACTGAGCAATTGTTTTTTTTAAGATTGGGTCAGTGACCCCCATTTGAAAGCTGGAAAAGAAGAAGGCAAATAATTCATAAACTGTAAAAAAGAAGAAAGGAAGACCAATGGAAAAGTTGTTTAGAATTAAGCATTATAAATACTGGGGAGTCCCGATTGCTACTCACCAGAGCAGTTGCAGCCATACATGCCCCTTAGCAATTGCAGCGGCGCCGACTCACCCCGTTCTGATCAATTCTGCGCAAGGATTTCGGGAATTTCAGTGTCAATAGATGTAACGACGTACCCCCATTCTGGGAAACTGGGGAGCACTGGGATATCTGCTTCTGTATATTGGCTCCAAATGGCCAGATATGAGTGCCAGGAAGAACATTAGATCTCTGTACCCCCATCCTCTCTCTGTGGCATTAATGTAAATAGGCATGCAACAGGACGCCGGCGCAGCATTACTACAATGCCATATCTGGTTAGTAGTGATGGGCGGATCTGTCCCGTTTCGCTTCACTGGAAAAATGAATGAAACTCCGAAAACATTAGCGAAACGGCGAAAATTAAGCGAAACGCATTGAAGTCAATAGGCGTCATAATAATTTTGATGTGCGACAATTTTCGACACGAGCAACAATTTCTAGGCTCGCGACACTTTTGTTAAAGTCAATGGGCGTCCGAATTATTTTTTTTAAAAATGACTTTTATTTATTTTTCATCTCTTAATAAAGTTTGTTTCCGTTATGCAGTTCCGTACAGAATGAGAATAATGAATACGGGTTCTTAACGTTTTTTCCGCAATATCTAGTAACATTTTAACGTTTTCCAGCTCCAAATGAAGTATATGACCCTATGTGGGATTTAGTGGATATTATAGGCAACAATCTATTTATTTGATGATTCCTGGGGAGGGGGTGCAAAATCACAGTCCGAATAATTTTTTGCGCAACAATTTGTACGCCAATTGTTGAGGCGAATTTTCCACTGTCATGGGCGGCGAAATGCAGAAATTCAACGCAAATAAATTCATCCATCAGTACTGGTTAGAGACAGCGTCTCACAGGGGCCCGAGGGGATTGGCACATATATTTAGTATTTTTTGGCAAAGAAGGGGTTAAACTGCAGAGCCAATAAGCTTTTCCCCCTCTGAATTGTTTTCGAATGTGTAAGATCTGCCCCATGGGTTTCCGCCTGCATCACAGAAACAGGAATCCACTGGCCGACTGCCATCAAAATATCTGCTCCGCTCAGCCAGGACTTTCACACTTAACCCACAATGTTTAGGCAGCGTTTTAACAGCCAAGAAAAATTTAAAGGGCAAGTAAACCCTTTTATATTTTTTAAACTATCAAAAAAGGGGATCATCCCCCAAAAACCATAATTATTAACTGCTTATTTTTTTCATTTGCTTCTCTTTTAATTCAGGCACTCGTTTATGCATTTTTTTCCATATTCAAAACAAATGCTTGGTTGCTAGCGAGTGGGAGCCTAGCGACCAGCATGGAGAGATGCAGAATGCTAATGTTATAGAAAACAATAAATACAAAAGGAGATAATAGAGTGACATTGAGGTTAGAGAAGATTGGAAGAGAAAGCAGTGACCCCCACCCTGTGAAGCTTCAGTTGTTGTTGAACTACAACCCTACCATCTTCTTGGGTGTTATGTGTTGGCTGAGGTTGTACTTAAAGGGGTTCACCTTTGAGTTAACTTTTAGGGGCAGATGTATCAATGGTCGAATATCGAGGGTTAATTAACCCTCGATATTCGACTAGAAATTGAAATCCTTCGACTTCGAATATCGAAGTCGAAGGATTTAGCGCAGAAAATTCGATCGAATGATGGAAGGATTATTCATTCGATCGAACGATTAAATCCTTCGAATCGAACGATTCGAAGGATTTTATGCCAACGATCGAAGGAATATCCTTCGATAAAAAAAACTTAGGCAAGCCTATGAGGACCTTCCCCATAGGCTAACATTGACTTCGGTAGCTTTTAGATGGCGAACTAGGGGGTCGAAGTTTTTTTAAAGAGACAGTACTTCGACTATCGAATGGTCGAATAGTCGAACGATTTTTAGTTCGAATCCTTCGATTCAAAGTCGTAGTCGAAGGTCGAAGTAGCCCAATCGATGGTCGAAGTAGCCCAAAAAACACTTCGAAATTCAAAGTATATTTTACTTCGAATCCTTCACTCGAATTTAGTGAATCGGCCCCTTAGTATGATGTACAGAGGGATATTCTGAAGCAATTTGCATTTGGTTTTCATTTTTTATTACTTGTGGTTTTTGAGTTATTTAGCTTTTTATTCAGCGGCTCTCCAGTTTGTAATTTCAGCCATCTAGTTGCTAGGGTCCAAATTCCCCTAGCAACCATGCACTGATTTAAATAAGAGACTGGAATATGAATAGGAGAGGTCTGAATAGAAAGACGAGGAATAAAAAGCAATAACAATCATGTGTAGCCTTACTGAGTATTTGTTTTTAGATGGGGTCAGTGACCCCTATTTGAAATTTGGAAAGGGTCAGAAGAAAAAACAAATAATTAAAAAACTATCAATAATAATAATTAAAAAACAAATCAATAATGAACAGAATTGGCTATTCTATAACATATTAAAAGTTCATTTAAAGGTGAACCATTCATTTAAAGTAGAATGTAAACCCCACATATATAATTATAACAATATGGGGCAGATTTTTTTTTTACTTAAAATAACATTTCCATTTCCCCCAGAATTTGACTAAGGATGACAGTGTACGGAGTGTCAAGAACAAAAGCTGGATCGGTGCAACTATGCAAAAGTGCAAAAAGTGTCTCTAAACACAAGTAAACACTGGGGCAAACTTTGCACTTGCAGGTTATAAATGTGCCCTATGATGTCACAATCGCACCTCTCAGTTACTGCTGGGGCGCCATCTGCTGCTCATTCTATATACATTGTCTAAACTCATGGGAGAACCCTGATATACTAATACTAAACGTCATCATGAGACAACACTGCCACCTAGTGAGCGACAACAAAAAGTTCACCTGTACATTTAACTTCAAAAACCACAGATTATTGAGGGGAAAAAACAGAAAATACAAATAATAAAGTGTAGTATTTTAGAAAAAAAAATGTTGGGACACCCATGGTCCTTCTTATATAATTAATTTGTGCTTAATCAGCTAAAAAAATATCCTCCATAAGTGAAAAAATAGTATCCAATAAACATATAGGGGCCGATCCACTAACTTCAGTGAAGGATTCGAAGTAAAAAAACTTCGAATTTCGAAGTATTTTTTGGGCTACTTCAACCATCGAATGGGCTACTTCGACCTTCGACTACGACTACGACTTCAAATCGAAGGATTCGAACTAAAAATCGTTCGACTATTCGACCATTCGATAGTCAAAGTACTGTCTCTTTAAAAAAACTTCGACCCCCTAGTTCGCCATCTAAAAGCTACCGAACTCAATGTTAGCCTATGGGGAAGGTCCCCATAGGTTTGGCTAACTTTTTTTGATCGAAGGATATTCCTTCGATCTTTGGATTTAAATCCTTCGAATCGTTCGGTTTGAAGGATTTAATCGTTCGATCGAAGGAATCGAAGGATTTCAATTCCCAGTCGAATATCGAGGGTTAATTAACCCTCGATATTCGACTGCCGAATTGAAATCCTTCGACTTTGAATATCGAAGTTGAAGGATTTAGCGATATTCCTACGATCAAAGGATTTTAATCCATCGATCAAAGGATTTTCCTTCGATCTGAAAATTGTTAAGAAGCCTATGTGGACCTTCCCCATAGGCTAACATTGGCCTCGGTAGGTTTTAGGTGGCGAACTAGGGGGTCGAAGTATTTTTTAAAGAGACAGATTTTTAGTTTGAATCGTTCGAATCGAAGTCGAAGGTCGAAGTAGCCCATTCTATGGTCGAAGTAGCCAAAAAAAAACACTCGAAATTCAAAGTTTTTTCCGCTCTATTCCTTCACTCGAGCTAAGTAAATGGGCCCCTTAGTTTCACTGGCAGTGACTAGGGATGTAGCGAACTGCCGTTTATGTGTTCGCGAACGCCGTTCGCGAACACCGGCAAAAATGCGAACAGTTCGCGAACAGTTCGTGAACTTCGAACATCCGCAAAATCGTTCGATTCGAACGATCGAAGGATTTTAATCGTTCGATCGAAGGATTTTCGTTCGAATCGAACGATCGAAGCCATTCGATCGAATGATTTCATTCGATCGAATGGCTTCGATCGTTCGATTCGAACGAAAATCCTTCGATTTTAGCGGTCGAAGGAATCGAATGGTCGAATGGTCGAACGATTTTTGTTCGAATCAAACGCGAACTCGTATTGGCGAACGTCGCGCGACGTTCGCGAACATTCGGCGGACGCGAACAGTCGAAGTTCGCGCGAACTAGTTCGCCGGCGAACAGTTCGCTACATCCCTAGCAGTGACCTCTGTGTGCTCGTGATTTTCCCGAGTTGTTTTTGTTGGACTCCGGAGCTGCGGGTGAATACCAACTCTATTATGGAATTTGAAGTAGTTGCCTCGGCACCCGCCATTTTAGTAGCAGAGCTCGCGGGAGACAAAGGCGCCAAAAGGCAACTTTGAATTAACTGTTAGGACTCCACTCAGGGACAACTTCTATATTGGCTCACACTGACTCATTTCAGTCATAGTTTATGAAGCAACTGTTAAGGAAGATTTGTATTGTAAGAAAGAGCTGAATAGAGGAGAAGGGGAGGAAGAAAAAAAAACTGAATAAATAAATAATAAAAAAATAAATAAAAGGGAAAACAAAAAAAAAAATCTCTCTCACATTATTACTAAAGTTTTGGAATTCTTGTTTAATACTTCTTGTTTATGGAAACATTTTTTCCCTCATCCACAACGTCTTCTGAAGCTAACAGCAAAACATATGAAAAGGCTAACAGGAAAAATGGAAGACAGCAGGGTTTGGATACAAATAGGTCTTTATCTCACAAACCTCCTCCTCCTAGATTTTCCTTATCTGAAGACTACTCTCTTATTGTGGCTGAAGTAGCCAGATTTATTAATCCAATTATTGAGTCTACAATTGGTAAAGCTATTGACAAACTACAGATTAAAATTTCAGAAAAGCTTTCTACGTATGACAAACGATTAGGGGAGATAGAAGATGCGGTCTCTCAAGTCCAAGACCAAACGCTTGATTCTTTAACTAAGATTGACTCTTTGGAAAAACAAACACAAGAGCTCAAGTTGAAACTAGATGATTTGGAGAAAAGATATAGGAGAAATAATCTTAAATTCATTAACATACCTGAATCTTTCCAAAATAATGCATTATACACTTTGATTTCTAAAGCAATTCCTCTTAAACTTGGTCTCCCTCAAGAATGTCAAAGCTTTAAAATATAGAGACTTCTTAGGCTTGGGCCCCCAAAAGATTTCCAACCCATGAGACCAAGAGCTGTAATTGTCAAATACCTGGACTATTCAGACAAAAATAGACTATTTCAAGCCTACAAAAAATTGAAAACACTTGATATTGGCGGAAAGAAAATTTTGATATTTCAAGAGTACTCATTGCTTTTGTCCAAAAAATGGAAGGAATTCTCCAAATCTTGCCAATCTCTGGCTAATCTTCATATTCATTTTTCCTTGATGTACCCTAAAGATTTTTCTGCCTTCTGGAGTTAGAGTTTTCAGCGATCCTAGAGAGGCACATTCATTTACTTCACATCTGGAAAAGAATAACAGTGGAACTCTTGCTTCAGATACAACTTCTAACATGAAACATGGCTCTCCCCCGAAGGATCAACGTTGGAGGAGATATGATGTGTCTCGACAATCTAGACTTTCAAACGATGCAAAATCTTCTCAAGTGCAGGCCAAATCTAGGTCTAGATCGAGATCTCTACTACCCCCTAGAGCCTTCCACACTCCAGTGAAGATGACAAGATTCATGACACTTGACTCTTGAGAGGTTTCAAAAACATTTTCTCCAACAAGACCCTGTAGCGGGCGTTGTCCTCTCTGTTTAACTCTTAAAGAGTTTTTCGTTTTCCATCCTTTGGGAAAAATGGAAGTGACCTATTACTTGATATTTTCGATTTGTTATTTAGTTATAAAAGTCATTGACTTTTATTCCATATGCTATTACTGATTAGTATTGTTTGCTCTGTTATGTTTATACCAGTGGATGTAACTATATTTGTATTGTATTATTTAAATCTGCTCGGGCTCATCTTTCAGGCTGACGTTCTCACCTAAATCAAACTTGTCCTTGGTTTCCTGGAACGTTAATGGATTAAATCATTTTTCTAAGAGAAGGAGTATACTTGGAAGTTTAAAGAAAACCAAATGTGATATAGCATTCCTACAAGAAACCCATCTCAATGGTTTGGAGAATGTTTGGTTGAAAAAAGATTGGGTGGGTGAGCTAACCTTCTCCCCTGCTGTTAACAAAAAATGTGGAGTAGCTATTCTATTCCATTGTAAATTGAATATTGCTATAACTAAATCAATTGAGGATGAACTTGGCAGATTTATTTACACTGAAGTACTCATTAATGATGTTTTGTGGCACTTATGTTCCGTATATGCTCCAAACAGTTCTAAGTCTGATTATTTTAATTGGCTCAAAAAACAAATCTCTCTGCTTCCTGCTAATAATATAATTCTGGCAGGGGACTTGAATGAGTCATTTCTTAGTTCTTTAGACAGATTTGATTGGAAATTGAATAATCCTTGTAAGAAGTCTATGATCCTACATAATTTTTGCAGAGATACTAACCTTAATGATGTTTGGAGACTTTTTCACCCTGCTGAAAAAGATTTAACTTTTTTCTCATCTGCTCATCATGTAGGTACAAGAATAGATTATTTTCTAATTTCTAATAACCTGATAAACAGAACTATTGAAGCAACTATAGAATACATTAATATCTCAGACCATGTACCAATCTCATTTGTGGTCTCCATTTCACCTGCTCCTAGAAACTATGGGGCAAATTCACTAAGATGCGAAGTTGCGCCAGGCGCAACTTTGCCGCACTTCGCCGCACTTCGCCGCACTTCGCCAGGCGTAGTTTCGCCAGCGCTCCGCAAATTCACTAAAATCCGAAGTTACGCACAGGGGTAGCGTAAGGTTGCGAAGTTGCACTAGCGTTGATTCACTATGTAAAGCGAAGTTACGCTAGCGAAGGCTAATTTGCATACGGCGCGAAATTCAAATTTCAATGGAGGAACACGTATCAGCACTACAAATGCCTAGAAAACCTTCAAATCAGCAAATAAAAGTTTTATTTTGCCCTACACATGTGCCCACTGTCTAGGTAAGTTGCCATGAGTCAGGAAATGTAGGGGGGAAGGAGGGGAGCCCCAAAAATATTTTCGATCTTTTTCAGCCTATCACCCATCATGTAGAAAACATGCCAGAGTTTTTTGGGACTTAGAAAAAAATTTGA
Source organism: Xenopus petersii (assembly GCA_038501925.1). NCBI lineage: Eukaryota > Metazoa > Chordata > Amphibia > Anura > Pipidae > Xenopus > Xenopus petersii. The sequence continues at coordinate 135,541,776 of CM076684.1, read as the reverse complement.
CTTTTTTTGAAACAATCTACTCTATTGCGCTTCGCCAGGTCTGAGGTGGCGAAGGAAGTCTAGCGTAAAAGGTAGCGTTCAGTACACTGCGCAAGTTAGTGAATTTGCGTAGTTACGTCGCTAGCGAAGATTCGCCTGGCGTAAGCATGCGAAGTAACACTAGCGAAACTACGCCAGCGTTCGTTAGTGAATTTGCTCAGTAACGAAAAATGCCAAACGCTGGCGAATTAACGCTAGCGTTTGGCGCTTCAGTGCTTAGTGAATTTGCGCCTATGTCTCTTGATCTTTTCCTGATATGCTTAAAGATAATCCAGACTTCATAAAGATGCTACATAGTAGATGGGATTTGTTTTTCAAGGAAAACAAAATACATTCGAAAGATCCATCCATCCATCCAGGAGGGGTTAGAGGGGAAATATCTTCCTTTAAATCTCACTGCTTTAGAAAAACATTTTCTTGAGTTGAGTAAAAGATAAAGTATCTCTTACATTTAAACAACATCCCTTGTTTGAGAATGCTCAGAAATATAAGAATATTTTAGATGAACTTAAAGTATGGATCAAATTGAGACAAAAAATTTTTGCATCTTTTTCGCAGACTAGGTTTAATAATTTAGGTAACAAAGCAAATAATAAGCAAATAATTAGCTTTTTAGTCTCACTAAGGCTGAAAATAAGCAGGCTAAACTTATTAAGATTAAGGATACTCCTGATCAGCTAACAAATGATCCCAATAAAATTGTAGGCATTTTCAAAGATTTTTTTATAAAGATGTGTACTCTAATCCAATTATAAACTCTGAGGCAATGGAAAAATTCTTTGAAAATTGGAAAATCCCCCAGATTTCGAAAGTTCTGTTGGAAAAGCTAAATAGTCCAATTTCCTCAGAGGAAGTGTCCACTATTATTAATAATCTGAAAACTGCAAAGGCAGGTGGCCCTGATGGCCTAACTCCTTCATCTTTTTTAACAAACCTATTTAATGACATATTATTCTTTGGAAAAAGTCTACCTTCTAGTAAAATATCAAATCTTAGAATCATCCTGAAAAAAGACAAAGATTTATATCTTCCCTCCTCCTATAGGCCTATTTCCTTATTAAATCAAGATATCAGGATATTATCCAAGGTCCTTGCTGTTAGGCTTTCTTTAATTCTTCCCTCTATAATCCCCTAATGCCCAAAAATAATTTTATTAAGAATGGATCAGGAGTAAAGAATATAAGGGCTCTGATCCATATCTTATATTTCGCCAAAAAACACAAAATCCCAAGTTCTATTCTTAATATGATGCTGAAAAGGCGTTTGATAATATTACATGGGATCATCTATTCCTTTGCCTTAAAAAATTTGGTATCACAGGCCCCTTTTTCCAATCTATCAAATATCTTTACAAAAATCCCAGAACACAAATAATTTTGGGAGGAGCTAGTCCGCCACCTTTTGAAATATTTAAAGGGACGAGACAAGGCTGTCCTTTGTCGCCCCTTTTATTTAATATTGCTCTAGAACCGCTAATTCGTTTCCTTGATCAGTCTAAATTAATTAAGGGAATTACCATAAATAATAGACATCTTAAGGTATTAGCCTTTGCCGTCGATTTATTATTAATTTTAAAAAATCATGAATCTTCACTTAAGGTTGTTTTTGATTTATTCCAAGACTTTCAGTCTTTTTCTGGTTACAAAGTCAATGTTGAGAAATCTGAAGTAATGAATATATATGGTTCTTTTTCTAATTCCCTACTTAAGAAATTTCAACTTAAAACCCAAAAAATCTGATAAGGATTAATAATTCCTTCAGATCTAAATAATTTGTATTCTTTTAATATTTCACCTGCCTGTCAAAAGGTTTCCTCCATGTGTGAAAAATGGGCCAATTCTCCCCTTAATCTTAAGGGTTGAGCTCTCTTTTTTTAAATCTTTGATATTTCCCAAGATAATATATCCATTAATTAACCTCCCCTTGGTTATAAAACATTATGGGGCAAATTCAGTAAGATGCGAAGTTGCACCAGGCGCAACTTTGCCGCACTTCGCCAGGCGTATTTTTGCCAGCGCTCCGCAAATTCACTAAAATCCAAAGTTTCGCTAGCGATGTTTAATTTGCATACGGCGCCTAATTCAAATTTCAATGGAGGAATACGTAACTGCACTACAAATGCCTAGAAAACCTTCAAATCAGCAAATATAAATTTTATTTTGCCCAACACATGTGCCCACTGTCTAGGTAAGTTGCCATGAGTCAGGAAATGTAGGGGGGAAGGAGGGGAGCCCCAAAAAAATTTTTGATCTTTTTCAGCCTATCACCCATCATGTAGAAAACACGCCAGCGTTTTTTGGGACTTAGAAAAAAATTTGACTTTTTTGGAAACAATCCCTATCTACTCTATTGCGCTTTGCCAGGTCTGAGGTGGCGAAGGAAGTCTAGCGTAAAAGGTAGCGTTCAGTACACTGCGCGAGTTAGTGAATTTGCGTAGTTACATCGCTAGCGAAAATTCGCCTGGCGTAAGTGTGCTAGTAACACTAGCGAATTTACGCCAGCGTTCGTTAGTGAATTTGCGAAGTACCGAAAATGCCAAACGCTAGCGAATTCGGCCCTTAGTGAATTTGCGCCCATGATATTAAGAAACTTGACTCTGCTTTGAATACATTTATTTGGAACGGCAAAAAAGCAAAAATTGCCCTTCATAAGTTAAGAGCTCCAGTTAAACTAGGAGGCTTAAACCTTCCCAATTTCAGAGCTTTTAATTGACCAGCCCTCACTAGATATCATATTGAGTGGATCTCCCACGGCAAAAAATGTACAAACCCTTGAGATCTTTCAAGATCAAAGCAAATGGGGGAATGTTCCTTGTGATTTTAAGAGGAATCCTCTCTATCGTGACTCTATTTTTGTGTGGAAACATTTATTATCTCGGTATAGTTATACAGAAACCCCTTTCATGCCAGCTAAGCTATTACTCAAACCCTCAGATCATCAAAAATCTCATTCCTTTTTATTTATAAGGCTTATTTGATCCACTTAAGAAAACCTTAATACCTTGGTCAAAACTCAAAAAAGAGTACAACCTTGATGAGTCTGATAGATATTATTACTTAGCTTGTCAATGCAGTCTCTCTATGCTGCATAACAAAAACAATTTGATTTTAGCTGACCAGAAGCAGATGATTCAGCAAAATTTTTGGAGCTCCCCTATCTGATTTCTATGAACTCTTTATCCAGAAAATGTTGGTACAGACTCACACCCGTTATCAAAAGCTTCCATTAAATGGACTGAGTTTTTACAATTTCAAGTGTCTCCCTCAGATTTGGTGAAATCTATTAAGAATTTTAAGAAATACATTTTAGCAGAGAGTTGGCGGATACAACATTTTAAGCTTATCCATCAAGGTTATGGAAAAATATTTTCTAAAAGTTCCTCTAAGGGGCAGATTTACCAAGGGTCGAATATCGAGGGTTAATTAACCCTCGATATTCGACTAGGAATTGAAATCCTTCGACTTCGAATATCGAAGTCGAAGGATTTAGCGCAGAAAATTCGATTGAAGGATTATTCATTCGATCAAACGATTAAATCCTTCGAATCGAACGATTCGAAGGATTTTAATCCAACGATCGAATGAATATCCTTCGATCAAAAAAACTTATGCAAGCCTATGGGGACCTTCCCCATAGGCTAACATTGTGTTCGGTAGCTTTTATCTGCCGAACTAGGGGGTCGAAGTTTTTTTTAAAGAGACAGTACTTCGACTATCGAATGGTCGAATAGTAGAACGATTTTTAGTTCGAATCGTTCGATAGTCGTAGTCGAAGGTCGAAGTAGCCCATTCGATGGTCGAAGTAGCCCAAAAAACACTTCGAAATTCGAAGTTTTTTTAATTCGAATCCTTCACTCGAATTTAGTAAATCTGCCCCTAAGAGTCCGATATCATTTTGTCTTAAATGTGACGAGACTAATGTGTCACTAGTGGAAGTCACTAGTTTTTTTGAATTCTAGACTGAAGATAAAAATTAAACTATATCCATGTTTTGCTTTACTGCATCTAGACAATTATATGCTTTCTGCAATTCCTAAGTCAAATTTTATCTCCCATGAGAGTAAATTATTGACTACCTTTTTTCTAGCTGCTTCTAGGAAAACTTTATTTAATTTCTGGCTGCAAAAGGAACCCCCCCTTATTATCGGACACCTTGGGGCACATTTACTAAGCTCGGGTGAATGAATAGAGGGAAAAAAACTCGAATTTCGAGGAGATTTTTGTGCTCCTCGACTATCGAATTGGCATAAATTTGCCTGAGTAGAATGATTCGAATAGAAACGCGAAAAAACGTTGTGACTATTCGCCCATTCGATAGTCGAAGTACTGTCTCTTTTAAAAATCATTCGACTAACTACTTTGCCAGATTAAACCTACCGAATTGCTTTACCAGCCTATGGGAAAGTCCCATAGGCTTTTTTTCTAAGTTTTTGATCGAATAAAAAGGCATTCGATCAAATGAAAATCCTTCTATTGAATATTCGATTGCTCGAATATTCGCCCATTGGACTATTCGCCAGCGCGTAAATTCACCCGAATTCCCTATTCGATTCTATTCCCCAGTCGAATTTCGAGGGATTTAACCCCTCGAAATTCGACCCTTGATAAATCTGCCCCCATATCTTATTATGAACCAGCTTATAACTAAAACTAAAGGAAGTAATTCCAAAGATTCTTTTAGGCTGATTTGGTCTCCTTATTTTGGTATCTGTAACTCCAAAACTGGTGATCAAATAATGCGGTTTCTTCATATGTAAGAAAATCTATCCCGCATTCCAGATGATGAATGGGCTTTTTCTTTCTTTATTTTATTACATTAACATCCACTGGCTTAGTTAATTCTCTTTTATTCTTGTTAGTTTTTTTTTGATTGATATACATTTTTGATAATAACATGTCATTGTATCGAATGTAACATATTTTCTTCATCTGCATAATATTTGTTGTCATATTGATTTTATTTGTTTAATGTGAAAATCAAATCAAATATTTAATACTATAAAAAATGGTTGAAAAATGTTCTAAGTTCCAAAAAACGCTGGCGTCTTTTCCTTTTTTCAGGGTAAATTTTTGTTTGGGTACACGGGCTCCCCCCTACATTTCCTAACACATGGCACATAAACTATACACTGGGCTCATGTATAGGGCAATATAACAACTTTATTTTATTAAGGTTCCCTGGACTTGTGTAGTGTAATGTATTTGCTGCAACATATACGTCCATTCAACTTTAAATTAACTTCCCGCCTCATGCAAATTAGCCAAAGATATTGCAACTTCGCTTTGATTGTCGACGTAACTCTACCGAAAATTTGCCAGCATTTGGCGCTCCCTGGACACAGTTGCGCATTTAAGTAAATTAGCGATGTCAGAGCGAATTTTCAACTGGCGAAGTGTACAGATGGGTGCGAAGCCATTGATGGCGAATTTTCACAGGTTAGTAAATTTGCCCCATAGACTAGATTCAATTCGAGAAGCAAAAACTTTTCTTCAAATCAAGGTCCAGTTATTTCCCATAGAATCCAAAACAATCCAGTATTACTCTCTCTGCAGAATTTCCCAAATCTTTTAAGTAGGGTATTTCCTACCACTACTTCTACTTGTCAATAGCAGCAATAATCCAAGACTTCAAACTTGGGGTCACCATCTTGGAAAGTGTCTGTGACACTCACATGCTCAGTGGGCTCTGATTGGCTGTTGAGAAGCTAAGCTTAGGGCTCATCACTAATTATCCAGCAGAAAATTAGGTTGGTCTGTAATATAAACTGATGCTACAGGGCTGATTATTAAGGGGCCGATTCACTAAGGGTCAAATATCGAGGGTTAATTAACCCTCGATATTTGACTAGGAACTAAAATCGTTCGACTTCGAATATCGAAGTCGAACGATTTAGCGCAAATCCTGCGATCGAACGATCGAAGGAATATCCTTCGATCAAAAAATCTCAGGCAAGCCTATGGGGACCTTCCCCATAGGCTAACATTGACTTCGGTACCTTTTAGCTGCCGAAGTAGGGGGTCGAAGTTTTTCTTAAAGAGACAGTACTTCGACTATCGAATGGTCGAATAGTCGAACGATTTTTAGTTCGAATCAAAGTAGTAGTCGAAGGTCGAAGTAGCCCATTCGATGGTCGAAGTAGCCCAAAAAACACTTCGAAATTCGAAGTTTTTTTAATTCGAATCCTTCACTCGAGCTTCATGAATCGGCCCCTAAATGTTGATGCTAATTGTACTGGTTTCTGTGCTGCCTTGTAGTAATTATCTGTATTAATTACTAATCAGCCTTATATTGTGACATTTCTATTCTATGTGTACTGTATATTGTGAGTGGGTCCCTAAGCTCAGTAAGTGACAGCAGAACAGAGCATGTGCAGTGAATCAGCAGAAAAGAAGATGGGGAGCTACTGGGGCATCTTTGGAGACACAGATCTTTACTGCTAAAGGGCTGTGGTTGCCTTGGGCTGGTACAGAAGCACAAAACATCATGTACAACTTTTTTAGCCTATTTTTTTAATCTTTAGTTCTTCTTTATGCACCACAAGTGCCTAATCACCCTTTTTTGGTGCTGTGATAAATCACTGAGGATCACGAAGGTTTAAGCATTCTTGGTGGTTTACTATTAAATACTGTATTAAACATAATCTCATAATCCCACTGCTCCATTCGACATCATCATTCAACATCATGAAAAAAAAAACTCTTTTCTGATTATTGTTAAGTGCATTTATTGTTCCATAAATCTGCAACTCTCAGAAATGTTCGAAATTCTAAAAAAACCCTATAAAATGCTATAAAAAACAACTCAACGCTTAGCCAACAAGTTTCTAATGGTAGATTTCAGCCATTGCCATTTTTTTTTTATACAAGTGAAATACTCTACAAACACTGTTACTAACATTTGTCAAGAGATGTCCCTCCCGCTGGAATTAATTAGGAAACCAGCGATTTTAATTTAGATCATATCAACAAACCTCATAATCGCTGGAGGAGTTGCAGCAATTGGAAGAGCACAGAGATTTAGGCTTTATAAAGTCTAGTAGAAATCCAGACAGGTAGCACAGCTCTGCAAGGTATGGACTTTTTCTTTTTGAAGACGTGGACAGTATTCATATTCAAATTCTAGATCTCAAGCATTCTGGATAATAGATTCCACACCTGTATGTAACACCTGTGAGTATGGACCTTTAGTTGTACAAACAGAATTTATTTTCCTGCATTCAGGGCAATATACTTGGAAAAAATATTAGCCTTTCCTCAAACCACAAAAAAGAGATATTGTCAAATCTAAGTCATATTGACTGAGAGAATTCAAGAACAGAAGAGAAAAATTGCAAGTATTGTGTGACCTTCTTGAAATAAATGTGTCAATGAATTCTACGATTTTATAATAAAATTCCTAAAGAACATATGTATTAGCAGAAGAGAATGGCTCACAAATAGGGATGTAGTGAACTGTTCGCCGGCGAACTTGTTCGCGCGAACTTCGACCGTTCGTGTCTGCCGAATGTTCGCGAACGCCGCACGATGTTCGCCAATTTGGGTTCGCGTTCGATTCGTTCGACCATTCGAATTCCTTGGACCACTAAAAATCGAACGATTTCCATTCGTTCGAACGATTGTAAGCATTCGATCGAATGAAAAGCATTCGATCGAATGGTTTCGATCGTTCGATTCGAATGAAAATCCTTCGATCGAATGATTAAAATCCTTTGATCGTTCGAATCGAACAATTTTAGCGGGTGTTCGAAGTTCGCGAACTGTCCGCGAACGTTCGCATTTTTTGCCGGTGTTCGCGAACGGCGTTCGCGAACATCAAATCGGCAGTTCGCTACATCCCTACTCACAAATATCAAGTTTTGGGGTTTTATGAATATGTTTACATGGACAGACAGACGGACAGCTATATTCATTTTTTTCTCATGCAAACAGATACCATTTGCATTTCACATTTGTATTAACACATATTTGTTAAACCTCGATTTTTTTCTGGTCCAGTTTTTAAAGTGGAAAACTCAAATATTTAGATAAAGTTAAAAACTCGTATTTTTAAAGATTGATAATACAGGTACGGGACCTATTATCAAGAATGCTCGAGACCTGGGGCTTTCTGTATAAGGGATATTTCCGTAATTTGGATCTTCATACCTTAAAGTCTACTAGAAAATCATGAAAACACAATTGGTTGGTTCTGCTTCCAATAAAGACTAATTATATCTTAGTTTGGATTATGTACAAGGTACTTTTTATTATTATTATAGAGCAAAAGGAAAAGGATTATAGAGTCTATGGGAGAAGGCCATTCCGTAATTTGGAGCTTTCTGGATAACGGTTTCCGCATAACGGATCCCATACCTGTACCACAAAGCTGCTAAAAATCCAAAAATACTCCAGCTAAAACCTGTCGAGGTCATGTAAAAGTCAATGAAAGCTTAGCTGTTTCTTGACATCGTGATCTGAGCTGTTTTTTGTTCCATAATCCGAGAAATTCGAGTTGTCACTGTGACAATCCGATAAAGTCGAGCTTTCGGAGCGTCAGTTAGAAAAAGACACACAATATGAATTGACGCAAGATTTGGTCGCAACATATTTTGGCCACTGAATTTTTCAAGAACAATTACTGGTAAATTAAGGGGATTTTGGTTTGGGAGTTTGGTCAAAATTTTTTTTTAATTAGCGTGATAAAAAGTCAAGTTTTAGTAAAATACTCCCCATACTGCGTTTAAAGCAAAGAAAGTCCAGTCCCTGGGAAACAGCAACTTATTCTTTGGTCTGAGTCAACTGGAGGCTTGTGGGACCCACAAGGTGGGGGCAATCGATTGCCCATTTTAGCTCACCTGGCCCTTTGTGTTGTGTTGCCGACATTACAGGCAAACCTTAGGTGGTCTGCATTGGGTAATATTGACAAGCATTCCTTTGTAAAGTCATTTATGTTTATACATTTATACCCAGCTATCTGAATTGTTGCTTATTATTTTATATTTCCAAAATGGAGACCATGTTTAAGGAACCATCAGATCATAACTCCACAGAAATTATATTTACAGTCCAATGCTTTACAGACATAAAAGAACTGCAGATTCCCATTTTCAGCGTCTTCCTAATTATCTTGCTCATAATTCTAACTGGCAATATAACAATTATTGCAACAATAACGATATGGCCCCTGCTGCACACTCCCATGTACATGTTCTTGGTCAGTCTTTCATTCGTGGATATTTTCTATACGTTGACTACTTTGCCGAAACTATTGCACATGGTCGCCACTCAAGACAAGACCATATCATTTGCAGGGTGCATGATTCAGTTATATGTTTTTATGGCCTTGACTTGCGTTGATTTTATTCTACTTGCTGTAATGGCCTATGACCGTTATGTGGCAATTTGTCATCCGCTTCACTATGGTTTATTAATGAGCCATAAACTCTGCCTGAAACTTATAACGTCTGTATGGATCGCTGGCTTTTTGGACACTGCCACTCATGCTTTCCTCGTATCAAACTTGTCTTTCTGTTTATCGCATCATATTGACCATTTCTTTTGTGATGTTACTCCAGTTCTAAAGATCACTTGCAGTGATACCTCCACTTTCGAGACTCTGACCTACATAAATGGGGCAATTCTGGCTGTTCCACCGTTCACTGTTACGGCTTTGTCTTACATATTCATCATCTGCACAATACTGAAGATCCAGTCATCCAAAGGGCGGATAAAAGCATTTTCTACCTGCGCCTCCCACCTCACTTGTGTTGTCATCTTATATGGGACCATCTCCTGTTCATACATGAGACCAACAAAATCCTACAATCCAAAGCAAGAAACATTTCTTGCTCTTCTCTATACTGTTTTAGTTCCTATGCTAAACCCTGTTATATATACACTAAGAAATAAAGAATTTAAAGGTGTTCTAAGTAAAATAATTAAAAAAGGTATGTTATTTAGACAAGCACCAAACAGATGATGGGAAATACTTTTTCTGTTGCAGATGGCCATCATTAAAGCATTGCCTAAATTTTAAAAAAAACATACTTTTTCAAAGTAGGATATAATTAGATATCATTTTAAAGGAGAAGGAAAGCTCCAAGACAGTTTATTGCCAATAGAATAGCCACAATAGTGCAAGCTAGAATGCTATATTTATTCTGCAGAATGCTTTACCATACCTGAGTAAACAGCTCTAGACAATGTCTCTGTTTGTTTAGGATAGAAGCTGCCATATATGCTTGGTGTGACATCACTTCCTGCCTGAGTCTCTCCCTGCTTACTAACAGCTCTGAGCTCAGATTACAGTAAGGATGGGAGGAGGGAGGGAGAGAGGAGCAAACTGAGCATGCTCAAGCCCAAGCCCTGGAGGTTTAAGCTGAAAACAGGAAGTCTGATACAGAAGCCCATGTGTACAAAATAAAAGCAAAGAAATGTGGTGTTTCTTTTGACAGAGGACTCAGAGCAGCATTACTTTGAGGGTTTACTGGTATATTTATATAGCCCTTTCTGATAAAGCTTACTTAATTTTAGCCTTTCCTTCTCCTTTAACAGATATTATGGAGGAAATACGTGTTGTCCTAAAGAATATTTCTTCTGAGCCTTGTGGCCACAAACCCTGTCGTCTTTATCTGAGCTTGTTGCTCTTAAAAGAATTGTTCGGTATAAAAATATAAACTGGGTAAAATAGTCTGTGCAAAATAAAAGATTGATTCAGTGCTCAAAGAGAGAGACAAAAATAAAGGAGTATATGGCGTCGCACAATCTATTTGCAGATTTGTGTAAGTGATTGTGTCCTCAGAAGACGTTGGGATCAACGAATTCATCGTGAATATACAAGTAAATCGATTGTGTTAATTTGTGGAAATTGCTTTTGTAATTAATAAAATTGAATTAACAAAGTGAAAAGTCTTCATTGTGGAATAAAAAATGTTTAAAGTGCGAGGTGCTTATTGTGGACATTGTTACATGATTGGACCCACGACATATGACCCATGGATGAGAAACCTGATAAAATATAATTTTTATTGACTCCTAAAAATTCTTAAATTGTGAGTTATGAATTTTTAGGAGTCAATAAAAGTTATATTTTATCAGGTTTCTCATCCATGGGTCATATGTCGTGGGTGCAATCATGTAACAATGTCCACAATAAGCACCTCGCACTTTAAAAGTTTTTTGAATTTCACAAGACTTTTCAATTTATTAATTCAATTTTATTAATTACAAAAGCAATTTCCACAAATTAACACAATCGATTTCCTTGTATATTCACGATGAATTAGTTGATCCCAACGTCTTCTGAGGACACAATCACTTACACAAATCTGCAAATAGATTGTGCGACGCCATATACTCCTTTCTTTTTGTCTCTCTCTTTGAGCACTGAATCAATTTCTTATTTATAGGAGTTGTCAGCACGTCTATACTGATTGGCTCATCGGCTCTCGGTTAAGGGACTTCCTTAGGGAGCGACATTTGGTTAGAAGGTGCGGCAAACACCAATTTCTCTCACGCAAAATAAAAGATGTTGTCAATGAAGTTAGCTTAAAATGTTATCTATAAAGGCTGAAGTGAACAAATGTCTAACATAACCGAACAGAACCCAACTTCCAACTGTATTCCTTTAAAATACAAACAGCCCCACCCAAAAAAAACCTTCTGCTTTTTGACGATCAGCCAATTTTTATAAAAAATCCGAAAATATGATTGATATTTACATCAATTTTCCTGTTAATAATACTTCAACTTTGACAGAAAAGACATTGATACACCTTTTTCAACCATTTTACTCAAAGCTCCATATTCATAAACGATTTTGACAACAGTGTTGCCCAAAATATCATTGAAATGAGTTTGCTGGCTTACAAAACAGATTCCAGAATTTTTTCTACATTAAAAACAATTTGATCCACCGTAGATAATAATTGTCCCAATCATATATCCCTGCACGGGGGTTTACAGATGAACAATTTGTTTGGTTGTGGTTACCTGCATTAGGCATCAGAGGCTGGAACGTAGAAGCACGTCCTCTTGACTAGGAGCTAGGAACTATGGGCAACCAGGGAAAAGAGCTTAGTTTTGTCAAGGCAAACTTTCCATAGTGAATTTTCCACTGTGAATTTTCGATGCAGTTTCGCTAAAACATTGGCAGGCGGCGAAATGCGGAAATTCACCGCAAATCCATGCCTGGTAAATAAATGTACCCATCACTATTATACAGTTATTAGAAATGCTACTCAAAAGGACACTTTTTGGCAATGAGCTCTCTCTATATATATTGCATGTTCATCTAGGACTAGTACAATGTACAATCTACATGTTAGTAAAACAGTGAAGAAGGTTATTACGCTGTAGTAACTACATATTTAAATAAATATTTAACAGTTGCGACTTTTAAACATAATCCCACATTACAACATGAAAAAATGGTTCTGGAATGGGGACTGACCAGTGTGGCAACAAGTACTTGAATATTGAGTATAAAATTACTTTGGGGATATTATGGGACTTTTGTGGGCAAAAAAGATTTAGAAAGAACCTAATCCAACTCTACAGCTGGCCACAGACGCAAAGATCCGATCGTACGAATCATCGGACTTCCCCATCTCCCGACCTGCCACTAACCATTCAGATCAAATAAAGTAGTAAAAGAACAGATCAGCCGATGTTCTGCCCCTACAGCAATCGTATGAAAGTTATGTCCAACCAAAGCTGGTGACAGTCTCCCTCTGAAAATCGTACGATTGGCAATACACGATATTGCCAATATCGGCAGACAGAAATCGTTTAACCTGTCCGATCGACCGAACAACCAATCTCCGCCGGACGAAAAATGTCAGGACTCTCCACACACGGTCTGAAAATCGTACGAATCCTCGATTCGTACGATCAGATCTTTGCATCTATGATCAGATTTAGGGGCTGATTTACTAACAATAAATAATTTGATTGTTCCAAAAATCTCTAAAAAAGTGTGGTTTTCCTATTTATTATTGTGTAAAAACTGCAAAAACCTTTTACAAAAAACTTTGCCAGGTAAAAGTTGTCGAGGTCTTATAGAAGTTAATTGGAGCAGATTTTCTCTGACATTTTTAGAGGTTTAAGAGGTATTTGTATATTTTTCGGATCGTTTAGCGTTATTTTACGTTCTTGCTTTTTTATTCAGATCTTTTAATAATGTTTGGACGTTTGTGGTTTTAGAGAAAGTGAGTTTAGTCGTGGTTTCAAAAACCTCAAAAACGACTAAAATTCAGTTGAGTTTTTTATGATATTTTTCTTGTGGCAAATACAATGGGGTCAGTGGCCATTTTTTTCTTGGGCCAGATGCATTGCCTTTTTTTTTTATTCTAAATACATTTGAGTCAGTGGGTACTTTTTATTGCGCCAAATGCATTTGAGTCAATGGGTGTTTTTCTCTTGCGCCAAATGCATTTGAGTCAATGGGTGTTTTTCTCTTGCTCCAAATGCATTTGAGTCAATGGGTGTTTTTCTCTTGTGCCAAATGCATTTGAGTCAATGGGTGTTTTTCTCTTGTGCCAAATGCATTTGAGTCAATGGGTGTTTTTCTCTTGCGCCAAATGCACTTGAGTCAATGGGTGTTTTTCTCTTGCGCCAAATGCATTTGAGTCAATGGGTGTTTTTCTCTTGCGCCAAATGGATTTGAGTCAATGGGTGTTTTTCTCTTGCTCCAAATGCATTTGAGTCAATGGGTGTTTTTCTCTTGTGCCAAATGCATTTGAGTCAATGGGTGTTTTTCTCTTGTGCCAAATGCATTTGAGTCAATGGGTGTTTTTCTCTTGCGCCAAATGCACTTGAGTCAATGGGTGTTTTTCTCTTGCGCCAAATGCATTTGAGTCAATGGGTGTTTTTCTCTTGCGCCAAATGCATTTGAGTCAATGGGTGTTTTTCTCTTGCGCCAAATGCACTTGAGTCAATGGGTGTTTTTCTCTTGCGCCAAATGGATTTGAGTCAATGGGTGTTTTTCTCTTGCGCCAAATGCATTTGAGTCAATGGGTGTTTTTCTCTTGCGCCAAATGGATTTGAGTCAATGGGTGTTTTTCTCTTGCGCCAAATGGATTTGAGTCAATGGGTGTTTTTTTCTTGCGCCAAATGCATTTGAGTCAATGGATGTTTTTCTCTTGCGCAAAATGCATTGGAGTCAATGGGTGTTTTTTTCTCTTGTTTTCACCTTAAACTATTTTTTCTGTGTTAAGAAAACAATTGTTTTCCCAGCGTCAAAAATAAAACATAAGGAAAATTGCTTTTATAAAAAAAAAGTAAGAATGTTGAATTTAGCTGTGAATCTGTATCAGGCAAACAATTATCACTCATTCCTAACGGAAAGTGCAACATTCTGGGATATTTTATCATTTAGTTTTAAACACTTTAATCCCTTCCATTTAATGGAAAAGCTCCCACCAGTCATCCATTCCTTGATCATTCACATCAATGTTCTTTAACTGATGCTTTATTATTGTTTATTTCCAATTGGGAAGTAGGCAATGACACCAAAGATATTGTATTTACAGTCCTGTGCTTTTCAGACAAAAAGGAAGAGGAGATTCCACTTTCCATAGTCTTCTTGATCATCTTCCTCATCATTATAATTGGAAACATTCCAGTTTTTGTAACTATAACGTTGTGTTCCCAGTTGCACACTCCCATGTACATGTTCTTGGGCAGCCTCTCATTCCTGGATATTTCCTATGCCTGGACAACTCTACCACAACTGTTACTAATCCTCTCCACTCAAGAAAAGACCATTTCCTTTGTAGGGTGAATGATTCAGTTATATTTCTTTATATTCTTTGTTTGCATTGAATTTATATTTCTTGCTGTTATGGCCTATGACCGCTATGTGGCAATTTGTCATCCGCCTCATCTGCTTCATTACAAACCTCCGTGTGGATCATTGGCTTTTTGGGCCCTGTTGCTCATGTTTTACTCATATCAAAGATGTCTTTCTGCTCATCTCACAATATTGACCATTTCTTTTGTGATTACACTCCAGTGCTAAAGATCACTTGCAGTGACACCTCCACCATTGAGATTCTGATGTAAGTGGAGTATTTGTGGCTATTACAAACAGTTTCTTGTGTGTTTATTATGTTCACAATACAGAAAATCCGGACATCAAAAGCCTTTTCTACCTGCGCCTCCCACCTCACTTGTGTTATCATTGTATATTTCACCATCTCCTGCTCATACATGAGACCAACGAAAATCTATAATCCAAAACAAGAAAAATATTTTGCTCTGCTGTATAATGTTTTAGGGGCACATTTACTAATGGTCGAATATCGAGGGTTAATTAACCCTCGATATTCGACTATCGAAGTTAAATCCTTTGACTTCGAATATCGAAGTCGAAGGATTTACCGCTATTCGTTCGATTGAACAAGTGAAGGAATAATCGTTCTACCAAACGATTAAATCCTTCAAATTGAACGATTCGAAGGATTTTAATCCATCGATCGAACGATATTCCTTCGATCAGAAATTTGCTAGAAAGCCTATGGGGACCTTCCCCATAGGCTAACATTGTACCTCGGTAGGTTTTTGTCGGCGAAGTAGGGGGTCGAAGTTTTTTTTAAAGAGACAGTACTTCGACTATCGAATAATCGAACGATTTTTAGTTCGAATCGTTCCATTCTAAGTCGTAGTCGAAGGTCGAAGTAGCCAATTTGATGGGCGAAGTAGCCAAAAAAACCAATCGAAATTCGAAGTATTTTTTCTTCTATTCATTCACTCGAGCTTAGTAAATATGCCCCTTAGTGTGCATGATAAATCCTTTTATATATAGTAAAAAATAAAGAATTTAAAGATGTTCTTAGAAAAACAGCAATAAAAAAAACTTTATTCCATGTAAAAGAGCACTGAAAAGCAAAATAAATAAGTCTAAGGAATTTGACAACCATGAAGCGCGTTAACCGTATCTGATCTTTTCACTTGAATATTTTATAAATATTTTATAAAAAGAAACATCATCGAAATTGGTATGCTAGCTTGTAAAACAGATGACGTGCACTGTAGAGGTTTGGGACGAACATTTCAGATGGGTGTTAGAGCTCAGTGCTGCTGAAGAGCTGCACTTTAGATGAATGGAACATTTTCATTAAACAAAAAAAACATATGTGGATATTGTTGGAATCAGGGTCTAGAGCATTGGGGGCCCACCCGGGCTGCAACATGAAGGGCCCTCCTGGCAGTTACCGGGGGTCCACACTTACATGCATGAATGCTGAACTGCAGCAGTACAAGAGTTCTTTCTTTATGGGGCAGCCAATTGGGGGAGCCGGTCTGGGTCGGTGGGGGTGCATGAGGGTCAGGGCCCGCCGAGTTTTTTCCCGGTATTCCTCCAGCCCAGTCAGCCCCAATGTGAATCCTTCTGGAATGTCCAGTTTAATATTTCATAAATCTGGTGTCTGGTGTAATACCATTATTTCCTACTGAATGTGAGAATGAAGAACATCTAGTTGGAAAAATAAGAGACATAAGTGATTATTATTGCTGTTTTTTAAATTGGGCTCTGAATCTTTCTCCTGTCCTGTTTAATAATAACCTTTACATTTATAGGTGTGTGATGTACCTTGCCTAGCTAGGGCATTTTTGTATCGGCAGTACATGGGGGAATGTACTATGCACCCCCCACTACGTCCGCGTCCTCGGTAAGCTGACTGCGAGATTTTTTACGAGAATTACGATCTCTCTCAGCTTACAGTGGAAGATGGATGCGTGTAACTCTGGAAGAATCTGCAGCGAGGGGTAAGTATGGAGTATGGGGCATTTCCCTGGGGGTAGTTAGTCTGGGGTGAGGAGGGGGATCTACCTAGGGTGGGGGGGGTATGGGTTTTTTTCCCTATAGGTTGAATTCTCCTTTAAATGTGTCTTGGTGTTTTTTTTTTGTTATGTACAAACAAATTTTTTTTATGTTACTGGTGCCTTAAAACACCACTTGGATGTCCAGTCTCTGCCTGGTTAACCCTGTGGTGGCTCTTAAAGGGATGACACTTAAAGGGATTACTCAAACCCAAAAGAATGGGGATATATACCTGCCATCCATGATATATACCCTCCAACTTGTACAATATATATATATATTTGCGTATATATATACACCATGCACGAATAAAACCTTTTTTATTTATGCTTGATGGTCGTGGCCTTGAGCGCTTTCATGGAATGGTGAGTGCTGATGAATTCTACACACACATATATATATATACACACACACACACACACAAGGAGTTAACAAACCATTTTTTTTGGTTGACATAAAGCTTTGGTAAAAATTTCCTTGGACTGCTGTCGACTTGTTTCGATATTCTATTTTTTATGAACTAGCATCCAGGTTTTGTTTTTGGCTTATGAATTACACACACACACACACACACACACGTATTTATTTATTTAAATAAATAATTTTGGTTAAATCAAGTCTGATTCTGAAAAAAAAAAGTTCCCTATTGATTAAAACCAGTATATATAGATAGGGACATCTACCACTGACTTATACATGACTTGGCAGGTCTGAGATGGAGTATTTTTGGATTCAGACTTTTAGGGGCAGATTTATCAAGGGTCGAAGTGAAAATTCCAATTAAAAAAATTCAAATTTCAAGCTATTTTTTGTGTACCTCAATTAGGGAATAGTCCAAGTTCGATTCGAATTTGAAAATTCGAATATCGAAATTTATCATGTACGGTCTCTTTAAAAATTTGGCTTCGACCATTCGCCATATAAAACCTGCCAAATTTCTATTTTAGCCTATGGGGGACCTATTTAGAGTCAATTGGTGGGCTTTGAAAAATCAAAATTTTTTTTTAAAAAAACTTCAGAATTCGGTTGGTCTTTTCTTATTCAAATTTCAAGTTTTTTTTATTCGAAATTCGACTCTTGATAAATCTGCCCCATAGCAACTTTGGAGTATAATAAATCTCGAAAGATTTGAGATTTTTTTCCATGAAAAATTGCTGCCCTAAAGTTTTAAATAACCCCCTTAATGTCTCATAACTAGTGCTGAGATAATATTTCTCCAAGTTTTGCCTTAAAAATAACACCCATAGATTCCAATTAGTGATGGGCGAATTTATTCGCCAGGCGCGAATTAGTGGCAAATTTGCGTGATTCGCCGCCTGTGAATAAATTTGCAAAACGCCGGCGAAAATTCGCCCGAAAAAATTCGCCGGCGTCAAAAAATTTTTTTGCCGGCGTCAGAAAAAAAACGATGCCGGCATCAAAAACGGGCGCCGGCGTCAAAAAACTGCACCGGCGTCAAAATTCGCCCATCACTAATTCCAATGGGTGAAAAAAATTGTTGCTCATCAAAAATAAATTGTTGCTCATCAAAAAAGTGTTATTGCCCATAGACTTCAATGCATTTCAGCAAATTTTCACTTTTTCTTGAATTATGGGCAAAGCAAAATGGGTCAGATTTGCTCATCACTAACCCTAAATTTTAATTCTGAATTCAATTTTGTCCAAATGCTCCAAAAAGTACTGAGATTTAAGTGAATTGCAAAATAGATCCTGGATTCTGGGCCTACCTCATTATACTCAGACCAATAATTTAAAGGGCATATAAAGGCAAAAAAATAAAATCCCATTTTTATTTTCTTTAATGAAAAAGAAACCTATCTCCAATAAACTTTAATTAAAAAATGTGTACCTTTTTTTATAAGAAACCTGACTGTATGCATTGAAATTCTCCCTTCATTTACTGCTGTGGATAGGAATTGTCAGACGGACCCTAACTGCTCTGCAGGGAAACAATCATACTTATGAACAGCAGGGGGAGCCCACACCTTACTTCCCAGCCATGCAGAACTCAAGCAGCTTTGTTTGTTTCCCTGTAGAGCAGTCGGCGACTGTGTGGAGATTTGTATTGGATTTTATTTTTGGCTTTACATCCCCTTTACTGTTTCCAACTCCAGCTGCAGGGGCAAAGATCATGGAGCCAGATTTAAACAGATAAACTGGGATTCTATTTGGAGGATTATTTTGCTGCAGCCACTGGTTCTGCAGAGTTGGAGAAAGTTTGTATTAAACAATACAAAAACTATAAAATCCACATTAGATTACATGACAACACAGGACCCAGTGCAGTCTGTATATTCTGATTATTAATCAGTCTTGTTGTATCGGCTTCTGGCAGATATTATTTGACTTGTGCTGTTTTGAAGAGTCACCAGCGACCACTTCGCACCCATCGCTACACTTCGCCAGGCGAAAATTCGCTCAGACAACACTAATTCATTAAAATGCGGAGTTTCATCCCGGGCATCGAATGCTGGCGGCTCTTCGCTAGCGTTACTTCGTCAATGCGAGCAATTCAAAGCGAAGATGTGTTAGCGTTTATTTCTGCCTAGCGCAAATTCGGTAGAGGTCTTGTGCTCAGGTTAATTTGCATACGGCGGGAAATTTGAAGTGGAATGGACGTCTTTATGTTATATGTTGCAGCAAATACATTACATTTCCACTGTTAATTACACATGTCCAGGGAACCTTAATAAAGACATTAGAGTTGTTATAATGCCCTACACATTACCCCAAAATTTTTTTGCAGGCTATCACTCTGAAAAAAGAAAAAATCGCCAGCGTTTTTTGAACTTTGATGATTTTTCAACTCAGAGAATATAATGTAAGTAACAGAAGATTGAGGAAGATCTATACACTCCAGTGCACTTTGCTTGGTCTGAGCTGGAGAAGGAAAGTTTGGCGAAAGAGGTAACGTTCAGTAAAATCCGCATTTTAGTGAATTTGCGGAGTAATTTCCACTTGCCAGAGCGATAAGTCGCCTGATGATAGAGTGCGAATGATTGCTAGCAACAGTCCCGTTCGCTAGGGAAATGGCGCCTGCGCCTTTTAGTGAATTGGCGAAGTCCCCGTGGGTGGCAACGCTTGCGAAAAGCCGCTAGTGTTAGCCACTTCGCCCTTTAGTAAATCTGCCCCCTAGAGTGGAGGAAAGTGTGTTGCTGCCAGCAAGAGTGTGGCAGAGGTTGGTGAACCTAAATCCCTTGTGGTGGAAGAGAGAGTCCCAGGAGGGGAAGCCAGCGGGGCTCAGTGTGAAGCCCAAATGCTCTGAAGTTCTAGAGGGCGAGAGTTTCAATGGATGGTGAGCAGGGATGGGCGAATTTGACCCGCTTCGTTTCGCCAAATATTCGCCGCCGGCGAAATGTCGCAGACGCCCATTAAAGTCTATGGGCGTCAAAAAAAATTTGTTGCGCGGCGAAATTATTTTGTCGATCGTCTTTTTTTTTTGACGAACGTCTCCATACAAGTTTATGGGCGTCATTTTTTTGGCGAAACGAGGCCAAAACATTCGCCCATCCCTAATGGTGAGAGACTAGAAGGGGGGGGACCCTGAATGTTTTTTTCACTGAAGTTGTTGAATTGTGCCCAGCCTACCACTACCTGCCTACCAAATTCTTATCACCCCAAAATGTGCATGTGCAGGCCAGTGGCAGGTCACAATATATATATATTTACTCCCTTAATAAGGAGAAAATAGTTCATACCACCATTCCCTTTGGAAAATGTCCCTTCAGACTAAACCAGAGCATTGAGCTCATAAATACTCCGAAGACTTTACATTCAAGCTATACAAAGGCTGCCTTTTCCTAAGTTTCATTATTTCTATGAAATAACCCGAAATTTGTATTATTTGAATGCATCCAGTTTTTGGCTGCTGATGGCAATGCCGATAAAGACACACCGCTACAGATTAGGGTTAAGTTAAATAAGCCGACATGACATCAACATTTGGAAAGGAAGGATTTCAAAATTTTAAAAGATACTTTTATCGAAATATAGTCTTTATATTTCATAATAATGGGTAATATTTTGTACAGCAGAGATGTAACGAAAAAGTAAATAATGTTATTTCTCAAAACAGAGTGAATTCTGTGCTTGAACAGAGGGTTAGTATTATTTTTTAGTTATAAAGTATTTTGTACTATAAAACCTTGGATGACCTATCATGGTCAATATCACCTTCTGGTATTGCTTTTAATTAACTTTATTGCTTTGTTTAACTGGAGAGGCCACTTTTGACCCATTGGTAAGTATATCTTTTCCCTATATTTTTTATATCTACTACAACTCACTAAACATGGATGTTTCCTTCACATTGTCACTAAACCCGAAAAAGCTATACCGCGAGTTCATCATGTTCACACAATTTATTGTCTTTACAAATCGATCCAGTAGAACAGATTTGGAACCAATTAAGGGGAGCGATTCACTAACTTCAAGTGAAGGATTCAAAGTTAAAAAAATTCGAATTTTGAAGTTTTTTTTGGGCTACTTCGACCATCGAATGGGCTACTTCGACCTTCGACTACGACTATCGAAGGATTCGAAGTAAAAATTGTTCGACTATTCGACCATTCAATAGTCGAAGCACT
This sequence comes from Xenopus petersii, assembly GCA_038501925.1. NCBI lineage: Eukaryota > Metazoa > Chordata > Amphibia > Anura > Pipidae > Xenopus > Xenopus petersii. The sequence continues at coordinate 135,520,351 of CM076684.1, read as the reverse complement.
GTCTCTTTAAAAAAAACTTTGACCCCCTAGTTCACCATCTAAAAGCTACCGAAGTCAATGTTAGCCTATGGGGAAGGTCCCCATAGGCTTGGCTAACTTTTTTTGATCGAAGGATATTCCTTCAATCGTTGGATTTAAATCCTTCGAAACGTTCGATTCGAAGGATTTAATCGTTCGATCGAAGGAATTATCCTTCGATCGTTCCATCGAACTACAGTATCTAAGCTAAATCCTTCGACTTCGATATTCGAAGTTCGATATTCAAAGTCAAAGGATTTTAATTACTAGTCTAATATCGAGGGTTAATTAACCCTCGATATTCGACTCTTAGTGAATCGGCCCCTAAGACTCACAGGCAAAAAGTTAAAGCCTTTTAGATCCCAAAATTACAGTTATTAGGTTATAAATATTCTCAGCTTGACTTTCCCTTTAATCCCTTGAATAAACATTTGACATTTTTTAAAAAAAAAGAAACTCACCAATTCATCACTAAGAAAGCCTGGAATTGCTTCACTTGAATGTGATGTACCTGAACATAAGTGATCACTACCCTCAAAAACAAATTCCTAATTTGATTGTAATTCATTCTTTCCTTCGTTCATTCATCATTACTTATATTGCACTAGCACATACCTTAGCACTTTAGTATTCCATAAAAAATATTAGTTTTCAGGGAGCATTTACGGGTTCGTAAGGGAGAACAGAGCACTAAAATTCATGGACCTTGTTTTATCGCTGTGCCTCCTACTCCTCCTTGATCTTTTAGAAACGACAAATAAAAAATGGCCAAATTCAAATCTTCCTTCTCTTTCCTTGTCAAATTTCCATCCTAAAAAATCCGATTTACTTAATAATTTAATATTAATAATATTAATATTTAATAATAACTAAAAATTAGAAATGTTTTTCAGTTTCTCTTAAAGTTAACACCTGCCCCAAAATTTTGACATTTGGTAGAGTTTTTCTGCCCCAGGTGATTTCTTAAAAAACAAGACAAAAAAAAGACAAAGTTTGTTTAATGCTTTATTAAGGGGGTTATTTATTAAGGGGCTCATGGCTCATTCACTAACTTCGAGTGAAGGATTCGAAGTAAAAAAACTTCGAGTTTCGAAGTGTTTTTTGGGCTACTTCGACCATCGAATGGGCTACTACGACCTTCGACTACGACTTCGAATCGAACTATTCGAACTAAAAATCGTTCGACTATTCGACCATTCGATAGTCGAAGTACTGTCTCTTTAAGAAAAAACTTTGACCCCCTAGTTCGCCACCTAAAAGCTACCAAACTCAATGTTAGCCTACGGGGAAGGTCCCCATAGGCTTGGCTAACTTTTTTTGATCGAAGGATATTCCTTCGATCGTTGGATTAAAATCCTTCGATCGCACGATTTGCGCTAAAATCCTTAGACTTCGATATTGGAAGTATTTTAATTCCCAGTCGAATATGGAGGGTTAATTAACCCTCCATATTCGACCCTTTGTGAATCGGCCCCTAAACCTCAATTTTATCTGGTTGGGTTTTTGGAGCAAGAACTTTTATTATACCCTGATGTTGCAAAATGCCTGAATCTGAAAATCCACAATCTCAAACTTGTCGAGGTCATGTATAAATCAATGGCAGATGTCCCAATTCCAATGTGAAGATATTGTGGTCTACGCTGGATTTAGCCTGATAATCCCACAAATTCAAGGTTTTCGGGCAATTGAGAGAAGTAAAGCTCAAAAAATTGTATGGTTCAGGGTTTTGCTCGATTCTATTGAGTCTTTCCTTGATTTGATTATTTTGGGTTATTTTAATGGTAAATAAGCTAAAATCATGAATGGAAGTTTGTTTGTGTTTTCCTTATTTAAAACATTAGATACATTTGGGTTTTAGTAAATAACCCTTTTGAAGCCTCTCCAATTTGCCTCAGGTGGAGGGAAAAAAAGTGTCTTCCAGAGTCCAAGTTGCAATTGGACCAGTCCCTGTATCAACTTGTACAAAGAGCTACAGTATCTTCCATAAACCTGTATTCTAAAAGAGACCACACTTACACAACCAGGTCCTCCAGAAAAAAATGGTGCCTGGCGCTCATTGCGGAGGGACTGGCACCCTCCCACACATTAGATCCTTTAAAATAAACAGCAAGTATGATGGATAAAGGGGTTTACCCCTTTATATTGCCCATTTGTAAATACAATGCAAGGGCTTGTCTTGCTTCTACTTGCCATGAGTGTAATTTAATGCATTTCACTTGCTAAACACCATCCAACCCCTTCTTAAAGCTATCTAATGTATCTGCCAGTACAACTGATTTAGGGAGAGAATTCCACATCTTCACAGCTCTCACTGTAACAAATCTCAATATTTAGGTAGAACCTCTTTTCTTCTAATCGAATGGGTGACCTTGTGTCAGCTGGAAAGACCTACTGTAAATAAACCATTAGAGAGATTATTATATGATCCCCTTATATATTTATACATAGTTATCATATCCCATCCCCTTAAATACCTCTTCTCCAGTATAAACGACCCACATTTGGACTAGTTTGGACTGTTGATAACAAGACACATGTCCAAGCAAATAAGTTATGTACAGAGGCCAAATAGAAAACTGGTCTTGTTCACATTTATAAACACCATTTTACAATTGGAAAGATTATGTATCACAACATTCATGCCTTACAGTGTCTTTCAGTCTGAGGAGGGCATTTGGGTATCTGAATGACTGATAGAGATGGCGCGAACTGTTCGCCGGCGAACTTGTTCGCGCGAACATCGGGTGTTCGCGCTCGCCGGAAGTTCGCGAACGTCGCGCGACGTTCGCCATTTTGGGTTCGCCATTGTTGGCGCTTTTTTTTGCCCTCTCACCCCAGACCAGCAGGTACATGGCAGCCAATCAGGAAGCTCTCCCCTGGACCACTCCCCTTCCCTATAAAAACCGAAGCCCTGCAGCTTTTTTTCACTCTGCCTGTGTGTGCTGAAGAGATAGTGTAGGGAGAGAGCTGCTGCCTGTTAGTGATTTCAGGGACAGTTGAAAGTTTGCTGGCTAGTAATCGTTTTGATACTGCTCTGTTATTGGAGGGACAGAAGTCTGCAGGGGTTTGAGGGACATTTAAGCTTAGGTAGCTTTGCTGGCTAGTAATCTACCTTCTACTGCAGTGCTCTGTATGTAGCTGCAGTGGGCAGCTGTCCTGCTTCTGATCTCATCTGCTGACTGCTGCAATAACAGTAGTCCTTGTAAGGACTGCTTTTATTTATTTTTTTGTTCCAATACAGAGCAGTATCAAGCAGATTACTAGCCAGCAAACTTACTATCATCTGTCCCTGAAATCACTAACAGCTCTCCCCCTACACTATCTATTCCAAGCACACACAGGCAGATTTTTCAGATACATTTTTGCCCTTGATCCCCCTCTGGCATGCCACTGTCCAGGTCGTTGCACCCTTTAAACAACTTTAAAATCATTTTTCTGGCCAGAAATGTCTTTTTTAGATGTTAAAGTTCGCCTTCCCATTGAAGTCTATGGGGTTCGCGAACCGTTCGCGAACCGCTCGCATTTTTGCGCAAGTTCGCGAATATGTTCGCGAACTTTTTTTCCGACGTTCGCTACATCCCTAATGACTGAATGATCATTTACTGAAGACACAGGTCATTATCAAATCTGATCTATATTCAGTGATAGAATGTGTATGTGTGGCTTGTTGGGTATCTATCTCTATATATGTACGTATGATATTTGTAAATTAAAATCCCTTGCATTTCCTGTGTAGGAAGGAAGATGAATACATTAATATTGGAAAATCAATCAGCGGTTACCAGATTTACTGTGCAGTGCTTTTCTGACAAACAAGCTCTCCAGACCCCTCTATTTATGGTCTTTCTTCTTGCCTTCCTCATAATTCTCATTGGAAATGTCAGTGTTTTTGCAGTTATTACACTTAGTGTCCAACTTCACAAACCCATGTACATATTCCTGGGCAGTCTCTCCTTCCTGGATATCTCCTCCACCTCAACGACTCTCCCAAAACTATTAGCCATGCTGCACACACAAGACAAGACCATATCAATCACAGGCTGCATGGTTCAGTTATATTTCTACATGGCATTCGCTTGCATTGAATTTATTCTCCTTTCTGCAATGGCCTATGACCGCTATGTGGCAATTTGTTACCCACTTCACTATGCTTTACGTATGAGCCTGAAACATTGTGCTAAGATTATAGTTGTTGTGTGGGTCGCTGGCTTTCTGGACCCAGTTATACACACGGTTCTAACAGTAAACTTTTCTTTTTGTTCATCAACACACATTGATCATTTCTTTTGTGATCTCACTCCAGTGTTAAAGATTTCCTGCAGTGACACCTCCCTAATAGAGATGATTAATTATATTAATGGGGTGATTGTGGGTTTTAGTACATTCACAATCACATCAGTCTCGTATGTTTGTATAATCTATAAAATACTGAAGATTCGTTCATCCCAGGGCAAGAAAAAAGCCTTTTCTACCTGTACCTCCCACCTCACTTGTGTTATCATCTTTTACTGGACCATCATCTGTTTGTACATGAGACCAACAAAATCCTTCAGTCCCAAGCAGGACGTATTTTTTGCTCTGCTCTATATTATAATAGTCCCTATGCTAAACCCTTTTATTTATACTCTGAAAAATAATGACTTTAAAGATAATGTAAGGAAAATTAGCACTAGGATGCATTCTAATTTATTAAATTCTTATTTAACTATTCATTTTACAAAAAAATAGAACTATTGTGTTTTTTTTTTTAAACAAAACATTTAACTGTTACATCAGCATGTAATGGGATCTATTTAGAGAGTTAACCCACTAACAATTGCGAGCTGTTTGTTGGTTAATATATGATTAGTAGAATGAAATAGTGAATACAGTAGGAGAACTAAACCCTAAAAATTAATATGGTTAAAAATACCATATTTTATATAGGGAACTTATTGCACGAGGCTAAAGTTTCAGCTTGTCAATAGCAGCAATGATCCAGGACTTCAAACTTGTCACAGGGGGTCACCATCTTGGAAAGTGTCTGGGACACTCACATGCTCAGTGGGCTCTGATTGGCTGTTGAGAAGCTAAGCTTAGGGCTCGTCACTAATTATCCAGCAGAAAATGAGCTTCCCTGGCTGTAATATAAGCTGATGCTACAGGTTTGCTGATTATTCAATTCTGATGCTAATTGCACTTGTTTCTGTGCTGCCATGTAGTAATTATGTGTATTAATTACTAATCAGCCTTATATTGTGACATTTCTATTCTATGTGTACTGTATATTGTGAGTGATTCCCTAAGCTCAGTAAGTGACAGCAGCACAGAGCATGTGCAGTGAATCAGCAGAAAAGAAGATGGGGAGCTACTGGGGCATCTTTGGAGACACAGATCTTTACTGCTAAAGGGCTGTGGTTGCCTTGGGCTGGTACAGAAGCACAAAACATCATGTACAACATTTCCAGCTACTTCTTTAGTTAGGCTTTAGTTCTCCTTTAGTGACTTTTTTGGCATACAGGATATGATGTCACTGACATAATAATGTTGAGGATGTAGCTTCATTTTATCAATTCACCAGGCATAACCTGGCAAAACAGACCTGGCAAAAAGGGTAACATATTGGACAAGATAAAAATAAAATTGCACTCTGGAGAACCAAATCAGCTTCTGTGTATTTTATTCAGTCACAACATGTTTCGGACAGATATGTCCTTCATCAGGTGCTAGCATATCTGCTAGCACCTCTGAATATCTGTCTGAAACATGTTGTGACTGAATAAAATACACAGAAGCTGATTTGGTTCTCCAGAGTGCAATTTTATTTTTATCTTGGATGTACTGTGGCTTGGACGGTGCCACCAACTCTGTTGTGCAGAACCTTGATACATTTGGAGTGAGGGACCACCCGACAACCAATATAATTACCTAACATATTGGACAGTTCACACTTTGATAAATTTGTAGATTAATGATTATTCATCTAGTGAAATGGCATAAAACCTCTCTAGCATTGGGCATTTTTGCTGGCGAATTGTCCACTTCGCCTTTTAGTACATTGATGTCCCTGCAAATTGTAATTCTGGTGAATTTTCTCTACAAAAGTCCACTAGTAAATTTGCCCCTCAGATTAAAAAAACCCATATATGTAGTTCAACCTTTTATGTCTATTTAAAACCTGCCAAACTACGAGTCAATGCAAATCAGGAAGGCAAAAAAAAACAAAAAAACGTGGTCTTTCAAATTTGCCTCAGAGGGGTAAAAAGTCCCTCGTTGACCCCAAGATGACAATTGGACCATTCCTGGATCAACTCAACTCAGGGAGGGAATTCCATAACTTCACAGCCCTCAATATAAAAAAAAACCCTGTCTGAATATTAAGATGGGACCTTCTTTCTTTTAACTGGAATGGGGGCCCTTGTGCCTGCAGTAAAGACCTACAGATAAATAAATCATTAGGGAATTTATTATATGGTCACTTTACACATAGTTATCATATTCACTCTTATTTGCCGCTACAGAATAAACAACCTCAATTTGTCCAGCAATTCTTCAGTTTTTTACCAGTTTCATTGCCCTTCTTTGGATTATCTCTAATTCAAAATGACCCTGTTTCAGCCTTGGAGACCAAAACATCACTGCATATTTTAGATGGGATCTATGTGCCTTTTAATACAGCTTAAAGTCGTTTTTGCCCTTGCAGCTGCTACAGCCAAGTATATTATCTACATGGACCCCTAATACAGTCCCATTAAGACATTGGGGTGAATTTACTAAGCGGCAAAAATTTGGCAGCGACGGCTTCGCGGCCATCGCAATACTTCGCCAGGCGAAAAATCGCTCAGACAACACTAATTTGCTAAAATACAAAGTTGCGTCCAGGGCGTCGAACGCTGTTGAATTTCCGCTAGCATTACTTCAGCAATCAAAGCGAAGATGCACTAGCGTTCAATTCTGCCGTACGCAACTTCATTAGAGGTTTCGCTCACTTCCTGTTCGGCGCCTGAGGTGATGGAAGCACAGAATATTAAGTTTCTGCCAAATTCTAGGGGGAATCACCATGGCAAGTACAGGGAATACCGCATTATGCCATATAGGGGTTTGCGGGAGATAGGCCACATGGTTCACCATCCTATGTGCCAAATTCAGTACGGTACTCTGAAGCTCCAGTAGTGGTGAACGGGCCTTCTGTGGCTTCTTAATCAGTACCATGGGCCAGACTGTAGGTGGGTGCGTCAATACCGTTGACCATAGGTGATGACTTTGAAATCCTGCCCTTTGATGCTGCACCTCCATTGAGTAATCTGCATAGATGGAAATCGTGGCAGCCTGGAATCTCAGGGGGGACTGTACTCGCACCAGGGAGAATATTTTATCACGGTCCCGGGCATTCAGCAGCTTCGCAATCATGGGCCTTGGAGGCGCGCCCGGGGGTGGCTGCCTAGTTGGTATCCGATGCGCCCTCTCTACAACGAAGGAGGTGGAAAGATGCTCCGCTCCAAAGGTTTCCCTTAGCCACGTCTCGATAAAGGTTTCCGCTGCTGATCCCTCAGCCTGTTCTGGAAAGCCTATGAACCGTAGATTACTCCGGCATAACCGGTTCTCCAAATCATCAGACTTTTTATGGCAGTCCTCGATAATCTTCCTCACCGCCTGGTACTGCTCAGGCAATTCTCTACAAGAATCCTCTAGTGTACTCACTCGGGACTCGACCACTGTCGTTCTTTCCCTCAGTTTTTGCATGTCATGTTTGATTATCGACAGGTCAATTTTTATCTCATCCATTTTTATATTAATAAGCATGGTACATGCCTCATTCGCCGATCGTATCTCCGACATGTCTCTCAGCGTCGGTTCTGCTGAGGATTCCTGAGAGTCTGAAGTCGAGCCATTACTGTCGTCAGGCTGCACAGCCGGCGCGCTCAGGCGCGAGGCAGGGCCTTTGGTCTGTTGGGCGTTACCGCCGCCATCTTGCGGAGTCTCGCGGGCAAATTTTTCTAAGCGGTTTGCCGCCTCCGACGCCCGTTTTTGTGGCCGATTCTGGCCCATTAGTATTCTCTGTGGCTGGGCCTCTTCTGTGGGTTCCTCCAGCTCACCAATGTTGCAAGAGAAACGGGTTCAGCAGGGTTATTAGCTGGGTCTGCAGCGGAGCTCAAGAATGTGCGTGCTTTCACATCAGTGACTAGAACACGCCCCCAAGGATACAACATTTTAAGCTTATCCATCTAGGCTATGGAAAATTATTTTCCTCTAATGGCCCTATTTCATGCTGTCCTAAATGTGATGAGACTAATGGGGCCGATTAATGAAGCTCGAGTGAAGGATTCGAATTAAAAAAACTTCGAATTTCGAAGTGTTTTTTGGGCTACTTCGACCATCGAATGGGCTACTTCGACCTTCGACTACTACTTCGACTTCGAATCGAACGATTCGAACTAAAAATCGTTCGACTATTCGACCATTCGATAGTCGAAGTACTGTCTCTTTAAGAAAAACTTCGACCCCCTAGTTCGGCAGCTAAAAGCTACCGAAGTCAATGTTAGCCTATGGAGAAGGTCCCCATAGGCTTGCCTGGGATTTTTTGATCGAAGGATATTCCTTGGAATCGTTCGATTCGAAGGATTTAATCGTTCGATCGAATGAAAAATCCTTCGATCGATCGATCGCAGGATTTGCGCTAAATTTTAGTTCCTAGTCGAATATCGAGGGTTAATTAACCCTCGATATTCGACCCATAGTGAATCGGCCCCTAATGTGTCACTTTTTCACTATTTATGGTCTTGCCCAACGATTGTCCTATATTGGAGGGAAATTTTTGGGTTTTTGAATTATCAATTGAAGATAAGGATTAAATTGTCTCCGTGCTTTGCTTTTTTGCATCTAGATAATGTAGTGTTTCCTTCAGTTCCCAACACAAATTTTATTTCCCCTGAAAATAAATTATTGACAGTTTTTTTTTCTAGCAGCTTCCAAGAAAGCTTTATTTAATTCTTGGTTACTAAAAGAACCCCCTTCGTTAACAGACGTTATTTCTTTTATGAACCAGCTTAGTTGGCAAGAAGCCTTATTAACCAAAACCAAAGGAAATAATTCCATTGACTCTTTTAAACTGATTTGGTCTCCCTTTTTTGGAGCTTGTTATTCTAATATAGGTGATCAAATAGGACAGTTTCTCAATTTATAAGATGTGCTTTCAGACATTCCAGTCAATGAATGGACATTTTTCTTTATTTCTTCCAAGATGTTTACATCCACTGGCTTAGTAAATTTTAGTTAGTTGTTGTTAGTCTCATTAAATGATATTTAGTTTTTAATAATTTTATGCCATTGTACCGATTATAACTTGTCTTTCATCTGCATAAAATTTGCTGTCATACTGTTATTATTTGTTTATCATGAAAATCAAATAAAATATTTTCAAAATAAAAAGAAATAAATAAATAAAAGAGGTTTCGCTCAGGCTAATTTGCATACGGTGGGAAATGATAAAGTTGAATGTACGTATATGTTGCAGCAAATACATTACATTACACAAGTCCAGGGAACCTTAATAAAGACAATAGAGTTGTTATAATGGCCTACACATGAGCCCAGTGTATAGTTTATGTTCCATATGTTAGAATTTTTTCAAGGACTTTTGCAGGCTCTCACTCTGAAAAATTTGTCTGACATGATCTGTCGTTCATTTAGACATACAGAGTCGTAATGACATTCTCCAGAACATGATCAATTTACAAGCTTTAGAAATACTTGGACTTAGACTTAGAATAACTAAAGTCATGTAAAACACAGAAGGAGCAAATATATTGCGGCATCTTGAACAGGTCCCCTGATTAGGGTGGGCAGTGTTTGCTATACAGTGCCAGATTACTGGGGGGTTGAAAAAGAAAAAAAAATTAGGGAGCTATATTATTACCCTTTGCCAACAACAAAAGCAAGAATTCTATATATTAGATATTACATGTAATTTGCTGCGCTCACCAGTGGCCACCATTTTTACACATTCAGTTTTTGAATGTTTCTGTTCCACTGGTGCTAGGCAAAATATTTTCTACCAGACACTTATTGATTTGTCTAATACCGACAGTATCAAAAACAAAATTATGTTGGGCAGTGCCAGGTGCCGGATTAGAGAAGGTTGATGTGGTAGAAGCAAATCAGCAGTCAAATATCTATGGTGCAGCATGTTTCTAGTTCTGCTACAATACTCCTATTTCAATCATATAAGTCACATCTTTATTATCATAAACAGTTCCGTAGCCTGGTTAATAAATTGCATTACAAAATCGAAGTCACTGGGTACAATACAGACTGGTCACATTGGTCATATTGTGAATACTCCCCGGCTGCTGCCTGATAAAAGCAACTAAAGCAAAAAATCAAGACAAAAGCACAAGTATTTGTTATTAACTGTTATTTGTAAGTGAGGTTTGTATATTTAACTACTGTGGTTTCATTTAATATAGTTTTTATTCTGTCATGGGTGCTAAATAGCAACGTTTGGGTGCTATTGTGCTTACAGCAAGTTTGTCACAACCTGCTTTACTTTGCAGTTAGTTTTCCCTCCGTTTGAGAGGATGGGGATTGATTAGTTGCACCTGAACAGACTGTATAAATAGAACCCCCTCCAGTGGAGCCTGATCTAGTGTTTAGCTGCTCTTAAGTGTTTGCTCTTTCAGGAGTTTCAAACTAAAAGACGTTCAAACTAGGACAAAAGTCTCTTTTTTTTTTAAAAAAAAAAAAAATTTGTTGGTTGGTTCCTGTTTGTTGATCTGTAACTGGGTTAATGAGGGTTAGCAAAACTGAAGGTCTGAGCCCAGTCTGCTTATCTATGTGGGGGTTGTGAGCAAACTGCCACTTTAGGGAGAAACTCCACGATGTGTTTGGTGCTGCGTTTTCATCTGACAGTCAGAAATATTTAGTTCTTACATGCGATTCTCCTTCGCTTCCTGTTTCTTCACAACATCCAACACGTAGCATGCGTTTCGCCGCTTGGCGACGTGTCGGCATAGAGGCTCGAGTTAGAGCAACAAATTACATCACTTCGGTTGACTGACACTCTTGAAAGGAGTCTCTTGCTCACTGAGCAGGACCTAGCTGGGTCAGATAATTTGGGGGGAACAGAAAAGCAGCGGGATGATGAGGCAGTTATGTGGGTGAGAAAATCTAGTGTGGGCAAAAGGAAAAGGGGTGAAAAGACATGCTTCAAGTTATCTGGGACAGCCAAAACAATTATAAGAAAAGCTAAAATCGATATGGAAAAGGGTATTGCAGCAAGCAGTAAAAAGATTCCAAAATTATATTTTAAATATTAAAATGGTAGAAACATGAAGCAGGAAGAGGTGGGACCCTTAATATCAGAGGGGGGTCAGCTGGTTGATGAGAACACAAAAAATCAGATATGGAAAATGAGGCTCAATGTTGATAAATGCAGGTTATGCACTTTGGCAAAAATAATATAAATGTTATACACTAAGGGACTGATTCACTAAATTCGAGTGAAGGATTCGAAGTAAAAAAACTTTGAATTTTGAAGGTTTTTTTGGACTACTTCGACCATCGAATGGGCTACTTCGACCTTCGACTACGACTTTGAATCGAAGGATTCGAACTAAAAATCGTTCGACTATTCGACCATTCCATAGTCGAAGTACTGTCTCTTTAAAAAAAACTTCGACCCCCTAGTTCGGCAGATAAAAGCTACCAAAGTCAATGTTAGCCTGTGGGGAAGGTCCTTCGATCGAATTTTCTGCGCTAAATCCTTCGACTTCGATATTCGAAGTCGAAGGATTTCAATTCCTAGTCGAATATTCGAGGGTTAATTAACCCTCGATATTCGACCTATAGTGAATCAGCCCCTAAATAAAAGTTATACACTAAATGGTAGTGTGTTGGGAGTTTCCTTAAATGAGAAGGATCTTGGGGTTTTTGTAGATAACAAGTTGTCTAATTCTGGGCAGTGTCATTCTGTGGCTACTAAAGCAAATAAAGTTCTGTCTTGCAATCAGGTTTCATTTGGAGGGGTTGAACTTGATGGACTTTTTTTCAACCCAATTTAACTACTGTATGTAACTATGTTAACGCCTCAAGTTAATGAATACATACTATTATACTATTGAATGCAAAATGGCAATTATGCATGAAACAGCACTTTGCTTACTGCACTTGTGGGCTTGTGCCCTATTGATTGGGTATACAATATACAATATCAGCTGCAATGCAATAAAATTGAGCTTTGTTCTACATAACTTTCTGTTAAATGATGTATTCCCATATGTCTTGCAGAGAAGGACAATTTACCTCTCAGCAACTGTGCCAATTAGTCTTAGACTATCCCTCTTGGGATAAAGCTGAATTCCAGTAGGACTGAGAAACCTTAATAAAAAGCATCTGACAGATCTTTATTGGGCACTTATCTTGAAACCTATGGATGCCGTCACATTTCAAGGAACAACAATTCTTTTCTAGAGGAAAGACTTTAGAAATACATAAATTGGGAATATTCATTGTTATCTGAATTGATGTGCTTATTCTAAGGACAAGGTCCAAGTTTATCTCTTTATACTCAGGTATGACTGGTACCTTTGAACGAAGGCTTGTAAATCTTGTTTAGCCCATCCTTGTGTGTACCTCCATCACAGGCACGAATTATAGAGGAAACAGTGATTATGGGTAACAAGGAATAACCTGTGAGTCAGATTAACTGCTCAAAGTGATTTTATTGTTTGCACAATTATGTTTTGCAAACAATAAAATCACTTTGAGCAGTTACTCAGCCTAAATTAATCCCTATCTTGTCAACCTGTTTCTTCAAACAAACTGTAGAACGTAGTGCTGTGTACCAAGGTAACATAGAAAATCCCCTCCAACACACACATACAAATACTCACACTATACTTTATCTGCACATATATCACAGTGCTAATTACTTCCCACCAAATATTATGAGGTTCAGTGTTGATAAATGCAGGTTATGCACTTTGGCAAAAATAATATAAATGCAAGTTATACACTAAATGGCAGTGTGTTGGGAGTTTCCTTAAATGAGAAGGATCTTGGGGTTTTTGCAAATAACAAGTTGTCTAATTCTGGGCAGTGTCATTCTGTGGCCACTAAAGCAAATAAAGTTCCATCTTGTATATGTAGCCTACCCAAGGGTATGAATTGATATAATAGTGATATGATTGTGGTGACACTACAATGTTCCCAGTAAATATCAACACAAGCTGAACGTGAACTGAGATTTATTATACAGGAACTGGGCTGAAATGACTTGGTAATTTAATGCAGAAATAGAGATGGTCAAAAAAATTACTTGATGGACTTTGTCTTTTTTCAACCAAATGTAAGTATGTAACTTTGTAACTATTCCTAATAATCTAATGTTTTACACTCAATGATACAATGGATCTAATTTATTTGTGTGTTTTAATATATGTGTGTATAGAAGAAATGGAACCATCATGGAACCCTTTGCATTTCCTGTGTAGGAAGGAAGATGAATAAATTAATATTGGAAAATCAATCAGCAGTTACCAGATTTACTGTGCAGTGCTTTTCTGACAAACAAGCTCTCCAGACCCCTCTATTTATTTTCTTTCTTCTTGCCTTCCTCATAATTCTCATTGGAAATGTCAGTGTTTTTGCAGTTATTACACTTAGTGTCCAACTTCACAAACCCATGTACATATTCCTGGGCAGTCTCTCCTTCCTGGATATCTCCTCCACCTCAACGACTCTCCCAAAACTATTAGCCATGCTGCACACACAAGACAAGACCATTTCATTCACAGGCTGCATGGTTCAGTTTTATTTCTTCATGGCATTCACTTGCATTGAATTTATTCTCCTTTCTGCAATGGCCTATGACCGTTATGTGGCAATTTGTTACCCACTTCACTATGCTTTACGTATGAGCCTGAAACATTGTGCTAAGATTATAGTTGTTGTGTGGGTCGCTGGCTTTCTGGACCCAGTTATACACACTGTGCTAATGAAAAACTTGTCTTTTTGTTCATCCAATCACATTAATCATTTCTTTTGTGATTTCACCCCAGTGCTAAAGATTTCCTGCAGTGACACCTCCCCTGTAGAGATAATCACTTACATTAATGGGGTGATTATGGGTTTTAGTACATTCACAATCACCTCAGTCTCTTATGTTTTTATATTGTTTTAAATACTAAAGATTCATTCATCCCAGGGTAAGAAAAAAGCCCTTTCCACCTGTACCTCCCACCTCACTTGTGTTATCATCTTTTATGGAACCATCATCTGTTTGTACATGAGACCAACAAAATCCTTCAGTCCCAATCAGGACGTATTTGCTGTGCTTTATGCTGTATTGGTCCCTCTGCTAAACCCTTTCATTTATACTCTGAAAAATAAAGAATTTAGCTAATTTAAGGAAAATTGGTAGTAGAATGTCTTCCATTTTTACAGGATTTAATGGCATAAATAAATCACAAAACAGTCTTTTCATTAACTGAGTTTGCAAAGTAGTGTTGGAAATGAACTGAAATCAATGTACTGAATAAATGAACTCACTGAGTAGCAAGGTACATACTGTAAGTAATATTAAACAGCCAGAATAATGGAATCTAGTGAATGATTTACAAGTAGAGGTTCAGAGGCCTGATGGATTGTTACTGGTACTTGTACTTGTGAAATTTGACACTTATTTTTTATAAATAAACCCTATAATTAAATGATATGACCATACATGACCAGGACTTTCAAGGACTTTTGCAGGCTCTCACTCTGAAAAAAATTGTCTGACATGATCTGTCGTTCATTTAGACATACAGATTACTACTCGTAATGACATTCTCCAGAACATGATCAATTTACAAGCTTTAGAAATACTTGCCCAAAACAGATTTAGAATAACTAAAGTCATGTAAAACACAGATGGAGCAAATATATTGCTGCATCTTGAACACTAATATGTTCCCTGATTAGGGAGGGCGGTGTTTGTTATACAGTGTCAGATTACTGGGGGGTTGAAAAAAAGAAAATTAGGGAGCTATATTATTACCCTTTGCCAACAAGGGAAGCAAGAATTCTATATATTAGATATTACATATAATTTGCTGCGCTCACCAGAGGCCACCATTTATACACATTCAGTTTTTGAATGTTTCTGTTCCACTGGTGCTAGGCAAAATATTTTCTACCAGACACTTGTCTCAACGTTTTATTGGTTTGTCTAATAACGACAGTATCAAAAACAAAATTATGTTGGGCAGTGCCAGGTGCCTGATTAGAGAAGGTTGACATGGTAGAAGCAAATCAGCAGTCAAATATCTATGGTGCAGCATGTTTCTAGTTCTGCTACAATACTCCTATTTCAATCATATAAGTCACATCTTTATTATCATAAACAGTTCCGTAGCCTGGTTAATAAATTGCATTACAAAATCGAAGTCACTGGGTACAATACAGACTGGTCACATTGGTCATATTGTGAATACTCCCCGGCTGCTGCCTGGTAAAAGCAACTAAAGCAAAAAATCAAGACAAAAGCACAAGTACTTGTAATTAACGGTTATTTTAAAGTGAGGTTTGTATATTTAACTACTGTGGTTTCATTTAATATAGTTTTATTCTGTCTTGGGTGCTAAACAGCAAAGTTTGGGTGCTATTGTGCTTACAGCAAGTTTGTCACAACCTGCTTTACTTTGCAGTTTTCCCTCATTTTGAGAGAATGGGGTTTGATTAGTTGCACCTGAACAGACTGTATAAATAGAACCCACTCCAGTGGAGCTTGATCTAGTGTTTAGCTGCTCTTAAAGGAGAAGGAAAGCCCCAGGGCCCAAACCCCTCCCCCCCTCCCCTCCGTTGCCCCCCCTCCCTCCTCCCCCCTGGCCTACCTGTCCCCATGGGCAAATGCCCCTAACTTGTTACTCACCCCTCTGCGCAGGTCCTGTCCACGGAGTTCACAGTCGCCATCTTCTCCGACGCGCGTCTTCTTCCTGCTCTGACCGGCGTTTTCTGGCGCATGCGCAGTAGGAACAGTTACCGGTACGGCTCTACTGCGCATGCGCCGAATGTCACGAAGTTTTCCGATTTCACTTCGTGACATTCGGCGCATGCGCAGTAGAGCCGTACCGGTAACTGTTCCTACTGCGCATGCGCCAGAAAACGCCGGTCAGAGCAGGAAGAAGACGCGCGTCGGAGAAGATGGCGACTGTGAACTCCGTGGACAGGACCTGCGCAGAGGGGTAAGTAACAAGTTAGGGGCATTTGCCCAGGGGGACAGGTAGGCCAGGGGGGAGGAGGGAGGGGGGGCAATGGAGGGGGGGAGGGGTTTTGCGCCCTGGGGCTTTCCTTCTCCTTTAAGTGTTTGCTCTTTCAGGAGTTTCAAACTAAAAGAGGTTCAAACTAGGACAAAAGTCTCTTTTTTTTAAAAAATGTTGTTGGTTGGTTCCTGTTTGTTGATCTGTAACTAGATTAATAAGGGTTAGCAAAACTGAAGGTCTGAGCCAGTACACAGTCTGCTTATCTATGTGGGGGTTGTGAGCAAACTGCCACTTTAGGGAAGAACTCCACAATGCATTTGGTGCTGCGTTTTCATCTGACAGTCGGATAAATGTAATTCTCACATGTGTTTCTTCACAACATCTGACACATAGCATGCGTTTCATCACATGGCGACGTGTCGGCATCGTGGAGTCCCTCCCTTAAAGGCTCGAGTCAGAGCACTAGAGCAACAAATTACTATACTTCGGTTGACTGACACTCTTGAAAGGAGTCTCTTGCTCACTGAGCAGGACCTAGCTGGGTCAGATAATTTGGGGGAACAGAAAAGCAGCGGGATGATGAGGCAGTTATGTGGGTGAGAAAATCTAGTGTGGGCAAAAGGAAAAGGGGTGAAAAGACATGCTTCAAGTTATCTGGGACAGCCAAAACAATTATGAGACAAGCTAAAATCGATATGGAAAAGGGTATTGCAGCAAGCAGTAAAAAGATTCCAAAATTATATTTTAAATATTAAAATGGTAGAAACATGAAGCAGGAAGGGGTGGGACCCTTAATATCAGAGGGGGGTCAGCTGGTTGATGAGAACACAAAAAATCTGATATGGAAAATGAGGCTCAATGTTGATAAATGCAGGTTATGCACTTTGGCAAAAATAATATAATTGTTATACACTAAATAAAAGTTATACATTACATGGCAGTGTGTTGGGAGTTTCCTTAAATGACAAGGATCTTGGGGTTTTTGTAGATAACAAGTTGTCTAATTCTGGGCAGTGTCATTCTGTAGCTACTAAATAGTGATGGGCGAATTTGCGCCATTTCGCTTCGCCGAAAAATTTGCGAATTTCGCGGGAAATGGCGAAAAATTGGCGAAACGGCGCCGACGTCTCGTTTTTGACGCCGGCGCCCATTTTTTTCGAAAATTTTTTTTGACGCCGGCGAATTTTTTGACGCGAATTTTCGCGAATTTATTCGCTGGCGGCGAATCGCGCAAATTCGCCGCGAATTCTCGCCTGGCGAATAAATTCGCCCATCACTACTACTAAAGGTTGAACTTGATGGGACTGTTTTTTCAACCCAATTTAACTACTGTATGTAACTATGTTAACGCCTCAAGTTAATGAATACATACTATTATACTATTGAATGCAAAATGGCAATTATGCATGAAACTTCACTTTGCTTACTGCACTTGTGGGCTTGTGCCCTATTGATTGAGTATACAATATACAATATCAGCTGCAATGCAATAAAATTGAGCTTTGTTCTACATAACTTTCTGTTAAATGATGTATTCCCATATGTCTTGCAGAGAAGGACAATTTACCTCTCAGCAACTGTGCCAATTAGTCTTAGACTATCCCTCTTGGGATAAAGCTGAATTCCAGTAGGACTGAGAAACCTTAATAAAAACCATCTGACAGATCTTTATTGGGCACTTATCTTGAAACCTATGGATGCCGTCACATTTCAAGGAACAACACTTCTTGCTTCTATTTTAGAGGAAAGACTTTAGAAATATATAAATTGGGAATATTCATTGTTATCTGAATTTATGTGCTTATTCTAAGGACAAGGTCCACGTTTATCTCTTTATACTCAGGTATGACTGGTACCTTTGAACCAAGGCTTGTAAATCTTGTTCAGTCAATTCCTTGTGTGTACCTCCATCACAGGCAGGAATTCTAGTGGAAACAGTGATTATGGGTAACAAGGAATAACCTGTGAGCCAGATTAACTGCTCAAAGTGCAGTTTTATTTTTTGTGCAATTTTATTGTTTGCACAATTATGTTTTGCAAACAATAACATCACTTTGAGCAGTTACTCAGCCTAAATGAATCCCTATCTTGTCAACCTGTTTCTTCAAACAAACTGTAGAACGTAGTGCTGTGTACCAAGGTAACATAGGAAATCCCCTCCAACACACACATATAAATACTCACACTATACTTTATCTGCACATATATCACAGTGCTAATTACTTCCCACCAAATATTATGAGGTTCAGTGTTGATAAATGCAAGGGTATGAATTGATATAATAGTGATATGATTGTGGTGACACTACAATGTTCCCAGTAAATACCAACACAAGCTGAACGTGAACTCAGATTTATTATACAGGAACTGGGCTGAAATGAATTGGTAATTTAATGCAGAAATAGAGATGGTCAAAAAAATTACTTGATGGACTTTGTCTTTTTTCAACCAAATGTAACTATGTAACTTTGTAACTGTTCCTAATAATCTAATGTTTTACACTCAATGATACAATGGATCTAATTTATTTGTGTGTTTTAATATATGTGTGTATAGAAGAAATGGAACCATCATGGAACCCTTTGCATTTCCTGTGTAGGAAGGAAGATGAATAAATTAATATTGGCAAATCAATCAGCAGTTACCAGATTTACTGTGCAGTGCTTTTCTGACAAACAAGCTCTCCAGACCCCTCTATTTATGGTCTTTCTTCTTGCCTTCCTCATAATTCTCATTGGAAATGTCAGTGTTTTTGCAGTTATTACACTGAGTGTCCAACTTCACAAACCCATGTACATATTCCTGGGCAGTCTCTCCTTCCTGGATATCTCCTCCACCTCAACGACTCTCCCAAAACTATTAGCCATGCTGCACACACAAGACAAGACCATATCAATCACAGGCTGCATGGTTCAGTTATATGTCTACATGGCATTCGCTTGTATTGAATTTATTCTCCTTTCTGCAATGGCCTATGACCGCTATGTGGCAATTTGTTACCCACTTCACTATGCTTTACGTATGAGCCTGAAACATTGTGCTAAGATTATAGTTGGTGTGTGGGTCGCTGGCTTTCTGGACCCAGTTATACACACTGTGCTAATGACAAACTTGTCTTTTTGTTCATCCAATCACATTAATCATTTCTTTTGTGATCTCACCCCAGTGCTAAAGATTTCCTGCAGTGACACCTCCATTATAGAGATGATCACTTACATTTATGGGGTGATTGTGGGTTTTAGTACATTCACAAGCACCTCAGTCTCTTATATTTTTATATTGTTTAAAATACTAAAGATTCATTCATCCCAGGGTAAGAAAAAAGCCCTTTCCACCTGTACCTCCCACCTCACTTGTGTTATCATCTTTTATGGAACCATCATCTGTTTGTACATGAGACCAACAAAATCCTTCAGTCCCAATCAGGACATATTTGCTCTGCTTTATGTTGTATTGGTCCCTATGCTAAACCCTTTCATTTATACTCTGAAAAATAAAGAATTTAAAGCTAATTTAAGGAAAATTGGTAGTAGAATGTCTTCCATTTTTACAGGATTTAATGGCATAAATAAATCACAAAACAGTCTTTTCATTAACTGAGTTTGCAAAGTAGTGTTGGCATGAACTGAAATCAATGTACTGAATAAATGAACTCACTGAGTAGCAAGGTACATACTGTAAGTAATATTAAACAGCCAGAATAATGGAATCTAGTGAATGATTTACAAGTATACAGATGAAGCCACTTGGATTTGTGAGTTAAATGCGTCATGACTCAGGGGTAATTGAAGAAATTGTGTTATCTTAAGTCATCTTAACTCATTTAATGCATTTAACCTTTTCATTAGCATACCAAAGCTCCATTGTTCACAATGGTGAATGCTTTAATTAGATGGGATGTTGTGACGCAGTTTTCTGTGTTAAATGAGGTAAATGGGATATCTGTGTTTAGTTATTCTGTGTCAAACAGACAAACCAAAGTGGCTGCATCTGTAGGTTCAGAGGCCTGATGGATTGTTACTGGTACTTGTGAAATTTGACACCTATTTTTATAAATAAACCCTATAATTAAATGATATGACCATACATTCTAGTGGCCCATTGTTGTTAGAAGAATCATACAGAGGCCTGGCCTTGGCCCTTTGCTTTGTTTTGTTTATGAATGAATTGCAAGTATTATCTCTGTTTTTGCTGATGATAGTGGGGCACATTAACGGACTTTTGCAGTCTATCACCTTGAAAAAGGGAAAAGACGCCATGTGTTTTTCAACACATAATTGAGGAAGCCCTAGGACTTTCAAGGACTTTTGCAGGCTATCCCTCACAAAAATTTGTCTGACGTGATCTGTCGTTCATTTAGACATACAGATTACTACTCGTAATGACATTCTTCAGAACATGATCAATTTACAAGCTTTATAAATTCTTGCCCAAAACAGATTTAGAATAACTAAAGTCATGTAAAACACAGATGGAGCAAATATATTGCCGCATCTTGAACACTAATAGGTCCCCTGATTAGGGAGGGCGGTGTTTGCTATACAGTGTCAGATTACTGGGGGGTTGAAAAAAAGAAATTTAGGGAGCTATATTTATACCCTTTGCCAACAACCGAAGCAAGAATTCTATATATTAGATATTACATGTAATTTGCTGCGCTCACCAGTGGCCACCATTTTTACACATTCAGTTTTTGAATGTTTCTGTTCCACTGGTGCTAGGCAAAATATTTTCTACCAGACACTTATTGATTTGTCTAATACCGACAGTATCAAAAACAAAATTATGTTGGGCAGTGCCAGGTGCCGGATTAAAGAAGGTTGATGTGGTAGAAGCAAATCAGCAGTCAAATATCTATGGTGCAGCATGTTTCTAGTTCTGCTACAATACACCTATTTCAATCATATAAGTCACATCTTTATTATCATAAACAGTTCCCTAGCCTGGTTAATAAATTGCATTACAAAATCAAAGTCACTGGGTACAATACAGACTGTCACAACTAAAGCAACTAAAGCAAAAAATCAAGACAAAAGCACAAGTATTTGTTATTAATTGTTATTTTAAAGTGAGGTTTGTATATTCAAGTACTGTGGTTTCATTTAATATAGTTTTTTTATGTCTTGGGTGCTAAATAGCAAAGTTTGGGTGCTATTGTGCTTACAGCAAGTTTGCCACAACCTGCTTTACTTTGCAGTTAGTTTTCCCTCCGTTTAAGAGGATGGGGATTGATTAGTTGCACCTGAACAGACTGTATAAATAGAACCCCCTCCAGTGGAGCTTGATCTAGTGTTTAGCTGCTCTTAAGTGTTTGCTCTTTCAGGAGTTTCAAACTAAAAGAGGTTCAAACTAGGACAAAAGTCTCTTTTTTTTTAAAAAATGTTGTTGGTTGGTTCCTGTTTGTTGATCTGTAACTAGATTAATAAGGGTTAGCAAAACTGAAGGTCTGAGCCAGTACACAGTCTGCTTATCTATGTGGGGGTTGTGAGCAAACTGCCACTTTAGGGAGGAACTCCACAATGCGTTTGGTGCTGCGTTTTCATCTGACAGTCGGATAAATGTAATTCTCACATGTGTTTCTTCACAACATCTGACACGTAGCATGCGTTTCATTGCATGGCGACGTGTCGGTATCGTGGAGTCCCTCCCTTAAAGACTCGAGTTAGAGCACTAGAGCAACAAATTACTATACTTTGGTTTACTCACACTCTTGAAAGGAGTCTCTTGCTCACTGAGCAGGACCTAGCTGGGTCAGATAATTTGGGGGAACAGAAAAGCAGCAGGATGATGAGGCAGTTATGTGGGTGAGAAAATCTAGTGTGGGCAAAAGGAAAAGGGGTGAAAAGACATGCTTCAAGTTATCTGGGACAGCCAAAACAATTATGAGACAAGCTAAAATCGATAGGGAAAAGGGTATTGCAGCAAGCAGTAAAAAGATTCCAAAATTATATTTTAAATATTAAAATGGTAGAAACATGAAGCAGGAAGGGGTGGGACCCTTAATATCAGAGGGGGGGGTCAGCTGGTTGATTAGAACACAAAAAAAAGATATAGAAAATGAGGCTCAATGTTGATAAATACAGGTTATGCACTTTGGCAAATATAACATAAATGCAAGTTATACACTAGGGGGCCGATTCAATAAGGGTCAAATATCGAGGGTTAATTAACCCTCGATATTCGACTAGGAATTAAAATCCTTCGACTTCGAATATCGAAGTCAAAGGATTTAGCGCAGATAGTTCGATCGAACGATCGAAGGATTATTCCTTCGATCGAACGATAAAATCCTTCAAATCAAACGATTTTAATCCAACGATCGAAGGAATATCCTTCGATCAAAAAAAGTAAGACAAGCCTATGGGGACCTTCCCCATAGGCTAACATTGACTTCGGTAGCTTTTAGATGGCGAACTAGGGGGTTGAAGGTTTTTTTAAAGAGACAGTACTTCGACTATCGAATGGTCGAATGGTCGAACGATTTTTACTTCGAATCCTTCGATAGTCGTAGTCGAAGGTCGAAGTAGCCCGTTCGATGGTCGAAGTAGCCCAAAAAAAACTTCGAAATACAAAGTTTTTTAACTTCGAATCCTTCACTCGAAGTTAGTGAATCGGCCCCTAAATGGCAGTGTGTTGGGAGTTTCCTTAAATGAGAAGGATCTTGGGGTTTTTGTAGATAACAAGTTGTCTAATTCTGGGCAGTGTCATTCTGTTGCTACTAAAGCAAATACAGTTCTGTGTTACATAAAAAGGACATTAACTCATATTGATTGAGTATACAATATACAATACCAGTTGCAATGCAATAAAATGTAGCTTTGTTCTACATAACTTTCTGTTAAATGATGTATTCCCATATGTCTTGCAGAGAAGGACAATTTACCTCTCAGCAACTGTGCCAATTAGTCTTAGACTATCCCTCTTGGGATAAAGCTGAATTCCAGTAGGACTGAGAAACCTTAATAAAAACCATCTGACAGATCTTTAATGGGCACTTATCTTGAAACCTATGGATGCCGTCACATTTCAAGGAACAACACTTCTTGCTTCTATTTTCGAGGAAAGACGTTAGAAATACATACAATGGGAATATTCATTGTTATCTGAATTGATGTGCTTATTCTAAGGACGAGGTCCAAGTTTATCTCTTTATACTCAGGTGTGACTGGTACCTTTGAACCAAGGCTTGTATATCTTGTTCAGCCAATTCCTTGTGTGTACCTCCATCACAGGCATGAATTCTAGTGGAAACAGTGATTATGGGTAACAAGGAATAACCTGTGAGCCAGATTAACTGCTTAGAGTGATTTTATTGTTTGCCCAATTATGTTTTGCAAACAATAAATTCAATGGTCAAATTTTGAAGTTTTCTAACCCTTAGTATATGTGGCCCTTAATGGCAGATTGTTGGGAGTTTCCTTAAATGAGAAGGATCTTGAGTTTTTTGTGGATAACAAGTTGTCTAATTCTGGGCAGTGTCATTCTATGGCTACTAAAGCAAATAAAGTTCTGTCTTGTATAGAAAAGGGCATTAACTCAAGGGATGAAACATAATTATGTTTCTTTATAGGTCCCTGGTGAGGCTTCATCTGGAGTATGGGGGCAGTTTTGGACTCCAGTCCTTAAAAGGGATATAAATGAGCTGGAGAGAGTGCAGAGACTAAGTGCAACTAAACTGGTTAGAGGGAGAGTTAAATTATGAGGGGAGACTGACAAGGTTGGGGTTGTTTTCTCTGGAAAAAAGGCTCTTGCGAGGGGACATGATTACACTTTACAGGTACATTAGAGGACATTATAGACAAATAGCAGGGGACCTTTTTACCCATAAAGAGAATCACGTACCAGAGGCCTCCCCTTCAGACTAGAAGAAAAGAACTTTCATATGAAGCAACGTAGGGGGTTCTTCACAGTCAGGACAGTGAGGTTGGGGAATGCACTGCCGGGTGATGTTGTGATGCTGATTCTGTTAATGACTATAAGGGGGACTTGGATGATTTCTTGGACAGACATAATATCAAAGGCTATTGTGATACTAAACTCTATAGTTAGTATAGATATGGGGATATATCTTTTATGTGAAGGTATGGAGGGGTGTGTGTATGGGCTGGGTTTCATTTGGAGGGGTTGAACCTTTTTCAACCCAATTTAACTTTGTAACTATTAGTAATAATCTAATGTTTACACTCAATAATACAATCAATTTATGTGTGTGTGTTTTAATATATGTGTGTATAGAAGAAATGGAACCATCATGGAACCCTTTGCATTTCCTGTGTAGGAAGGAAGATGAATAAATTAACATTGGAAAATCAATCAGCGGTTACCAGATTTACTGTGCAGTGCTTTTCTGACAAACAAGCTCTCCAGACCCCTCTATTTATGGTCTTTCTTCTTGCCTTCCTCATAATTCACATTGGAAATGTCAGTGTTTTTGCAGTTATTACACTTAGTGTCCAACTTCACAAAACAACTTTCCAATCACATTCTCATTTTATTTCAAGACAATAAAGGAAGTGACGCTGGTACTTCTATGTATATGTCACTTGTAAGAAATAAACACATGACTCATGGGAAAACTGATTAATGTGTCCAGTTAATAGAGTCATTTTAAGGCGGCATGATGGGCAGAGGTAGAACTGCTGCTGGAATTTCTACATTTTCCCTGTGTCTGTGTTGGTTTTTTCCCAGTGGAGTAACTAGATATTACTGGGCCCCACAGCAAATTACTTTTAAGTCCCTAAAATATCTAGAGGTTGATCTATTTTACCAATATTTATTGTATATGAATTAGAGCCTCATGGGGCTCCTATACCTCCTGGGCCCCCTGCAGCCACAGGGTCTGCTTTCTCTGTAGTTACTCCCCTGTTTCCTCCACTTACCCCCATTTTTTCCCTCAGTTTATTGTACCCCCCTTACATGCAAGTTCATTGTAACTTAATTAAAACTAGTTAGTGAATCATGTCTGTGACTCAGGGGCAGAGACTAATGAAAATGATCATCTATGTTCACACTCTATAAATACAGGAAAATAATAATGAAATGTAGAAATGATCTAACTTGTCTGACTTTTTACTTTCTTCTTCAGGAATGAGTTTTACAGACAGAAGCCAAACCCAATGTGGAACTTTACCATTTATGGCCCCGGAAATGTTTACACGGTTTCCCTACACAAGATCAGTGGACTGGTGGGGATTGGGCGTGTGCATTTATTTAATGCGCCTCAGTGAGGTAAGTGAACTTCAATAGATTCCATGGATGGAGCCGAACTTGCCCATAGATTGAGCCCAAGTTGTTTTTTTAAACGTCTACTTATTATTGGGGTTATGGACTTAATCCTAGAAACACAGGCCCATATATGACAGTGCTTTGCTATTGTTGCAAGTTATTTAACCCAAGTGTTGTTTTTGTCTTGCAGTTGCCCTTTACAGGAAATGACCCTGATGAAATTATTTATAACATTGTCTATGGAGAGCCGATATATCCGCCATCTCTATCCCCGGAAATCTCAAATATAATAACACAAGTGAGTTCTAATGTGCAATGTGAGACGACCCCTTCCATTATCACTCACACCCACACTTATATTTGTCCTTACTGTTACACACACAGTTTTACATTCTTATTATCAAATTATATTATACTCTTTTCCCCCCAATTTCCCTGGAATTCCTGGCCAATTTACTAGGTGGATTAAAACTACCAAAAATTAGGCAATTTGGGGAATTAAAAAAAATCATCCTCAGGGAATCAGGTCTGTGGCATGGAAATGTTTGTAGAGGCATGGGACCTGTTATCCAGAATGCTCAGGACCAGGGTTTTCCAAGCTACTGTACATTGCACCTATATCCTTAAATCAACCTTACGATCGTTTAAAGATAAAACAAACCCAATAGGCTGGTTTTGCTTCCAATAAAGAGTAATCATATTTTAGTTGGGATCAAGTACAAGCGACTGTTTTATTATTACAGAGATAAAGGAAATTATTTTTAAAAAATTGTATTATTGGTATAAAATAGAGTCTATGGGAGATGGCCTTTAAATAATTCGAAGCTTTCTGGATGACAGGTTTCCGGATAACAGACCCCATACTTGTACTGCTTTACTAATTATTTGATTTAAATGGAGTCTTTGGGAGATGGCCTTCCTGTAGTTTAAGCTTTCTGTTTAGCATTTTATTCTTCCATTAAATACAATATATGTACATATGTTACTATTTCTGAATGTCCAGCCTATATCAAAGGTCCAACACATAAATGATTCACCTTTTGAGGACATTGTGGTGGTCAAGTCCCCAGTTCATTAGGTTACAAATTTCTTTAGATTGAAATGGTCTGGAAACCACTTAAAATCTTAACTTGTTGCTAAGACGATGTTGTCTGTTTAATTCGTTTTAATTTGTATGTTTTTTCTTTTTTGCAGCTATTGACCAAAACCTCATATCGTCGCCTTGGGTCTGGCATAAATGGTGCTGAGGATGTAAAGAAAAGTGATTTCTTTGAGGTAAGTTGTTTATGCATCTTGATGAGCCTCCATGTTTGGAGCGATTGAGGCAAGTCCCTCTGTTTATGCCTTTTATTTGATATTACTCACATCCTCTATACAGTTCATCTGGATTCATTTTACAAGCAGAGAATTGCTTGTAATTGCCGTTTTCTTTCTCCTCTTTTCTAGGGATTAGACTGGGAGGCTTTACAGAAAAAAGAAGTCCCGCCTCCATTTGTTCCTAAAATAGAAGTTCCAGAGACCTGCACTGAAGGATTTGAATTGGAACCACCACAAATGACATTACAGCTCTTAAATGAAACCAAAATGGCCTTAAAGGAATTAGATTATCCAGTATGTTCAGAATCTTCAGAAACGGAAACCTGAAAAAGTATTCCTACGGAAAATGTCATAAAAGGAAGGTGGATCTAAGAGATGGATAGAAAAACAGAGACCTCGGAATGTGATGTTCAGGAATTATTCCAGTTATGGACGGACAACCTATGAAGAACATCAAGAGACTTTTATTTGTACCTGGATAATTGATTGAAAGGAGTGAAGACCAACCTACACATACCAAATAAAAATGGACGCCTCACGTCCAATTTAAAATACATTTGTTTAAATGAGTATTATTTGCTTGTACAATGTTCCTTATCTTTATGCCATGGCCTTTCTCATAGACTGTGAAAAAAATGTTTTCACCATTCTGTGGGCCAAGAGTGTGATTTCAGACCAATAGCATGCTTTCCTTACTTGTTTCTATGGTAGGAGACATCAGAAGAGGCCGGCACAAGCCTGGACCCACAAAATAGTAGTCACATAGTAAAAGGCTAAAAGCTTCTATTTATTCTACATAATTAAGAACCAAGGCCTGATGCGTTTCGTGTCTACCAGGGACACTTAGTTATAGGCTGAGCCTATTTTTTCCAGATTTATTATACCTCGATGCTGCAAAAAGCCTGAATCCGAAAATCCACCATCTCAGTCCTGTTGAAATCCTGTATAAGTCAATGGGAGAGGCACCTATCTCAATTTAAAGTTTTCTGTGCTGGGTTTAGCCTTAAAATTTGACTTTTTCAAGATCTATAGGGAAAAACAATTAGAGCAATTCAGGAAAAGCCAGAAAAATTCTAGCAATCCTGGTTTTCGCTCAATTTTATCGAGTTTTTCCATGGTATGATTAAACTGAGTCTTTTGTATTAATAGATAAGGTAAAAGCTGGCGTGGGAGTTTTTTAACCCCCTAAAAGTGCAAACTGGAAAGATTCAGCCAAATGCCGAACCGAATCCGAATCCTAATTTGCATATGTAAATTAGAGGTGGGTAGAGAACTCACGTGACTTTTCGTCACAAAAGAAGAATTTTTTTTGACTTTTCCCATTTTCTGCCCCTAATTTGCATATGCAAATTAGGATTAGGATTCGGTTCGGCATTCGGCTGAATCTTTCACTAAGGATTCGGCCCAATCCCAAAGAGTTGATTCGGTGCATCCCTAATTAAAATTAGGTCCAATAGGATCAGTGCAGCTTCCACTGACTTCTATAACACCTCAACAACTTTTACTTGGTGAAGTTCGGTATTAAAGGTTTTTGTGTTTTTTTTCATTTAATAAATTTTCAGTCTTTAGAGCTTTTAAGAAATATAGCAAATCCCAAAAAAAAAATTTCCGAGATTCATGGGGAAAAAAAAAAATCACGATTTGATTGTTAGTAAATGGGCCCCATAGATATTTTCCTATATGTAATCCTCTCTACATAGACAGCAGAAGGGGGGGAGGGCAAGGAGGAGAGAACATGTGGCATGTGCGCTGCTGCAAAAATTAAGCCATGCCCACTTTTGTAATACTCCGCCCACTTTAAAAGCTCCACCCTTTAAAGTTGTATGGAGGAATGTAGGAAAGGAAGCTGGTTCCAGTATAATAACGTTCAATATACTGATAGTCTAAGGAAAGGATGAGGTTTAATTTTTCCTTCTCCTTTAAGATTATTTTCTGTGCAGATGGCTGGGTCCTTGGTTGCCATTTATTGTATTTCCAACACTGAGGGCTGAAAAGTATAAACTCTGAGGGGGTGAGAATTGTTCAGAGCAGCTGGTAGAGGGCACACTCCTATGGAAAACAAACAAAGAGTGCTGCATAAAAAGACACACAATATGCAGAGGTGTTGAAAACAAAGTGACATGTAGCATGTTGTGGAGAACACATGGGCTACACTGTAGTGTCACCTCCAGCTTGTTATACCGTGAGGGAAAGGCTATTGGCAAAACCATCATATTATACTATGTGTAGTGGGTCCCACCCCAAGCACATAATAGTGAGAAGCCGTGGGCTCAGAAACTTCTAGTATATTATATAGTGCAATGGGTGTGTGCTGATCAAGTGGGGACTAGGATTTAAAATAGGCCCTGGCTTTTCAGCTACACTGAGGCCCGGCTAGTAGATCCCAAAATAATGCACAGGTCTGTAGAAGCGACAGCCCATGTAGCATTTGTAAGAGCATCCAGATTGCTACTCTGGGTCTGGTACTGGCAATCTAAGAAAATTATATTGTGAAAATCCATTGGAAGTGACACCTCAAGCAGATGATATAGTAAGAAGCAAGCATTGGATACTAGCACCCCAAATACTAGCAGAACCCCAACCCAAGATGCAAGGTCCCTTCCAGCACTGCCAAGTCACAAACCGCTGTCACTGCTCTTTCTCCTGCTCATTAGACAACACATCGCTGTCAGATTATATTGAAGTGTCTGTTCTACTGCTGAGCAGCATCTGCAACACATACAGTGTCATTGCCAGGCACAGGCCCATAATTAGTAAATACAACTGTACATGTTCACAATGTGTGTGTCACCTTACTCACTTATTTATGTCCCATGCCCTTTGTTTTTTTATACTTTACCCCCTATTTCCAATTCTCTTCTCTCCTCAAATTTCTTTCATCAACCATTTTTTGTGCTTTTCTCCCTTTTTCTTCACAAGACAGATATTCCTTTCCTTCCTTCCATTTCCTATTTCCAGATTCCCCTTCTCTTATTACTCATGTTCCCCTTATTTTTCTTTCTCTCGTCATATTCTCTCCCATTCTCTTCTGCTCTGCTGTTCTCAATAGGCCACTCTGATCATTCTTCCTTTCTCTTAAAGGGGTGTTTAACTTTTAGTATATTATAGAATGGCCTTTTCTTAGCAATTTTCCAATTGGCCTTCATTATTTATCTGACTCTTACCAGCTTTCAAGTGGGGGGGTCACTGACCCCGTCTAAAAACCACATTTTATTACTACGTTTTATTATTCATCTTTCTATTCAGTCGTCTCCTATTCATATAGGAAATGTAGCTGAGATTCTGTTCCTTGTGGTGCTACAGGAGTCCTGTGTCTGGGCTACAGGGGAGAGCACATACACTATGACTGGGGTCAGACACTTCCCTGAGCCACAATCACACACAGAGGAGAGGTTGGAGCAGGACCGGACTGAGAATTAAACTAGGCCCTGGCATTTCAGGTACACAGAGGCCCAATAGGCCCACACAGAGGCCCAAACAGCCCCCACCAGCCCACTAAATACTGACTTTCTATTGCACATTATAGCAGCCCCTCTGGCATTTGCCAGAACCCACAGATTGCCAGTCCAGGCCTGGGTTGGAGGGGGGTTTATTTGTAGGACCCAGTGATACACACAGCCTGCCAGCCAGGAGCAACTTCACATAATATTTCTCATGATTTTATCTCTGAGCTGCTGAGGGGAATCTCCACTTATGTGGCAGTTACTTCAGAGTCCTGAGAAGAACTCCCTGTGGCTTCCCATGCCCTGAGAAGAGCAGCTTTGTTCTGCAGAGCCCTGACCCCTTTCCTTCCACACCCTAAATAGAGGGAGCTTTTCTGCAACTGGGGTTCCCTGCTGACTTGTCACACACACTAATATGTGGGACCTCCCAGCACCTCCCTTTCACTCTGCTGCTTCTCTCTTACAGCAGCACTTCCTTCCTGTCAGCTCACAGGGGACTCCTCCCCCTCCTCCCTGGGACTCCTCCCCTCCTTGCTCAGAACAACACAGGGGAGAGATGAGGATACGCAGCTCCCCTACATTTATATAATGTCTAACAATTCTCTATCTCTGTCTTTAGCTTCACTCTTTTACCTCTTCCCATTCTCTCCTCCTTTCCCCTCTTTCTATTTGACTTTTCTTTACCTTTCTCAGCCCCCCATTAAGTATTGTTACCCCTCATATCTTTCCCCTAATGTGCCGCTCTGTCCCTGCCTCCACATATCTCAGCTCTATCATCTCCACTTGCCAGGAGCTGCATTACTGGCACATACAGCTTGTTTATTTGCTGGAAGTTTAAGTCCCGATACAGCTGTGTGGGGATTGGATAAGCTGGAAAGGAAGTTCCAATTTCATCCTCCAGCCTAACCAATCCCCACACAGCTGTACCGGGACTTAAACTAGGCACTAGAAATCTAATGAAGGAGGGGGAGGGCAGGAAGCATTCAGTATCTACATCACTCACGATCCATCACTGTAGCAGCTTCTGTCTATCACTGTGTTTAAATCAACTATGATGTAGAAAGTGATATTCTGATACAATTTGCAATTGGTTTTCATTTTTTATTTGTGGTTTTGAGTTATTTAGCTTTTTATTCAGCAGCTCTGCAGTTTGTAATTTCAGCTATCTGGTCGCTAGGGGCACTTAAGAGTAAGTAGAAGTAACTAAGAGTAAGTAGGAGTAAGTAGGAGTATGTAGGAGTAAGTAAGAGTAAGTAGGAGTAAGTAGAAGTAAGTAAGAGTAAGTAGACTAAGCAGGAGTAAGTAGGAGTAAGTAAGAGTAAGTAGGAGTAAGTAGAAGTATGTACGAGTAAGTAGGAGTAAGTAAGTGTAAGAAGAAGTAACTAAGAGTAAGTAGGAGTATGTAGGAGTAAGTAAGAGTAAGTAGAAGTAAGTAAGAGTAAGTAGAAGTAAGCAGGAGTAAGTAAGAGTAAGTAAAAGTAAGTAGGAGTAAGTAGGAGTAAGTAGGAGTAAGTAGAATTATGTAGGAGTGAGTAAGTATAAGTAAGTATAAGTAAGTAGGAGTAAGTAAGTATAAGTAAGTAGGAGTAAGTAAGTGTAAGTAGAAGTAAGTAAGAGTAAGTAGGAGTATGTAGAAGTAAGTAGGAGTAAGTAGGAGAAAGTAGAAGTAAGTAAGAGTAAGTAGAAGTAAGCAGGAGTAAGTAAGAGTAAGTAGGAGTAAGTAAAAGTAAGTAGGAGTAAGTAAGAGTAAGTAGGAGTAAGTAGAATTATGTAGGAGTGAGTAAGTAGAAGTAAATAGAAGTAAGTAGGAGTAAGTAAGAGTAAGTAGAAGTAAGTAAGAGTAACTAGGAGTAAGTAGAATTAAGTAGGAGTAAGTAAGAGTAAGTATGAGTAAGTAGAAGTACGTATGAGTAAATAGGAGTAAGTAGGAGTAAGTAGAAGTAAGTAGTAGTAAGTAAGAGGAAGTAGGAGTAAGTAGGAGTAAGTAAGAGTAAGTAGAAGTAAGTAGGAGTAAGTGTAAGTAAGAGTAAGTAGGAGTAAGAAGGAATGAGTAAGTAGAAGTAAGTAGGAGTAAGTGGGAGTAAGTAAGAGTTAATAGGAGTAAGTAGGAGTGAGTAAGTAGGAGTAAGTAAGGGTAAGTAAGAGTAAGTAGAAGTAAGTAAGAGTAAGTAGGAGTAAGTAGAAGTACAGTAAGTAAAAGTAAGTAAGAGTAAGTAGAACTAAGTAGGAGTAAGTAAGAGTAAGTAAGAGTAAGTAGAAGTAAGAAGGAGTGAGTAAGTAGAAGTAAGAAGGAGTAAGTAAGAGATAGTAGGAGTAAGTAGAAGTAAGTAGGAGTAAGAGTAAGTAGGAGTAAGAGTAAGTAGAAGTTAGTAGGAGTCAGTAGGAGTAAGTAGAAGTAAGAGTAAGTAGGAGTAAGTGGAAGTAAGTAGAAGTAAGTAGGAGTAATAAAAGTAAGAGTAAGTAAGAGTAAGTAGAAGTAAGGCGTAAGTAGAAGTAAGAGTAAGTAGGAGTAAATAGGTGTAAGTAGGAGTAAGTAGAAGTAGGAGTAAGTAAAAGTAAGTAGGAGTAATTAGAAGTAAGTAGGTGTAAGTAGAAGTAAGAGTAAGTAGGAGTAAGTAGAAATAAGTAGGAGTAAGTAGAAGTAAGAGTAAGTAGGAGTAAGTAGAAGTAGGAGCAAGTAGAAGTAAGTAGGAGTAAGTAGAAGTAAGTAGAAATAAGTAGGAGTAAGTAGGAGTAAGTAGAAGTAGGAGTAAGTAGAAGTAAGTAGGAGTAAGTAGAAGTAAGAGTAAGTAAGAATAAGTAGGAGTAAGTAGAAGTAAGTAGGAGTAAGTAGAAGTAAGAGTAAGTAGGAGTAAGTAGGAGTAAGTAGGAATAAGTAGAAGTAAGTAGGAGTATGTAGGAGTAAGTAGAAGTAAGTAGAAATAAGTAGGAGTGAGTAGGAGCAAGTAGAAGTAAGTAGGAGTAAGTAGAAGTAAGAGTTACTAGGAGTAAGTAGAAGTAAGTAGGAGTATGTTGGAGTAAGTAGAAGAAAGTAGAAGTAAGAGTAAGTAGAATTACGTAGGAGTAAGTAGGTGTAAGTAAAAGTAAGTAGGAGTAAGTAGAAGTAGGAGTAAGTAGACGTAAGTAGGAATAAGTAGAAGTAAGAGTAAGTAGGAGTAAGTAGAAATAGGTAGGAGCAAGTAGGAATAAGTAGAAGAAAGTAGGAGTAAGTTGAAATAAGAGTAAGTAGGAGTAAGTAGAAGTAAGTAGGAGTAAATAGAAGTAGGAGTAAGTATGAGTAAGTAGGAGTAAGTAGGAGTAAGTAGAAGTAAGCAGGAGTGAGTAAGTAGAAGTATGTATGAGTAAGTATGAGTAAGTAGAAGTAAGTAGGAGTAAGTAGAAGTAAGTAGGAGTGAGTAAGTAGGAGTAAGTAGAAATAAGTAGGAGTAAGTAAGAGTAAGTAGGAGTAACTAGAAGTAAGTAAGAGTAAGTAGGAGTAAGTAGAAGTATGTAGGAATGGTGGATTTTTGGATTCAGGCTTTTTGCAGCATCGAGGTATAATAAATCTCGAAAAAATAGGCTCAGCCTATGACTAAGTGTCCCTGGTAGACACGAAACGTATCAGGCCTTGGTTCTTAATTATGTAGAATAAATAGAAGCTTTTAGCCTTTTACTATGTGACTACTATTTTGTGGGTCCAGGCTTGTGCCTCCTAGGGATGTCGCGGACTGTTCGCCGGCGAACTTGTTCGCGCGAACATCGGCTGTTCGCGTCCGCCGCAAGTTCGCGAACGTCGCGCGACGTTCGCCATTTTGGGTTCGCCTTACCTGGCGCTTTTTTTTGACCTCTCACCCCAGACCAGCAGATACATGGCAGCCAATCAGGAAGCTCTCCCTCCTGGACCACCCCCACACCCCCTGGACCACTCCCCTTCCATATATAAACTGAAGCCCTGCAGCGTTTTTTCATTCTGCCTGTGTGTGCTTGGAAGAGATAGTGTAGGGAGAGAGCTGTTAGTGATTTGAGGGACAGTTGATAGTAACTTTGCTGGCTAGTAATCTACTTGATACTGCTCTGTATTGGAGGGACAGAAGTCTGCAGGGATTTGAGGGACATTTTAGGGTAGCTTTGCTGGCTAGTAATCTACCTTCTACTGCAGTGCTCTGTATGTAGCTGCCTGCTGTGGGCACTGATCTCTTCTGATCTCATCTGCTGACTGCTGTAATAACCCAATAGTCCTTGTAAGGACTGCTTTTATTTTCTTTTTTGTTTTTTTACTTTGCTAGTTGCTACTATAAGCCCAGTGCTATTAGTCTAGCAGTGTTGGGGAGTGGGACTGGTGTGCTACTGTGCTGCTCCTAGTAGTTCAGCAGCACCAACCCGAGAAAAATATTTTTTTTAATATACATATATATTTTTTTTCTTTTACTTATCTTACTGTTCTTTAACGTGTACAGTGCTGTTGCTGTTCTTCATAGTAGTGCACCAATAGTAGTGCACTGGCAGGCATTATTTGCTCAGTGTGTTCTTCATTTTCAAACAACAACCATCTAGCTGTGTGAGCTTGTTCACATTCTGTCTAAATATCAATAATAATACCGTCTCTAGAAACACCACCCGAGTGACGTTTTTCAGGCAGCAAAGACAGTGGCAAAATCGCATCTTTTATGGTCACCGCAGGTGATCAATAAAGTAGACCAAAACTGGGCCCACACTGCAGAATCAGTGTTTTTTGGTTCACTTCACTGTACATTGAATTACCTCTGCCTGACCGTGCACGTGCGCACAAGCACGGTGACTGCTAAACACACCACTACAGAAATATTGCCACCAACAGGACGAACATCCTGGAGGTGACAAGCAACTAGTAATTAAAAACTATTATTTGCTCACTTGACGGTATCATTCATTAAAGCTCTTTGCGTTGCAGTAAGCGCCGCGTTTCGTCTTTGCGTGTGAACAGGCTGTAACCTTTACACGACTTGATTGGCATGTAGACGCCGGACGTTTTAAATCATTTTATTACACAGGTTTAGAAATGTAGTGTGATTTCTGCCCTTTACAGCACAAAACGCAGCGCTGTGTCAACAATGGATTTTTAAGAAACATTTTTGCCCTTGATCCCCCTCTGGCATGCCACTGTCCAGGTCGTTGCACCCTTTAAACAACTTTAAAATCATTTTTCTGGCCAGAAATGTCTTTTCTAGCTTTTAAAATTCGCCTTCCCATTGAAGTCTATGGGGTTCGCGACGTTCACGAACCGTTCGCATTTTTGACGCAAGTTCGCGAATATGTTCGCGAACTTTTTTCCCGACGTTCGCTACATCCCTAGTGCCGCCTCTTCTGATGTCTCCTACCATAGAAACGAGTAAGGAAAGCATGCTATTGGTCTGGAGTCACACTCTTGGCCCACAGAATGATGAAAACATTTTTTTCACAGTCTGTGAGAAAGGCCATGGCGAAAAGATAAGGAACATTGTACAAACAAATAATACTCGTTTAAACAAATGTATTTTAAATTGGACGTGAGGCGTCCATTTTTATTTGGTATGTGTAGGTTGGTCTTCACTCCTTTCAATCAATTATCCAGGTACAAATAAAAGTCTCTTGATGTTCTTCATAGGTTGTCCGTCCATAACTGGAATAATTCCTGAACATCACATTCCGAGGTCTCTGTTTTTCTATCCATCTCTTAGATCCACCTTCCTTTAATGCCATTTTCCGTAGGAATACTTTTTCAGGTTTCCGTTTCTGAAGATTCTGAACATACTGGATAATCTAACTCCTTTAAGGCCATTTTGGTTTCATTTAAGAGCTGTAATGTCATTTGTGGTGGTTCCAATTCAAATCCTTCAGTGCAGGTCTCTGGAACTTCTATTTTAGGAACAAATGGAGGCTGGACTTCTTTTTTCTGTAAAGCCTCCCAGTCTAATCCCTAGAAAAGAGGAGAAAGAAAACGGCAATTACAAGCAATTCTCTGCTTGTAAAATGAATCCAGATGAACTGTATAGAGGATGTGAGAATATCAAATAAAAGGCATAAACAGAGGGACTTGCCTCAATCGCTCCAAACATGGAGGCTCATCAAGACGCCTAAACAACTTACCTCAAAGAAATCACTTTTCTTTACATCCTCAGCACCATTTATGCCAGACCCAAGGCGACGATATGAGGTTTTGTTCAATAGCTGCAAAAAAGAAAAAACATACAAATTAAAACGAATTAAACAGACAACATCGTCTTAGCAACAAGTTAAGATTTTAAGTGGGTTCCAGACCATTTCAATCTAAAGAAATTTGTAACCTATGGAACTGGGGACTTGACCACCACAATGTCCTCAAAAGGTGAATCATTTATGTGTTGGACCTTTGATATAGGCTGGACATTCAGAAATAGTAACATATGTACATATATTGTATTTAATGGAAGAATAAAATGCTAAACAGAAAGCTTAAACTACAGGAAGGCCATCTCCCAAAGACTCCATTTAAATCAAATAATTAGTAAAGCAGTACAAGTATGGGGTCTGTTATCCGGAAACCTGTCATCCAGAAAGCTTCGAATTATTTAAAGGCCATCTCCCATAGACTCTATTTTATACCAATAATACAATTTTTTAAAAATAATTTCCTTTATCTCTGTAATAATAAAACAGTCGCTTGTACTTGATCCCAACTAAAATATGATTAATCCTTATTGGAAGCAAAACCAGCCTATTGGGTTTATTTTATCTTTAAACGATCGTTAGGTTGATTTAAGGATATAGGTGCAATGTACAGTAGCTTGGAAAACCCTGGTCCTGAGCATTCTGGATAACAGGTCCCATGCCTCTACAAACATTTCCATGCCACAGACCTGATTCCCTGAGGATGATTTTTTTTAATTCCCCAAATTGCCTAATTTTTGGTAGTTTTAATCCACCTAGTAAATTGGCCAGGAATTCCAGGGAAATTGGGGGAAAAGAGTATAATATGATTTGATAATAAGAATGTAAAACTGTGTGTGTAACAGTAAGGACAAATATAAGTGTGGGTGTGAGTGATAATGGAAGGGGTCGTCTCACATTGCACATTAGAACTCACTTGTGTTATTATATTTGAGATTTCCGGGGATAGAGATGGCGGATATATCGGCTCTCCGTAGACAATGTTATAAATAATTTCATCAGGGTCATTTCCTGTAAAGGGCAACTGCAAGACAAAAACAACACTTGGGTTAATTAACTTGCAACAATAGCAAAGCACTGTCATATATGGGCCTGTGTTTCTAGGATTAAGTCCATAACCCCAATAATAAGTAGACGTTTAAAAAAACGACTTGGGCTAAATCTATGGGCAAGTTCGGCTCCATCCATGGAATCTATTGAAGTTCACTTACCTCACTGAGGCGCATTAAATAAATGCACACGCCCAATCCCCACCAGTCCACTGATCTTGTGTAGGGAAACCGTGTAAACATTTCCGGGGCCATAAACGGTAAAGTTCCACATTGGGTTTGGCTTCTGTCTGTAAAACTCATTCCTGAAGAAGAAAGTAAAAAGTCAGACAAGTTAGATCATTTCTACATTTCATTATTATTTTCCTGTATTTATAGAGTGTGAACATAGATGATCATTTTCATTGGTCTCTGCCCCTGAGTCACAGACATGATTCACTAACTAGTTTCAATTAAGTTATCAATGAACTTGCATGTAAGGGGGGTACAATAAACTGAGGGAAAAAATGGGGGTAAGTGGAGGAAACAGGGGAGTAACTACAGAGGAAGCAGACCCTGTGGCTGCAGGGGGCCCAGGAGGTATAGGAGCCCCATGAGGCTCTAATTCATATACAATAAATATTGGTAAAATAGATCAACCTCTAGATATTTTAGGGACTTAAAAGTAATTTGCTGTGGGGCCCAGTAATATCTAGTTACTCCACTGGGAAAAAACCAACACAGACACAGGGAAAATGTACAAATTCCAGCAGCAGTTCTACCTCTGCCCATCATGCTGCCTTAAAATGACTCTATTAACTGGACACATTAATCAGTTTTCCCATGAGTCATGTGTTTATTTCTTACAAGTGACATATACATAGAAGTACCATCATCACTTCCTTTATTGTCTTGAAATAAAATGAGAGTGTGATTGGAAAGTTGTGTTTGTGTGTCAGAGGCAGATACATCACTCGTTGTTGTGTCCATTTGCTCATCCATTTGGTTTGAATGAATTGAATAAATCCCCCCTTTCTAGAGTTCAGTGCTATGGAATTATAACTAGAAATCTTACCTTCTTTGCTAATGCCGAAGTCAGTAATTTTGGCGTATCCGTCTCTATCCAGCAATACATTTTCTAGTTTTAAATCCCTGCAAGGAAAACAAATGAACATTTTAAAATTAAACTAAATAAAAACATTTCTATTAAGTAGAAAGAAGCTAAATAAGGCAGAAATGGGGACATGGCTGTGTAATTAGGGTCAGACTGGGTCTGTGGGGCAACGGGGGAAAAAACCCAGTGGGCCCTGCAAACTCCTTGTGCCACTCCCTGGTCTCCCTATTGACCCCAATTCCATCATGATTAGATGTAAAACAGTGCAGGACCCGGGGTTTGTGAATGGGGTGGAAGCCGGGAATGGGGGTTGTGACTGGGACAGGGGACTGGGAGAGGGGGGGTTGTGACTGGGGTGGGGAAGTGGGTTTTGGTAGGGTTGCCATCTGGCCGGTATTTTACTGGCCTGGCTGGTAAAAATGATGGTTGAGCCCAATGTTATTAATGGGAAAAAGATAAAAATATAGGAAGGCCGGTATTTTTTTACAGAAATTGTGGCAGCCCTAGGTTGTGGCTGGGGCCGGGGAATTGTGTGGGATGCCCTGGTTGATCCCAGACCCCCAGTCCAACGCTGTGTGTAACGTTCAGTAGTACTTACCTATGGGTGATGTTCCGATCATGCAAAAACTGCAGCCCAAGTACAATACAGGCGGAATAAAATCTAAAAGATAAACAAACACAAATATATTATAGTAATTCATTTATAAGTGCAACAAGTGGCAGTTATTCCTGAACGTAAATATTCAGCAGGTCATTGCCTGCGCCATCTTCCTATGGAGCACCTGGATTGGGATATTAATGGTAGGGAAATCTTTATTAATTCCTCTAGAGCACAGCCATACTCTTTCTTCCCACTGAAATGAATGGAGGGCTGAGTTTTACTTCTTGGGATCCAGATATTCTTATAAAAATG
Source organism: Xenopus petersii (assembly GCA_038501925.1). Taxonomy (NCBI): domain Eukaryota; kingdom Metazoa; phylum Chordata; class Amphibia; order Anura; family Pipidae; genus Xenopus; species Xenopus petersii. The sequence continues at coordinate 135,480,929 of CM076684.1, read as the reverse complement.
TTGGTGACAGTTTTCCTTGGGCCATGAATGATCAAAGCACTTTCCTCTCGACTGATCTTATTATGGGACTAATTCCCAGGGAAATACTGGAAGTTCCAGCTTGTCTAGTGGGAAAGAAACAATCTCCCATACACTGTCTATGGATACCCCAATGGCAATGGTGCTATTTAGGTGCCAGGTGAGAATAACATAAGGATATAACCTGACACCTTCCCTAAAACTCCCAGTGGTGCTTACCTAGTTCTCTCCTCTGACATTCCGTCTCTGACCAAATGGGATACCAAGTCTCCTCCTTCTACAAACTCCATTGCCAGGCAGGTATAATGATCCGTAGAGAAAGAGGCGAATAATCTTGTAAGGAAGTGGCAATTTTCCTTCTTGGCCAATAGCAGGATCCGTTGCTCTCGGAGAACACTGGCAAAGAAATAACATCATTAGTTTCAATACAGGAGAATCATAAACAGGACAAGTTCTACAACTGAGACTGGGGCAGAGCCTGTAATGGGGAGGCCCATTTATTAAGTAACCCCCCCAATATATCATTTATGAACTCAAAGTAATGGGTCTGTGGTTTATAGTTCCATAGCTGTATTAAGAATCAAATACAATTCAAATATAAACCCACCTGTGACAATTACGGTGTGATCCCAAAAATAATAACTAATAACCAATATTTGAATTTATGTGAAGCATTTTCCTATTTTAAAAGCATCACATGTATAAGACTACAGGGCAGCAAATTATATATAGTTTATACATTATATATATATATATATATATATTTATATATTTATATATATATATATATATATATATATATATATATATATATATATATATATATATATATGCCTGAAATTCATTCCTTAAAGGATAAACTAATGCCTAACTAAAGAATTAGGTAGAAATGTTGTACATGATGTTTTGTGCTTCTGTACCAGCCTAAGGCAACCACAGCCCTTTAGCAGTAAAGATCTGTGTCTCCAAAGATGCCCCAGTAGCTCCCCATCTTCTTTTCTGCTGATTCACTGCACATGCTCTGTGCTGCTGTCACTTACTGAGCTTAGGGACCCACTCACAATATACAGTACACATAGAATAGAAATGTCACAATATAAGGCTGATTAGTATTTAATACATATAATTACTACATGGCAGCACAGAAACCAGTGCAATTAGCATCAGAATTTAATAATGAGCTTATATTACAGGGGAAGCTCATTTTCTGCTGGATAATTAGTGACGAGCCCTAAGCTTAGCTTCTCAACAGCCAATCAGAGCCCACTGAGCATGTGAGTGTCACAGACACTTTCCAAGATGGTGACCCCCTGTGACAAGTTTGAAGTCCTGGATCATTGCTGCTATTGACAAGCTGAAACTTTAGCCTTGTGCAATAAATTCAGAATATAAAATATGGTATTTTTCGCCACATTCATTTTTAGGATTTGGTTCTCATTTAAGAATAACTCACCTAGCAAACGCTGTAGGTTCATCCATATAACAGCTTTCAATAGTCTTAATGGCAACGGCCCTTCCTGTTTTTCTGTAGTTTGCCTTATAGACCTGAAATGAAAAAGTGCAGCGTTTATACACAATACATGTTTCATCTTACACACAATTAAATGAATTAGCAACAAGAGTTGCTCATGTAGATTAATCAAATGTGTCTGTAATGCATATCTGCAAAACTGGTATTTTAGGGGCTCATTTAATGACAGTTTGCAACGGGCCTAGTAATCCATAGTAACTCATAGCCACTAGGGGATACTGAACTTTATGCAGACTTTTGATGTCCCCCATAATGTGCCAAAAGTGTCATAGTAGGATGTTATGCAATATATTGATTGAGTGTTTCAAGTGCAAGGGGGTTATTTACTGAAGTCCGGTTGGGCGTTTTGGTGCAAAACTCAAATTTTTGTGATTTACTAAAGTCCAATGCTGCAAAAACCCGGCATCCCAAAAATCGGACTATTTCAGGCAAAAATATAAGAAATATGGACTTTTCTGGTTTTCGCTCAATTTTATCAAGTTTCCCCCAATCCAATGAAATTGTGCTTTTTCAATAATAAATTAAGATTGATTCTAGTTTGGTTGGACATTTTTTATTTAAGTAATCGGAAAAAATTGGATTTAAGTAAATAACCCTCCAAGTGTAATGTTCATAAAGGTCTATCGTATTTAAAGGCAAAGTAACTCACCTTTCCATATGATCCCTCACCAAGAAGTGACTGGATGTTGAAGTCATCGATAGATGGTGGGGTTCCACACACAAGCCTGAAAGCAAATAAATATACTTGATTAACCCTTTTGTTTGTTTCACTGGTAGAACTTTCACAGTTCTAGACTAAGAAAAGGAAAAGTATAACAGGCAATCTAATGGAACATATCTCCACCATCAACAAGAACTCATGCAATGTGCCATCCAAAATGGACCCCAAGAAAGCAACAGACAGATCTTATATCCATACCTTGTGTGGTTCAGGGCAGTATCAATCCTTTGGATGGTAGAATCAAAGCGAGTATTCTAGGGAGGAGAAGGGAATACCATTAATTTAGGCTCACAATGTCATTTAAGAATAAAATCTCTTGGAAGTTTGTTTTAAAATATCAAATATGAAAACTTACCCCCTGGTTCTCAGGATGAGCAAAGCTTAGAAGTCCTGTAAAAGAAAAAAAAGACATGGTTCAGAAAGAAGCCACTGCAACTACCAGAATATTTTGGAAGTGAGTGTAAATAAAAAGTCTGTAGCGTAACTAGGTGTTACTGGGACCCACAGCAAATTAATCTTAGGGCCCCCAACAAATATAGATTTTGTCCTTTTTTACCAATATATGTTGAAATTGATCATTACTTAGGGCTTCATGGGTCCCCTATACCTACTGGGGCCCCTGTAGCCATAGGATCTAATTCCTCTTTAGTTACACCCCTGCCTAAAGGTTACGCCCCTGCCTAAAGTCTGTAGGTTTCTTGGCTACACAGGACTTCTGTCCAGGAGGGGCTGATCCCAAACCTATACCTGCACCTTCCATGTACTTAAAGTTTAACAGCTCTGTCTGTGATGTGAATGTATATATATATATATATGTAAAGTGCAGAAATGGAGAGCTCTAGCCCAATATATATTTAGTATAGGGATCTAACTGTGATGATCATTGTGCTTGGAAAGCATATATAACAAATATTTATTTTAAAAAACTGCACCTGGAGGGGTCAGAGCTATTCTCTCGCTATCTATCCTTTCTACATTTTCCATCTTCTCTTCCTCATTTCTATCTCGATTCACTGAATAAAGTTCTGCCCTCTCTTCTTTATTTTCATCTGCAATCATTCTAATTAGCTCGTGCTCCTCCTCGATCCACTTTCTTTGACTCTCATTAAGTTTAAAGAGCACAACTTCATCATTTTCCTGGGAGCCAAAAGGCAGAGGTGTGATGTTGCTGCTACAGCGCTGTAGTCAGGAGGAAGAAAAAAGCATGTTAAGAACCTAGTGCTAAAACTTACACTATTTAATAAAACCAAAGTCTACAATGAACTGAAAAGATAAAGCCCATTTCATGAGTACCAGGTTAAGTCAGTACAAAAATAATATAGTGTCAGTAGAGTTGTGGTGATGAGTGTATGGACACAGTTTGTAGTAAGTAGCACTGAGACTCACTGTACAAAGCTAAATGTCACTCTAAGCCTAATCCTAACCCTATCCCCTATCTTGCAATTGTTAGACCTGTATAAAGGTAATTTCCCCAAGAGTAAACAGGCTTTTATCTTTCCCAAAAAAGAAACTCACCGGTGGCTCCCAAGCAAGATCTTCATTTTCTATTGAGCAACTTCTCCTTGAATGATCTAGGGGAAAAACAAATAATGGTCAAACTGTACAGATAAAATAATTCTGCAAAGGAAAAGCATCTCTTATTGACTACAGGGTTTTAAAGGCAGAGCCGGACTTGATTTAGTTCCATGCTTTTGATCTGCTATTAGGAAATGTTAATGCTGCCTGTCAGATACTACTATGGTAACTCTTTGCAGAAATAAGGTGAAAATGTAACTGGCTTCTGCTGTGGGTAAAGTCTGGCTTATAACATTACTAGCAGTTGTAACAAACAAACAAGCCTTCAAGTAGTGTCAGACCAAGACCCTCTGATCAAGAGACCACATTCTCTGGACACTATAGTAGGAAATATGTATAGAACTTTATAACTGTAATATTACTACTTAGGGCAGGCCAAGCCCTTACATTTAGAAATGCTCTTCCCCTGCATTTTCATTAATATCCGGTTTCTTACAAACTTTACCTGGAGTGATCGATCTAATAATGTCTTCCTCGATCCACTCTCTTTCTATGTCATCCAGTGAAATGACTTCAGTTTCATCATCTTTCAGGTGTAAAACAGGTGTATATTCTATGTTGCTACTATAGACCTATAGCAAGGGCAAATAACAAAAAAGAGTGTTAAGAAAATGAGGAGAAAATAAAACTAAAATGAATGCAAGAAGTAGACAGTTTTAATACCATGAGAATAATAAAACCATTGTTCATAGTATATGATCCATACTAAGTTCAGTTTATAAGTAGCAAGTTATGAAGTCAGTACAACAATAATCCAATATAGTTTATTAATGAATTTCATATAATGCTCCCTATCCCCCCACATTGCAGTTCCCTGACCAGTATTAAGACAATAGCAGCCTGGTTCTTTTATGTGATCTAATATCATTATAATTTAGACAAAATCCAATCCCCATGGATATTATTCAATTCTCATAGATATTATTCTATTATCATCCTTCCCAAACACAAAACTCACCAGTATGCTCCAAGCAGGATCTTCATTTTCTATCCAGCACTGTCTCCTAAAAGCTGGAGGAAAAAAAACAATGGTTCAACTACTAGAAAATAGGAGTAGACATAACAGCTTAAGGCTGGTGTAGGAATAGTCTGGCATATTCTATTGGCAATTTTCAATCAGCCAGTCTAGTGGTGTCAGACCAAGCCCGGTCTCAACAAAACCACTGGATTCCAATTATAAGACTATAGTAGGAAATATGTATATATCTATATAAGCACCTTACATTTCCCCAGATCTTACATTTCATTTCCATAAATGCCATAATGATCATATTTGCTCTTTAACATCAGAAAATTCTACTGTTTACAAACATTACCTAGAGTGATCGGTCTTATTATCTCTTTCTCTTCCTCGATCCACTCTCTGTCTTTGTCATCAAGCACAATGACTTCAATATCATCATCATAGAAAACCTGTATAGATGCTACGTTGCTACTAGAGACCTAAAGCAAGGGCAAATAAAAAAGATAACATTAAGCATTAACGGAGAAAATAAAATTACAATGGATACAAGAAGAACACTCACTCAATACCATGGGAATAATAAAACAGCGTCTTATTATCCTTCCCACACACCAAACTCACCAGCAGGTTCCAAGCAGGATCTTCATTTTCCATCCAGCGATGTCTTCTACAAGAAGCTAGAGAAAAAGACAAACAATGGTTCAACTACTAGTCATCAGTTTGTACCAAACACCATTAGAAACTCTACATATTAAATAATGTATTTACATAAAGATGACTATGATCATATTTGCCCTCTCTGATCCCAACCTCCTATTCTTTATAAACATTACCTGGAGTGATGGGTCTAAGTATTTCTATCTCAATCTCTTCGCTTTCAGTGTCATCAAGTGAAATGACTTCAATATAATCATCTGCCTGGTAGCAAACAGGTATAGAGGCAATATCTGTGCTATAGTCCTATAGTGAAGTAAACAAAGAAAATGTTAAGGAGAAAATTCAACAAACTAAAATGAAGTAGTATATAATTTATGAGCAGAATAAAACCATAGTTATTATCCTTCTCAAACATAAAACTCACCAGTGGGTTCCAGGCAGGATCTACATTTTCCATCCAGCACTGTCTCCTAAAAGGAGCTGGGGAATAAAAATAAATAGATCATTGTTCAGTAGCAAATATCATTAGAAACTGTACAGATAAAATGATTGGGCAAATGGATATTGGCCTTAAGGGATTTACAGACAGAGTGGGACTTGATTTAGTTCCAGGCATTTGATGTGCTACCAGGTCATGGTAACCTTGCCATGTACATAAATGGGCTCATGATCAGCGACTCCAATTCTTTACTAATCTTACCTGGAGTGAGCGGCCTAAAGAGCTCTTGCTCATCCTCCATCCATCTGTCATCAAGCTTAATGATTTCAATATCTTCCTCTTCCTGGGAAGGAACTGAGAAAACAAAAACAAATATATATAATATCAGCCATACTAATATTACAGAGTGTGTTCTTACAAACAGTGAGACTATTGGGTTCTGTGGCTGTTCCGATAACAACTATTTGTTCCGCCACCATATATATCCCAATTGGGTGAGACCAAGAGCCTTTGTTAAAAGACCACAATCCCTGTTGGTTTTCAGTAAGGGGGTTCTAATACTACAGTAGGAAATATGTATATAAAGACATTACTATCACTGCCTAGAACAGCTCAATCCCTTATATTAGAGTGTATTTGGAATTATTTTGCATGTGAGTGATGTATTTAGATGCACTAGGCTGGAAATGAAATCTAGGGATACACAATGCGTTAGGCAGGGTTGTGATCGTATTTAGGGATGGGCGAATTTTTTCGCCTTGTTTCGCCGAAAAGTTGATGCCCATAGACTTGTATGGCGATGTGCGTCAAAATAAAAAGACGCGCGTCAAAATAATTTCGTCGCGCGACAAAAGTTTTTTGACACCCATAGACTTTAATGGGCGTCTGCGAAATTTCGTCGGTGGCAAATTTCTGGCGAAGCGAAACGGCTCAAATTCGCCCATCCCTAATCGTATTTGCTCTTTATTTTTCCTTAAAAAGATCTTTACCTGGAGTAACTGCTTCTTCCACATCTTCTTGAGGAAATTCTGGTTCATCTGCAAAATCGCTACTGCATTGCTATAGAAGAGACAAGCGAAAGTCACAATTAAGCATTTATTAATTATTTATTAATTATTGTAATTTGAAAATCGTTTATTCTGTTGCTCTTATGACTTAGGGGCAGATTTATCAAAGGTCCAGTTGAATTTTTGAATGAAAAGAATTCAAATTTTGAGCTATTTTTTGTGTACTTGCGACTAGGGAATTGTCCAAATTCGATTCGAATTTGAAAAAAATTCTAAAAATCGAATATCAAAATGTATCATGTACTGTCTCTTTAAAAATTTGCAAAAACCTGCCGAATTGCTGTTTTAGCTGATGGGGGACCTCCTAGAACCTATTTGGAGTCAATTGGTGGACTTTGAAAAATCAAAGTTTTTTTTGGGAAAAACTTTGAATCGAATCCAATCTATTGCGATACTCCTTTAATTAATATGATTCAAATTCAGCCGAATAAGAACCTATTCGATTGAAAATGGACCTATTCGACCATAACAAACTTCAACTTAATTTCAGTTGGTCTTTTTGAGTTTGAATTTTGAAGTTTTTTCAATTCAAAATTTGAGCCTTGACAGATATACCCCACAAACAGTATTGGCTCAAGGGCTAAATACCAACCACTAAAGCAGTGAGCTCCAATAAATGAACTTGCCAATCAGATTCTACCCTGGAATCATGTACGGGCTTGTGATTGGCAGATGATTTATGTTCCCATTCCCTTGTTACTATGTAGAAGTTTTCACCCTTACCCTCGTCCTACATCCAAAGAGTCTTGAAATTCTCTTTCGGAGTTTTCTGAGCTTTCCAGGCTTCTTGGTTCCTTCTGTAAAATAGAGAATAAAACATTTCTTTAGAATTTATAGATAAAGTAGGACAGAAAGTGAATACTGCAATCAAAAGAGTACAATATAGTTTACATAATAGAAATAAATATATATAAATAGTCATGGACGAATTTATTCGCCAGGTGCGAATTCACTGCGAATTTTGTCGTTTCACCGGCGGTGAGCAAATTTGCGAAATTGCAGCAAAAAATCGCAGAGTTTTCGGCAGCATCAAAATAATTTGGACGCCAGCAACAATTCTAGCCATCAGCGACAATTCTGGGTGCCCATTGACTTTAATGGGCGTCAGAATTGTCACCAGTGTTGCAGGCGTCAAAATTATTTTGACACCAGCGGCAAAATTAGCAAAACGCAAATTTTTCACCATTTCGCATATTTCACGGGAAATTCTCGAAGGTTTCGGTGAAGCACAACGGGAGAAATTCGTCTATCACTATATAGAAATCTATAGATTCCTTACCTGGAGCTTTCTCAACTGTAGGTTCTGGGCTCAGTGATTTTTCTTTCTCCTGAATTTCAATGTTGTCCTTAATAAATGAAGAAAAGAAAAAGGCAAAGAATTAAATGCTAAACTGAATACAAAGATCAACAGAAAAATGTCTTGTGCATTTATAGCATCGTATTGATGTCTGTATAATAAACATTGTACATTTATGGGTGAAAGAGGAAATATATACAGATTTATTCCTATACAATTGAGTTGCATTAGAATGAATTACAGGCTATTGGTTTGTAGTGAAAGCAAAATGAATGTTGTGTATTGTGTTACTTCCTTTAAATTAATCTTTATCATTTACATAGAGGAATAGGGACCTTGAGACCATCATGATGGCTGTACCCTTGTAAATGTCCCTGGTCCCTAAATAATTCCAACATTTCAGTCTTACCTTGTTCTTTCGTTGAAATATGTTTCTGAAGATTTTTCTAATTCTTTTACTCATTTTGATTAATCTTAAATTAGAAAAGAAAAACAGAGTTTAAGGATAACAAATTTAACATGAACCCTTTAATAATATTTTATTTCTAAAATACTAATAAATACGTCATTAAACAAAAAAAATTCTCTTTGTAAGTGTGGGTATTACGTATAATTAAGTCGATTTCTAAACTACGCTTAGGGGCAGATTTATCAAGGGTCGAATTGAAAATTCAAATTTTTAAATTTGAATTTTGAGTTATTTCAGTGTAATTCAAATAGCAAATAGTCCAAATTTGATTTGAATTTAAAAAAAATTCCAAATTTGAATTTTGAAATTTATCATGTACTGTCCCTTTAAGAATTCAAATTTGACTATTCACCATCTAAAAACTGCTGAATTGGTGTTTTAGCCTATGGGGGAACCTCCTACAATCAATTTGGATTAATTTGGTGGACTTTTGAAAAAAAAATATTTTTTTAAGAAAAATTTTGGAGAAAAAACTCAAAACAAATTCGATCTAATTCGATTTGATTTCAATTTGAATTTGCAGCTCGGTTCTATTCACCCATTTTTTTAAAAAAATAGATTTTTTTTAATAAATTTGATTGTTCTGTTCTTTTTCAAATTTCAAGTTGATGGGACTTGATGGGAGTTTTTAGAAACTCCCATAAACTCAAAATTCGACCCTTGATAAATCTGCCCCTTAGTGTATAATTATTTGTTTTGTATTGGTTATTGGTAATTAAGCAGCTAATTAGCAATAAAGTAATGTAGGCAGCTTAGAAATATCTATGTACTTACTGATGTTGAAATTTGGTTGTTTAAATAGTCGCTAATTAGCACCTAAGAGTCGTGATGCAACTCGATCAGTGGCTAATCAGCAACTGATACTATTCAGTTGGTAAGGTCAACAGGCTGCTTAGATCATTGTGACATAATGCCATTGCCATAGCAACGAAGCCTGACTATTATGACATCACAGTGAGTTTAGGATATCAAATTGAACATGAACCTTTTAATATTTCCTTGGAAAAAATAGATCTATGTTTCTAAAATACTAATAAATACGTCATTAAACAAAATAAAAATTATCTTTGTAAGTGCGGGTATTACATATAATTAAGTCCATTTCGAATCTACTCACAGTGTAAAATTATTTGTATTGTATATGAAATAACTCTTAGTAATTGGCAATTAAGCATCTAATTAGCAATAAAGTAATGTAGGCAGCTTAGAAATATCTATGTACTTACCGATTGTTCAAATTTGGTTGTTTAAATAGTCACTAATTAGCACCTAAGAGTCTTGATGCAACTCGATCGGTGGCTAATCAGCAACTGATACTATTCAGTTGGTGAGGTCAGCAGGCTGCTTAGGTCATTGTGACATAATGCCATTGCCATAGCAACGAAGCCTGACTATTATGACATCGCCATGTTATTCCAGGTGCACAGGAAGTATTCCTATTGGCTAAAGATTATGTTAACTTATAACTGAATTGAGATGAACAATGATAAGAATATGTTTAATAACATCAACATAATGTTAAAAAGGAACTACAGTAAAACATCAATTTTAAGTTTCCCCTTATTTTACTTTTATTTATGTTGTTTGTTTGTCGTCCCGCCTTTATTTTATACATAAAACATTTCCCTGATTTCACTTGAATTTTGTAGGGGCATATTTATCAAAGGTTGAGTGCAAATTCCCCTAGCAACCATTCACTGATATGAATAACAGACTAGAATATGAATAGGAAAGGCCTGAATATAAAGATGATAAATAAAAATTAATAATCACAATACATTTGTAGCCTTAGAAAACATTTGTTTTTTCAGATGGGGTCAGTGACCCCAATTTGAAAGCTGTAAAGAGTCAGAGGAACAAGGCAAATAATTGAAAAACAATAAAAAGAAACAAACAAAAGCCACTCCTTCTTACTTCTACTTACTCCTACTTACTCCTACGTCTACTTACTCCTACTTATTTCTACTTACTTCTACTCACTCCTACTTACTCCTACTTACTTCAACTTACTCCTACTTACTCTTACTTCTACTTACTTCTACTTACTTCTACTTATTCCTACTTACTATTACTCCTACTTACTCCTACTTACTTCTACTTACTCCTACATACTCCAACTTACTTCTAGTTACTCGTACTTCTACTTACTCCTACTTACTTCTACTTACTCTTACTTACTCTTGCTCCTACTTACTCATACTTACTCCTACTTACTCCTACTTCTACTTACTCCTACTTACTTCTACTTACTCCTACTTACTCTTATTTCAACTTACTCCTACTTTTTTCTACTTATTCCTACTTAATCTTACTTGCTCCTACCTATTTCTACTTAATCCTACTTACTCTTACTTCTACTTATTCCTACTTACGTCTACTTACTTCTACTTGCTCCTACTCACTCCTACTTATTTCTACTTACTTCTACTTACTCCTACATACTCCTACTTACTTCTACTTATTCCTACTTACTCCTACTTACTCTTATTTCTACTTACTCCTACTTACTCCTACTTATTCTTACTTACTCTTACTTCTACTTCTACTTACTCCTACTTACTCCTACTTATTTCTACTTACTTCTACTTGCTCCTACTTCTACTTACTCCTACTTACTCTTACTTCTACTTACTCCTACTTATTTCTACTTACTCCTACTTACTCTTACTTCTACTTACTCCTACTTATTTCTACTTACTCCTACTTACTCTTACTTCTAATTACACCTACTTACTTCTAATTACTCCTACTTACTTCCACTTACTCCTACTTCTACTTACACCTACTTACACCTATTTACTCCTACTTACTCTTACTTCTACTTACGCCTTACTTCTACTTACTCTTACTTACTCTTACTTTTATTACTCCTACTTACTTCTACTTACTTCCACTTACTCCTACTCACTCCTACTTACTCTTACTTCTACTTACTCCTACTGACTCCTACTAACTTCTACTTACTCTTACTCCTACTTACTCTTACTCCTACTTACTCTTACTTCTACTTACTCCTGCTTACTTCTACTTACTCCTACTTACTTCTACTTACTCTTACATCTACTTACTCCTACTTACTTCTACTTGATCCTACTTACTCTTACTCATACTTACTCTTACTTACTCTGACTTTTACTTACTCCTACTTACTTCTACTTACTTCTACTTCCTCTTACTTCCTCTTACTTCGTCTTACTTATTCCTGGCCAGTCTCTCCTTCCTGGATATCTCCTCCACCTCAACGACTCTCCCAAAACTATTAGCCATGCTGCACACACAAGACAAGACCATATCAATCACAGGCTGCATGGTTCAGTTATATTTCTTCATGGCATTCGCTTGTATTGAATTTATTCTCCTTTCTGCAATGGCCTATGACCGCTATGTGGCAATTTGTTACCCACTTCACTATGCTTTACGTATGAGCCTGAAACATTGTGCTAAGATTATAGTTGGTGTGTGGGTCGCTGGCTTTCTGGACCCAGTTATACACACTGTGCTAATGACAAACTTGTCGTTTTGTTCATCCAAACACATTAATCATTATGTTGGCTATGAAATAGCCAACATACTGTTCTTCGAGTTCAGCTCGTTCTTCTTCTTATTATTATTGGCAAACCCCATTTTCTAAACGCTACTCCTCCTACAGTTTTAGGGGTGCAAGCGCCAAACTTTCCACACTTATTCCTCTTATAGCAAAGTACGTTGCTTGTGCTTTAATAAGCGATCCCACCCACCCCGCCCCTGTGGCGACCCCCCGACGACCCCTTTTTCCCATTGACTTTGACAGGGAAAAATTTCAAATCGCCGCCACTCGTACAGTTTTGAAGATACAGTCCCCAAACTCGGACCACATATTGTTGATGTCACCCCGAATAAAAATAAGTATTTTGGGGGGGCACCCCAAAGTGGGCGGAGCTACCAACGCCCAATGAAAATTTAGCAATCTTCTATACGCTACTCCTCCCAGAGGTTTAGGAGTACAATTATGATACTTTGCACACTTGTTCGGATCATACCCGAATAGGTTGCTTGTGCTTTGTTAAGCGATCCCACCCTCCGTGCCCCTGTGGCGACCCCCCGACGACCCCATTTTTCCCCATAGACTTTCATTGGAAAACTTGAAACTTTTGCCACTTGTACAGCTTTGAAGTTACACTCACCAAACTTGGCTCATTTAGTCATGAGGTGAAGCTGAAAAATTCTGTCCTATTTTGGGGACCCACCCCGCCCCTGTGGCGACCCCCCGACGACCCCTTTTTTCCCATTGACTTTGACAGGGAAAAATTTCAAATCGCTGCCACTTGTACAGTTTTGAAGATACAGTCCCCAAACTCGGACCACATATAGTTGATGTCACCCCGAATAAAAATAAGTATTTTGGGGGGGCACCCCAAAGTGGGCGGAGCTACCAACGCCCAATGAAAATTGAGCAATTTTCTAAACGCTACTCCTCCCAGAGTTTTAGGAGTACAATTATGAAACTTTGCACACTTGTTCGAATAGGTTGCTTGTGCTTTGTTAAGCGATCCCAACCTCCGTGCCCCTGTGGCGACCCCCCGACGACCCCTTTTTTCCCCCATAGACTTTCATTGGAAAACTTGAAACTTTTGCCACTTGTACAGCTTTGAAGTTACACTCACCAAACTTGGCTCATTTAGTCATGGGGTGAAACTGAAAAATTCTGTCCTATTTTGGGGACCCAAAAAAGTGGGCGGAGCCGCAAACAACCAATCAGATTTTCCCTATTGACTTCAATGAGAAAATGTAAACAGCTGTAATTCTCACAGTATTAAAGCTAGAGCTCTCCCAAACTTGGCACCGTGGGTCACTGGGTGACTCGGCTAAAATTTACCTAAAGTGGGCGGAGTCTACAACAGCCAATCAAATTTCAGCCATTCAAATAAATAGGAAAATGTTAAACTGCTGCCGCTCTTAGACGGTTAATGGCAGGGCCCTCAAACTTGGCACAGTTGGTCACTGGGGGACTGGGATTAAAATTAAGAAAAGTGGATGGAGCCAAAACCAACCAATCAGATTTCTTTGATTGATTTTAATGAGAACAATTAAGAAGGCTGCCATTCTCTCAGTATTGATGTCAGGGACCTTGAATATCACAAATGTGGTCGCTGGGGGTTTCCACTTCAAGTTTAGAAAAAGTGGGCGGAGCCACCAACAACCAATCGAATTTCATTCATTGATTTTCAGTAGTAAAAAATAAAAATGCTGCCATTTTTACACAAGAAATGACAGCATTCCCAAACTTTGGAATGTTAGTCACTGAGTGACTGTGGTTCACAATTAGGAAAAAAAGGGGCGGGGCAACAACAACCAATCAGATTTCAGCCATTGACCTTAATTAAAAATGATAAACTGCTGCTATTATCACGGTTTAAATGCTAGGTGTACCAAACTTGGCTCAATTACTCACTGGGTGACTGCGGTCAAAATTTAGGAAATGTGGGTGGAGCCAAAAACGGCCAATCAGTTTTCACCTATTGACTTCAATGTAAAATTTTTGATTACTGCCGTTCTCACAGTTTTAAAACCAGAGGTCCCAAACTTGGCACTGACCATGACTAGGTAACTGGGGTTAAAATTCAGAAAACTGGGCGGAGCTTAAGACAGCCAATCAGATTTCTTTGATTGATTTTAATGGGAACAATTAAGAAGGCTGCCATTCTCACAGTATTGATGTCAGGGACCTTGAATATCACAAATGTGGCCGCTGGGGGTTTCCACTTCAAGTTTAGAAAAAGTGGGCGGAGCCACCAACAACCAATCGAATTTCATTCATTGATTTTCACTAGAAAAAAATTAAAATGCTGCCATTTTTACACATTAAATGACAGCATTCACAAACTTTGAAATGTTAGTCACTGAGTGACTGTGGTTCATAATTAGGAAAAAAAGGGGCGGGGCAACAACAACCAATCAGATTTCAGCCATTGACCTTAAAGAAAAATGATAAACTGCTGCTATTATCACAGTTTAAATGCTAGGCGTACCAAACTTGACTCAATTACTCACTGGGTGACTGCGGTCAAAATTTAGGAAAAGTGGGTGGAGCCAAAAACAGCCAATCAGTTTTCACCTCTTGACTTTAATGTAAAATTTTGTATAACCGCCGTTCTCACAGTTTTAAAACCGGAGGCCCCAAATTTGGCACTGACCATGACTAGGTAACTGGGGTTAAAATTCAGAAAACTGGGCGGAGCTTAAGACAGCCAATCACATTTTACCAAACTCTATTCAATGGGAATATTTAAATTCCTGTCAATTTTACACTGTTAATGTAAGAGTGCTCAAACTTGGTCCATTTGGTGAAGGGGTGACTGGGATGCAAATTTTTAAAAGTGGGCGGAGCCAAAAATAGCCAGTTTGTTTGAATGGATTTCAATGGTAAAATTGGATTGGCTTTAAATTTCACCGTTTTAATCCGGATTCTACCGACTTTGTGTACTCTCTAGGCACCGGGGGCGACTGGGCAAGACACCTATAGCGTTTCATAGCCAACATCCCGTGGTTTCTTCAGAAACGACACCCTCTAGTTATGTTGGCTATGAAATAGCCAACATACTGTTCTTCGAGTTCAGCTCGTTCTTCTTCTTCTTCTTCTTCTTCTTCTTATTATTATTATTGGCGAACCCCATTTTCTAAACGCTACTCCTCCTACAGTTTTAGGGGTGCAAGCGCCAAACTTTCCACACTTATTCCTCTTATAGCAAAGTACGTTGCTTGTGCTTTAATAAGCGATCCCACCCACCCCGCCCCTGTGGCGACCCCCCGACGACCCCTTTTTTCCCATTGACTTTGACAGGGAAAAAATTCAAATCGCCGCCACTCGTACAGTTTTGAAGATACAGTCCCCAAACTCCGACCACATATTGTTGATGTCACCCCGAATAAAAATAAGTATTTTGGGGGGGCACCCCAAAGTGGGCGGAGCTACCAACGCCCAATGAAAATTGAGCAATTTTCTAAACGCTACTCCTCCCAGAGTTTTAGGAGTACAATTATGATACTTTGCACACTTGTTCGACTCATACTCGAATAGGTTGCTTGTGCTTTGTTAAGCGATCCCACCCTCCGTGCCCCTGTGGCGACCCCCCGATGACCCCTTTTTTCCCCATAGACTTTCATTGGAAAACTTGAAACTTTTGCCACTTGTACAGCTTTGAAGTTACACTCACCAAACTTGGCTCATTTAGTCATGGGGTGAAACTGAAAAATTCTGTCCTATTTTGGGGACCCAAAAAAGGGGGCGGAGCCGCAAACAACCAATCAGATTTTCCCTATTGACTTCAATGAGAAAATGTAAACAGCTGTAATTCTCACAGTATTAAAGCTAGAGCTCTCCCAAACTTGGCAGCGTGGGTCACTGGGTGACTCGGCTAAAATTTACCTAAAGTGGGCGGAGTCTACAACAGCCAATCAAATTTCAGCCATTCAAATAAATAGGAAAATGTTAAACTGCTGCCGCTCTTAGACGGTTAATGGCAGGGTCCTCAAACTTGGCACAGTTGGTCACTGGGGGACTGGGATTAAAATTAAGAAAAGTGGGTGGAGCCAAAACCAACCAATCAGATTTCTTTGATTGATTTTTATGAGAACAATTAAGAAGGCTGCCATTCTCTCAGTATTGATGTCAGGGACCTTGAATATCACAAATGTGGTCGCTGGGGGTTTCCACTTCAAGTTTAGAAAAAGTTGGCGGAGCCACCAACAACCAATCGAATTTCATTCATTGATTTTCAATAGAAAAAAATAAAAATGCTTCCATTTTTACACAATAAATGACAGCATTCCCAAACTTTGGAATGTTAGTCACTGAGTGACTGTGGTTCACAATTAGGAAAAAAAAGGGGCGGGGCAACAACAGCCAATCAGATTTCAGCCATTGACCTTAAAGAAAAATGATAAACTGCTGCTATTATCACGGTTTAAATGCTAGGTGTACCAAACTTGACTCAATTACTCACTGGGTGACTGCGGTCAAAATTTAGGAAAAGTGGGTGGAGCCAAAAACAGCCAATCAGTTTTCACCTCTTGACTTTAATGTAAAATTTTGTATTACCGCCGTTCTCACAGTTTTAAAACCGGAGGCCCCAAACTTGGCACTGACCATGACTAGGTAACTGGGGTTAAAATTCAGAAAACTGGGCGGAGCTTAAAACAGCCAATCACATTTTACCAAACGCTATTCAATGGGAATATTTAAATTCCTGTCAATCTTACACTGTTAATGTAAGAGTGCTCAAACTTGGTCCATTTGGTGAAGGGGTGACTGGGATGCAAATTTTTAAAAGTGGGCGGAGCCAAAAATAGCCAGTTTGTTTGAATGGATTTCAATGGTAAAATTGGATTGGCTTTAAATTTCACCCTTTTAATCCGGATTCTACCGACTTTGTGTACTCTCTAGGCACCGGGGGCGACTGGGCAAGACACCTATAGCGTTTCATAGCCAACATCCCGTGGTTTCTTCAGAAACGACACCCTCTAGTTATGTTGGCTATGAAATAGCCAACATACTGTTCTTCGAGTTCAGCTCGTTCTTCTTCTTATTATTAATATTATTATTATTATGTTGGCTATGAAATAGCCAACATACTGTTCTTCGAGTTCAGCTCGTTCTTCTTCTTATTAATATTATTATTATTATTATTATTATTGGCGAACCCCATTTTCTAAACGCTACTCCTCCTACAGTTTTAGGGGTGCAAGCGCCAAACTTTCCACACTTATTCCTCTTATAGCAAAGTAAGTTGCTTGTGCTTTAATAAGCGATCCCACCCACCCCGCCCCTGTGGCGACCCCCCAACGACCCCTTTTTTCCCATTGACTTTTACAGGGAAAAATTTCAAATCGCCGCCACTCGTACAGTTTTGAAGATACAGTCCCCAAACTCGGACCACATATTGTTGATGTCACCCCGAATAAAAATAAGTATTTTGGGGGGGCACCCCAAAGTGGGCGGAGCTACCAACGCCCAATGAAAATTTAGCAATTTTCTATACGCTACTCCTCCCAGAGGTTTAGGAGTACAATTATGATACTTTGCACACTTGTTCGGCTCATACCCGAATAGGTTGCTTGTGCTTTGTTAAGCGATCCCACCCTCCGTGCCCCTGTGGCGACCCCCCGACGACCCCATTTTTCCCCATAGACTTTCATTGGAAAACTTGAAACTTTTGCCACTTGTACAGCTTTGAAGTTACACTCACCAAACTTGGCTCATTTAGTCATGGGGTGAAGCTGAAAAATTCTGTCCTATTTTGGGGACCCACCCCGCCCCTGTGGCGACCCCCCGACGACCCCTTTTTTCCCATTGAGATTGACAGGGAAAAATTTCAAATCGCTGCCACTTGTACAGTTTTGAAGATACAGTCCCCAAACTCGGACCACATATAGTTGATGTCACCCTGAATAAAAACAAGTATTTTGGGGGGCACCCCAAAGTGGGCGGAGCTACCAACGCCCAATGAAAATTGAGCAATTTTCTAAACGCTACTCCTCCCAGAGGTTTAGGAGTACAAGTATGAAACTTTGCACACTTGTTCGACTCATACTCGAATAGGTTGCTTGTGCTTTGTTAAGCGATCCCACCCTCCGTGCCCCTGTGGCGACCCCCCGACGACCCCTTTTTTCCCCATAGACTTTCATTGGAAAACTTGAAACTTTTGCCACTTGTACAGCTTTGAAGTTACACTCACCAAACTTGGCTCATTTAGTCATGGGGTGAAACTGAAAAATTCTGTCCTATTTTGGGGACCCAAAAAAGTGGGCGGAGCCGCAAACAACCAATCAGATTCTCCCTATTGACTTCAATGAGAAAATGTAAACGGCTGTAATTCTCACAGTATTAAAGCTAGAGCTCTCCCAAACTTGGCACTGTGGGTCACTGGGTGACTCGGCTAAAATTTACCTAAAGTGGGCGGAGTCTACAACAGCCAATCAAATTTCAGCCATTCAAATAAATAGGAAAATGTTAAACTGCTGCCGCTCTTAGACGGTTAATGGCAGGGTCCTCAAACTTGGCACAGTTGGTCACTGGGGGACTGGGATTAAAATTAAGAAAAGTGGGTGGAGCCAAAACCAACCAATCAGATTTCTTTGATTGATTTTAATGAGAACAATTAAGAAGGCTGCCATTCTCTCAGTATTGATGTCAGGGACCTTGAATATCACAAATATGGTCGCTGGGGGTTTCCACTTCAAGTTTAGAAAAAGTGGGCGGAGCCACCAACAACCAATCGAATTTCATTCATTGATTTTCAATAGAAAAAAATAAAAATGCTGCCATTTTTACACAAGAAATGACAGCATTCCCAAACTTTGGAATGTTAGTCACTGAGTGACTGTGGTTCACAATTAGGAAAAAAAAGGGGCGGGGCAACAACAGCCAATCAGATTTCAGCCATTGACCTTAATTAAAAATGATAAACTGCTGCTATTATCACGGTTTAAATGCTAGGTGTACCAAACTTGGCTCAATTACTCACTGGGTGACTGCGGTCAAAATTTAGGAACAGTGGGTGGAGCCAAAAACGGCCAATCAGTTTTCACCTATTGACTTCAATGTAAAATTTTTGATTACTGCCGTTCTCACAGTTTTAAAACCAGAGGTCCCAAACTTGGCACTGACCATGACTAGGTAACTGGGGTTAAAATTCAGAAAACTGGGCGGAGCTTAAGACAGCCAATCAGATTTCTTTGATTGATTTTAATGGGAACAATTAAGAAGGCTGCCATTCTCACAGTATTGATGTCAGGGACCTTGAATATCACAAATGTGGCCGCTGGGGGTTTCCACTTCAAGTTTAGAAAAAGTGGGCGGAGCCACCAACAACCAATCGAATTTCATTCATTGATTTTCACTAGAAAAAAATAAAAATGCTGCCATTTTTACACATTAAATGACAGCATTCACAAACTTTGAAATGTTAGTCACTGAGTGACTGTGGTTCATAATTAGGAAAAAAAAGGGCGGGGCAACAACAACCAATCAGATTTCAGCCATTGACCTTAAAGAAAAATGATAAACTGCTGCTATTATCACAGTTTAAATGCTAGGTGTACCAAACTTGACTCAATTACTCACTGGGTGACTGCGGTCAAAATTTAGGAAAAGTGGGTGGAGCCAAAAACAGCCAATCAGTTTTCACCTCTTGACTTTAATGTAAAATTTTGTATTACCGCCGTTCTCACAGTTTTAAAACCGGAGGCCCCAAACTTGGCACTGACCATGACTAGGTAACTGGGGTTAAAATTCAGAAAACTGGGCGGAGCTTAAGACAGCCAATCACATTTTACCAAACGCTATTCAATGGGAATATTTAAATTCCTGTCAATCTTACACTGTTAATGTAAGAGTGCTCAAACTTGGTCCATTTGGTGAAGGGGTGACTGGGATGCAAATTTTTAAAAGTGGGCGGAGCCAAAAATAGCCAGTTTGTTTGAATGGATTTCAATGGTAAAATTGGATTGGCTTTAAATTTCACCGTTTTAATCCGGATTCTACCGACTTTGTGTACTCTCTAGGCACCGGGGGCGACTGGGCAAGACACCTATAGCGTTTCATAGCCAACATCCCGTGGTTTCTTCAGAAACGACACCCTCTAGTTTCTTTTGTGATCTCACCCCAGTGCTAAAGATTTCCTGCAGTGACACCTCCCCTGTAGAGATAATCACTTACATTAATGGGGTGATTGTGGGTATTAGTACATTCACAAGCACCTCAGTCTTTTATGTTTTTATATTGTTTAAAATACTAAAGATTCATTCATCCCAGGATAAGAAAAAAGCCCTTTCCACCTGTACCTCCCACCTCACTTGTGTTATCATCTTTTATGGAACCATCATCTGTTTGTACATGAGACCAACAAAATCCTTCAGTCCCAATCAGGACGTATTTGCTCTGCTTTATGTTGTATTGGAGAATAAAAACTGAACACCAGAAAACAGGGATCTGAAGTCGGCCGAACAGACCTTTTCCTGGGACTTTATAACTACAAAGACACTGACTTAAAGCGATTTTATTATGAAGGAAAATGTGAGTGCACATTTTATTTGTTTTTAAGTGTATTTTAGAATAAACAGTATTATACTATTTCTGGCTCTTATCCTTGCACTGGAGGGTCTAAAAAAGCTGCAAGACGTGACAAGGAGTGTGAGGAAAACCATTTATATGCGTACTACTGCAGGAGTGGTTTGTAAGTAGGCATTTCACTCAGTGGTGGAGGTATCCATACTTCAAGCACTTGAACGATTAACGCACAGGAGAGAATATAAACCTGGAGGTTTATCCACACCCCCATAAGCTTCACACCTTATATGCGCACTACTGCAGAAGCAGTTTGTAAGTAGGCAATTTACCCAGGGGAGCACTTACCTAGTAGAACTTACAACAACACTGGGTTACCCATTTCCCCTCCCCTATTTTTTCTGTAGCAAACGTATTACGCTATGTTGGGTTCTTGATTTCTGTTGCCACAGGCGCTGATCCCCCTTTGTGTATATTTCTTTGGAGAGCTACACATATTCGTTGGAGATGCTAAACCCTTTCATTTATACTCTGAAAAATAAAGAATTTAAAGCTAATTTAAGGAAAATTGGTAGTAGAATGTCTTCCATTTTTACAGGATTTAATGGCATAAATAAATCATAAAACAGTCTTTTCATTAACTGAGTTTGCAAAGTAATGTTGGAAATGAACTGAAATCTAAGTACTCTCTCTGCTTTTGCTGATGATAGTGGAGCAAATTTATGGACTTTTGCAGCCTATCACCTTGAAAAAGGGAAAAGACGCCATGTGTTTTTCAACACATAATTGAGGAAGCCCTATATACAGTCCATTGCACTTCGCCTGGTCTGAGCTGGTGACGGCAAGTCTGGTGGAATAGGTAACGTTCAGTAAAATGCGCATTTTAGTGAATTAGCGGACTTTGCCCCAAGGTTTTTCGGCTTGCCTCATTGGTGCAGAGCCCCTGATGGGGCAGCACAACACAAGGTTATGCAATTTGCTAGAAACAATATAAACGAAAGTTGAAAATGTAAAAATCTTGACATATCCTTTAAAAGACCTGCAGAAATAAAAAGTGAAACACTCTTTAAAAAATATAAAACCGATGACTAACTCACATGTATTGATTCATCTAATGTGGACAATGAGAGTCGTTTTTCCAGCCAAAATGGGGGAATCCCACGGTTCTGTCTTGTATTTTGACATATATAGGGGTCTATTTATCAAAGAGTGAAGTTATAGATCGCCACAGTCATCTAGAGTGAAATCCTGCCACTCTCCATTAATTTCTTTGGGATTTTTAAAAGAGTATTTATCAATGGATAAAAGTGAAAATTCATCCTTTGAGTAACACTCCTTTCAAAATCCCATAGAAATGAATGGAGAGTGGCTGTAGCCATCTCTAAAGTTAAATATACCCCATAGGGGCAGATTTACTCAAGGGCGAAAATTCACCAGCGACCACTTCGCAGCCATCGCTACACTTGGCCAGGTGAAAATTTGCTCAGACAACGCAAATTCTCTGGAATGCGGAGTTTCGTCGTGGGCACCGAATGCTGTCGACGTTTCGCTAGCGTTACTTCGGAAATGCAAGCAATTGAAAATGAAGATGCGCCAGCGTTCATTTCTGCCTTGCGCCAATTTGCTAGAGGTCTTGCGTTCAGGTTAATTTGCATACGGCAGGAAATTTAAAGTTGAATGGACGTATATGTTTCAGCAAATACATTACATTACACAAGTCCAGGGAATCTTGATAAAGAGAATAGAGTTGTTGTTATATTGACCTACACATGAGCCCACTGTATATGGTCCATATGTTAGAAAATGTATGGGGGAACCTGGTTTTTAAGGACTTTTGCAGCCTATCACTCTGAAAAAAGGAAAAGACACCAGCGTTTTTTTGGACTTAGAAGCTTTTTCCACTAAAAAATATGATGTAAGCAACAGAAGATTGAGGAAGATCTATGCACTCCATTCTACTTTGCCTGGTCTGAGCTGGTGAAGGCAAGTCTGGCGAAAGAGGTAACGTTCAGTAAAATCTGCATTTCATTGAATTTTCGGAATAATGTCCATTCTCCAGAGTGAACTGTCGCCTGGTGATAGAGTGAGAATGACCAGTAGCGTCTGTTTCTTTTGGTAGCGAATGACACATGCGTTCGTTAGTAAATTGGCGATGTCCCTGCAGGCGGTAACACTAGCGTATTGACACTAGCGTTAGCCACTTCGCCCTCGAGTAAATCTGACCCAAATTCTTGCATTTTGATATATAGGGGTATTTATCAAAGAGTGAAGTTAGAGATCACCTCAGTCGGCTAAAGTGAAATACCGCCACTCTCCATTCATTGTAATGTGGTTTTTAAAGGCAAATTTATCAAAAGGTGAAAGTGAAAGTTCACCATTTGATAAATACCTATAGAAATAAATGGAAAGAGGTGGTATTTCACGCTATCAGACTGTGGTGATCACTAACTTCACTCCTACAATTCAATAATACGTAAAATCATTAATATAAATTTTGCTGATCCTACAAACAGACCCTGTATTAAATGAAATCCTTGAAGGTGGCTGCAGGTTTGTAACTAGAAGGACAAAGACTCTGAGTGGTAGTTTATTCCCCAGTCTTGTAGTAACCAAAAAAGAAATTAGCATAAACATAACCTCATACAGGGTTAATTCACCAGCTAGTGCACTAGAGCATGGGTTACACATGACTCTAACACATCAGGTTAGGGCCTTAACTATATGGAAGATTAAAGGTGTGGTGTAGTTTTACTACAACTCCCACAGGCTACTGTGCAGTAACAAAAGACTTGGGCGCCAGGAGGTGCTATATAAAACAGGAACAAGGTTTATTACTCTGCACGAGGCAAGTGACATCAGGTTTGTACTCACGCAGGAGATGAGGCAACAGCATATAGAGAGGTCACACAGGCAGCTCACCTAGAGCAGACACAGGCATTTCATGAAGAAGAGCCTCCATTAGGCATTTACAGAATTCACACACATTCCCTCCTGGAAGTTGTCAGGAAGCAGCTTGTACCCTACAGTCCCTCCTCACTGAGGTCCCTGACTGGAGGCAACACACAGAGCCTCTGGGAAGCTCCTCCCTTACTGCAAATCCTTGTTGGAGCTTCAGCTGCTCTTTCTCTCTCACCTCTCTGCCTTTCTCTCCTAGAGAGACTATGACAAGTCTGCCCTAGTGTATCTGTTCCTCATTCACGGGGTTTCCTGGTCCCCGACTTGGACACATGACTTCTTCTGGGCCTATTGCACTCAGCCCCTCTGAGCTCACCCAGCTGGATCAGCACCCAGAGGAGAAAGAGGAAGTGGCCACTCCTTACACTCACTATAGTGCAGTGTAGCAGGAAGTTGTCACACCTCTCCTGGCAGATCACTTGAAGAAAAAGGTGGGGGCCTTAAAGCTGCAGGGCACATTAACCCATAGAGGCCCCTACATATATAAAACAATTCATTAACTGCAGTTCAAGGTTGAAGGTAATATAGCTAGGCATGGACGAATTTGACCTTGTTCACTTCACCAAAAATTCGCCACCATCGAAATGTCGCCGGCGCCCATTAAAGTCTATGGGCGTCGAAATTTTTTTTATGTGCTGTGAAATTATTTTGACGCGCGTCAATTTTTTTTGTCACACAACGCCATACACGTCTATGAGCGTCATTTTCAAGGCGAATCAAGGTGAAAAAATTTGCCCATCCCTAATTATATCTCATACCTGTACTAAATGCAATATACAATCACTAGACAACCTACTAGAATTAAATAATGTCACTATTATAGTTATACTCATCATTTTATACTGGAGTCTACTTAAAGGGATACTGTCATGGGAAAAAAATTTTTTTCCCAATGGATCCGTTAATAGTGCTGCTCCAGCAGAATTCTGCACTGAAATCCATTTCTCAAAAGAGCAAACAGATTTTTTTATATTCAATTTTGAAATCTGACATGGGGCTAGACATATTGTCAATTTCCCAGCTGCCCCAAGTCATGTGACTTGTGCTCTGGTAAACTTCAATCACTCTTTACTGCTGTACTGCAAGTTGGAGTGATATCACCCCCGTCCCTTCCCCCCCCAGCAGCCAAACAAAAGAACAATGGGAAGGTAACCAGATAGCAGCTCCCTAACACAAGATAACAGCTGCCTGGTAGATCTAAGAACAACACTCAATAGTAAAAACCCATGTCTCACTGAGACACATTCAGTTACATTGAGAAGGAAAAACAGCAGCCTGCCAGAAAGCATTTCTCTCCTAAAGTGCAGATTTCAAATGTCAGATTTCGAAATTGAATATAAAAAAATCTGTTCTTGCTCTTTAGAGAAATGGATTTCAGTGCAGAATTCTGCTGGAGTAGCACTATTAACTGATGTGTTTTGAAAAAAACATGTTTTCCGATGACAGGATCCCTTTAAGAGAATCTATATTTAATATTTTGTGTTTACGTATTTTTGTTGTAAATGTCTGTATATAATTATTTTTTAATACTGTTGGTGCCAAATTATTGTCTTACGAGATGCAATTGGAATCGCTTTAAGAATCATTGTGATTGGCTAATTTTGTCTTAAATAATGTGTAACATGCATTGTCTCATTAGCCTATGAGTAAGTGCCTAGGAATGGCACGAAAAGGCTTTCTGTAACACAAGTAAGATGTAAAACTTTCTTTGTTAATAAAATAACTGTTAGGTGCAGCTTTATCAAGGGTCGAATTTCAAAGTAATGGGAACTCCCGTAACTTCGAAATTTGAATAAAAAAAAAAACAGCTGAAATTTATCAAAAAAAATTGAAGTTTTTTTTCCCGGGTGAATAGGCCGTTTTAGTTCGAATTTGAATCCTACGAATCAAAGTAACAGCGTATTCGATCTAATTCGATTCGAAGGTTTTCCAAAAAAAAAAAAGAAACTGTGATTTTTCAAAGTCCAGCAATTGACCCCAAATAGGTTTTAGGAGGTCCCCCAAAGGCTAAAACGGTAACTCGGCAGATTTTAGATTGCAAATGGTCGAATTAAAATTTTTAAAGAGACGGGACGGTACATAATAAATTTCCATTTCAACTTTTTTTCAAATTCAAATTGAATTTGGACTATTCCCTAGTCGGAGTACACAAAAATGTTACGTTTTTTAATTCGAATTTTCACTTAGACCCTGGTTAAATCTGCCCCTTAAAGCGGCATTTCTATGACTGCGGCCCGGGTTTGTGCCATCCTATTCCCCACACGGTCGTGTATCTTCATACCCATGCATGGGTTTCCTCTGGGTGCTGAAGTTTTCTCTTAAATTCCAAATACGTACAGGCTGGTTAATGGGCTCTTGATTAATTTGACTATAGTGTCTGTGTAAATGAGATATTAACCTTAGATTGTAAGCTCCGAAGGGGCAGGGACTGATTGAAATGATGTATAATCTCTGTGCAACATGGAAGAAATTTTTATTTAGTAACTTAGTTTGAAAAAAAATAAGTCTATTGAATTCAACCTTTTGGGGCCAATTCACTAACTTCGAGTGAAGGATTCAAAGTAAAAAAACTTCGAATTTCGAAGTGTTTTTTGGGCTACTTCGACCATCGAATGGGCTACTACGACCTTCGACTACGACTACGATTTCGAATCGAACTATTCGAACTAAAAATCATTCGACCATTCGACCATTCGACCATTCGACCATTGGATAGTCGAAGTACTGTCTCTTAAAGAAAAAACTTCGACCCCCTAGTTCGCCATCTAAAAGCTACCGAAGTCAATGTTAGCCTATGGGGAAGGTCCCCATAGGCTTTCCTAAATTTTTTTGATTCGAAGGATTTTATCGTTCGATCGAAGGAATAATCCTTTGATCGTTTGATCGCACTATTTGCGATAAAATCCTTGACTTCTATATTCGAAGTCGAAGGATTTTAATTCCCAGTCGAATATCGAGGGTTAATTAACTCTCGATATTCGACCCTTTGTGAATCGGCCCCTTTATGTCTATTTAAACTCAGCCAAAAGTCAATGGGGGTTTTTCTTGTGGCAACAATTTTGTCTTTGCGACTTTTTTGTCCAAATGCATTAAAGTCAATGGGCATTTTTTCTTATGCCAACTATTTTGTCTCTGCGACAATTTTATCTTGGCAACTTTTTTAACGCATCAAATTTTTCGTGGCAGACTTTTGTAGCAGTTTTGCTAAAAAAAAAATGTCAGAAGCAAAATGTAGAAATTTGTAGCAAATCCATGTATGGCGAAAAAATCACTACCCAGGAACTTTATCAAGAAAGACCTATATCCGGTCTGCGTTGCATGCTGTGCCCCTGCAATAAAAGGCGTTCAAGTAAACTGTGACTTATCTGGGCAATAAAGGCCATAACATCTAGTAACAGGTGAAGCACTTGTTACATGCCTACTGTATATGGTAATTTGTAAAATAAAATGTTTGTGGCAGAATGTATTTTTTTTGGTTTTGCATCATATACAGGTACGGATCTGTTATCCGGAATCCCGTTATCCAGAAAGCTCCAAATTACGGAAAGGCCATCTCCCGTAGACTCCATTTTATCCAAATATTTTTAAAATTATTTTCTTTTTCTCTGTAATAATTTTCTCTGTAAACAGTCGCTTGTACTTGATCCCAACTAATCTTTATTGGAAGCAAAACCAGCCAATTGGGTTTATTTAGGGTTTTGAGTTTTCTTGACTATAAAACCTGAATTTCTTGTGAAAAAAACTAAATTTTTTTGGGATTTATAATACCCCCAGGATGGAAAAAGTCTGAATCCAAAAATCCGGCATCTCAGACCTGCCAAGGTTGTATATAAGTCAATGGGAGAAGTCCTGAAAGTATCCTGATCTGTTATGGGCTTCATGCAATAATCTGAAGATTTTGTGGATTTCGGGCAAAAATCCAAAAAATACGTTTTTGTATAGAAAATCTGAATTTTTATTTCAGGATAATGTATTGATAAATAAGGGGAAATAACCCATACGGATTTAGTCCTAGTACATTTCAGAAAATAGTGAGATATTTTCGGATTTTGATATATAAGCCCCTTAATGTTAACATGATTTTCTAGGAGACTACGAGGCAAATTCACTAAAGGGAGTTTTGCAATTCGTTCACAAAGCGCAATTCGTTCGATCGAACGACTAAATCCTTAGAATCGTTCGATTCGAAGGATTTTAGTCCATCGATCGAACGATTTTTCTTCGACCAAAAAATACTTAGAAAGCCTATGGGGACCTTCCCCATAGGCTAACATAGACTTCGGTAGGTTTTAGGTGGCGAACTAGGGGGTCAAAGTTTTTTTTAAAGAGACAGTACTTTGACTATCAAATGGTCGAATAGTTGAACAATTTTTAGTTGGAATCGTTCGATTCGTAGTCGAAGGTCGAAGTAGCCAAAAAAAACATTCGAAATTCGAAGTTTTTTTTCTTCTATTCCTTCACTCAAACTAAGTAAATGGGCCCCTTACACTTAGGTAAATTTTAAAATGGCAGATACATAAGGTCGTATAGGCGGTTTTCTTGGAGATGTTGATGCAAATGCTTAAAGTGGCCACTTATTATTGCACACTAGACATTAAGCCCGTTAAATTAACGGGCGCTAGAACATATGTCGTCACATACCTCCCAACATTTCAGAATAGGTAACATTAGTAGGCAGGGCCCCCTTTGTAGCACTGGTGGCCAGGGGGTTAATGCTGGTGCCCAGGGGGTGTTAATATTGGTGGCCAGGGGGGTGTTAACATTGGTGGCCAGGGGGGGTTAACATTGGTGGCCAGGGGGTGTTAACATTGGTGGCCAGGGGGGTTAATATTGGTGGCCAGGGGGGTGTTAACATTGGTGGCCAGGGGGGTTAACATTGGTGGCCAGGGGGGTTTAACATTGGTGGCCAGGGGGGTTAACATCGTTGGCCAGGGGGGTGTTAACATTGGTGGCCAGGGGGTGTTAACATTGGTGGCCAGGGGGGTCAACATTGGTGGCCAGGGGGGTTAACATTGGTGGCCAGGGGGGTGTTAACATTGGTGGCCAGGGGGGGTTAACATTGGTGGCCAGGGGGGTTAATATTGGTGGCCAGGGGGGTGTTAACATTGGTGGCCAGGGGGGGTTAACATTGGTGGCCAGGGGGGTTAACATTGGTGGCCAGGGGGGTCAACATTGGTGGCCAGGGGGCATTGGTGGCCAGGGGGGTTAACATTGGTGGCCAGGGGGGTGTTAACATTGGTGGCCAGTGGGACTTACCTGTCAAGTTCGCCGGGGCCCTTTCACGCAGTTTCTCCTTAGTGACGTCTTCTTCCTCGGCGGTGGCTTCTTCTTCTCCTTTGGCGGCGGTGGATCCTCTCTTCAGACGGCGGTGGATCCTCTCTTCAGACGCCGGCGGTAGATCCTCTCTTCATGCGGCGGTGGATCCTCTCTTCAGGCGGTGGTGGATCCTCTCTTCAGGCGGCGGTGGATCCTCTTCAGGTGGCGTTGGATCCTCTTCAGGTGGCGGTGGATCCTCTTCAGGCGGTGGTGGATCCTCTTCAGGCGGCGGTGGATCCTCTTCAGGTGGCAGACGGCAGATCCTCTCTTCGGACAGGTAATTCCAGCAGCTAACGGTCCGTGGGACACATGCGCAGTTCCAGCAGCTACTCCTCTGTCACATGGTGCCAAAAAATCGCTAGCGTAGGCTTTGCGAGAGTCCGCCGCACTTCGCCAGGTGAATTTACGCTCTGGTCGGCGTCTATCTACTTCGCTAGCGTAAATTCGCCAGAGACGCTAGCGTAAATTCGCCAGAGACAGTCCGTGGGGCACATGCGCAGTAGCGCAATTCCACGGACACAGGGACTGGATGCAGAGACACTTGAACTTTATTATATAGGATTTCCAAGTGAGCAAAATAAAGACTAAAGAGATCCTTTAATGTCTTAGACATGAGTCCACCCTAAAATAAATGTGGCAGGCCCCTCAAATGGTTGAAAAAAAATGGTAACACAAACATCTTTAATAGTTAGGGCTTTTGAAGGCAATCCCGTTTTTTAAAAAAATGAAAAAAACAATGACGTGTTTTTTTTACAACTTTTATGAGTTTCCGGCATACAGGATATGATGTCACTGACATAGGATTGAGGAGGTTGAAGCTTCATCTTATCAGTTTACCTGGTCTAAGGTGGTGAAGGAAACTCTGGCGAAAAAGGTAACGTTCTGTAAAATTCGCACTTTAGTAACGATTATTCGCCTGAGCAAATATTCGCCTGGTGATAGGTTTAAGAACTGCACTAGCGATGGTCTCTTTTGCTAGCGAATTGTCGTTGATGCCTGTTAGTACATTGGCGATGTCCCTGCAGATGGGATTTCTGGCGAATTTTTGCTAGTGACGACCACTTAAACAGCCAGTTAATCTGATGGTTATTTATCAAAGGTCTTGTTGTGTTTTTCCGAAAATTTCCAGTTTAGCTTTCAGTCAAAACCTCAAATTTTCAGGTTAAAAAACTGAAATGTTTGTGAGTTTTATTAAAAAACTAAATTTTTGTGTTTTTTTTAATAAAAACCCTCAAATTTCAAGATTTTTTTATACCCTGAAGCCGGAATTCGCTTGAATCCAAAATCCTCCAGCTAAAACCTGCTGAGGTCATGTAGAAGTCAAAGGCAGAGGTCCCTTGAATCACTTGAAGATGTTAATAGCCTTCATGATGATCTGTTTCTTTTCCGGTGGGTTCCCCTTGAAATCTTGATTAAATAAAGTTTTCAAGTTGTTAACCCCAAATTCACTGATTCAAATTTTTTCCTTTCGAGTTTTTTTCTTAAATCAGAAAACATTCGAGTTGGGAGTTCATTCGTAGTATAAAAAACTTCACAAACCTCTAGAACCTCGACCTTTGATAAATAAAATTTAAACGTATGAATATCCAAATTATGGAAAGATCTGTTATCTGGAAAACCCCAGGTCCCGAGCATTCTGGATAACAGGTTCCATACCTGTACAATGATGGGATCATCATCAAAGACTGAATTTGTCTTCACATTATATTTTTGTATTTTTTACAAATTCATATTTTTTCAGAATAATAAAGCCAGTGTTTTACCAAATTTGAGTATATTTGAATAGTTACATAATTATATAGTGAATAAACTATCCCCTCTTGTAAAATAAAAGGATATTATAAGTTACTGAGGAATTACATGACCATATAAAAGCACAAGGCCGAAGGCAAGGTGACTTCTAATATCCCCATATTTATCAACAATGGGTACTTTATTTATTATAATACACAAGTTTTAGTGAGTCATGTGAAAGAAATGAAATAATTTAGCTCCAATTTTAACCAATGACATCACTGAGCGCTAGTGATGGGCAAATTTGCTCTGTTTCGCTTTGCCGGAAAATTTGCGAATTTCGCGAAACGGCGCCGGTGTCCCGTTTTTTTTTTACGCCGATGGAATTTATTCCCTGGTGGCGAATCACGCAAATTCGCCGCAAATTTGCGCCTGGCGAATAGATCGCCCATCACTACTGAGCGCCATTTATATGGATAAAATTTACAGGATATTTAACACTAACACTCTAACACTCTATCTAACACTTGTGTATCATATATACTTATACAGACCTATCTATAAGCTATTTATTTACTCATATGATTTATTTAATCAAAAATTCAGGTACAAACCATTATATCCTGTAAACCTTAAACTTGTAGGTCTACTTGAATTCTATCATTTGATTGAATTAATAAGTAAATAAAAGCTTTTTGAGCTAAGTAAAAATATAACACAATACTAATATATGGAAAACACTCAACTTGAAACTTTTTTTTTTGAATTAATAATAGCTGCAGAAAATGTGATTTATTTTACTAACTACTAATTTTCCCAACCTTTCATATGTCTACCTCATAGGGGGGAATTCACAAAAGTGTCTGTAAAATAACTAACCCAGAATTGGCGGTCGACAAATTTGTAAAATGTCGTATGAACGGCAAATTCACCAAGGCAGATGTTACCATCTCTGAATGTCTCTTAAGTCTGACAATTTTCTAAAATGTCGTATATCTTCTCATCATACAAACGACATTTACCAAGACTTTTCAAACGACAATTTGTCTGACATTTTCATCTTGGAGAGCCTAAAGTGTCTGAAAAATTGTCGGTAAAAAAAAATGAGTTTACGAGTAATTCATAAAAATGTCGGGAAAAGTGGCGCCGAAAAAACCACGCCCACTTTTAACGACACTAATTCAAAAGTGTCGCACATGTCGGAAAATTGGCGGAGAAATGCTCTGGGAATTTGTCGGCTGTTGCTACGACACTTTCTACGACATTTTAAAGACTTTTTTTCGTTCCCGACACTTTTGTGAATTCCCCCCATAGTGTACCTCAAATGCATCTTCATTAGATGTCAGTATTAGTAGGACTTCAATGTATTTTCTTGGCCTTTAATAGTTACAATTACTAGTGATGGGCAAATAAATTTGGCAGGCGTGAACTCCCGTGAAAATCCACCAGTGAAAACTTGGCGGAGTCAAAAAAATTTAGACGTGCGTCGGAAAAGTTGATTGCGTCAAAATCATCGTGCTTCAACACTATTTGGACACCCATTGACTTTAACGGGGGCATCAAAATTCGAGTTTCGCAATTTTTTTGCCATTTCCTGAATTTCATGGCAAAGCGAAACGGGAGAAATTCGCCCCTCAATTAACAGTCACTTATTCATTTTAACAATTCATTCTGCATTATCCTGGAATCATTCCTTCAGAACTTCAAATGTACCCCTCTGTGCACCTGCATCATTTATTGGGGCATGAAAACAAGTGCATTTTGTGCCCACTAAAACTTCCTCAGAGACCACAGATGATGCCTCTGTAAATGCCTGTGGAGTATTAAACGGTTTAGAAGGATGAAATAAGCTTCAATATAGGTATGGATATTGATTTATCACTATTGTCAATAACATTTTTATACATTTTCTTGACTGTCCTTATCCCTGAATCCCAGTTTGATCAAGTGAGTTTACTATAGTGTAGGAGCATCAGATGAGTCAGTTGAATGCTAAAGGCAAGGATTTTTATAATTTCTTTGGCTGATATGTATTAGGTTGTTTTACTGAATTTATATTCTAAAATTACTAATTTCATTGCAGTTCTAGGATGGTTCCTGAAATATTACAGATGGATTTTCGAAACATTTTATAGTACAGGTATGGGACCTGGTATCCAGAATGCTCATGGAGTTATGGGGGCTTAAGGGGTCTTTCTGTAATTTGCATCTCCATACCTTAAGTCTACTAGAAATTAATTTAAACATTAAATAAACCAAATAGGTTGGTTTGCCTCCAATAAGGATTAATTATATCTTAGATGGGATCAAGTACAAGCTGCGGTTTTATTATTACAGAGAAAAAGGAATTAATTTTTTAAAATTTTGATTATCTGGATAAAATGGAGTCAATGAGAGATGGCCTTGCCGTAATTTGGAGCTTTCTGGAAAATGGGTTTCTGGATAACGGATCCCATACCTTAACCTTGGGGGTTAGACAACTGTTCCTGTTTTTCTAATTACAAACTAAAAGAAAAGGACATAATATACAAGACTAAATAAACTCACTCTATTGAAAAGAAATACAATTGTTAACTTTCTGCCTCAACTTTATAAAGACAGTTTGAAAATCTCTGTTCTTTAATGTGTAAATAATAGGATTCAGCATGGGGATCAGTATAGTGTAGAAGAGGGCAAAGAACTTGTCTCTATCTAGAGAATAGATTGTTTTGGGTCTCATATACAAACAAAAAATTGACACATAAAGCATAATAACACTGGTCAAGTGGGAAGCACAGGTGGAAAATGTTTTTTGACGCCCGTCTGAAGATGGAACTTTGAGAATGGCAGAGATAATATAAATATAAGAGGTCAAAATAAGCAGCAATGAGTTGAAGGTCAGTAATATCCCTTCAACATAAGTTGAAAGCTCCACATTGAAGGTGACACTGCAGGATAGTTGTAGCAATGGAGTGGCATCACAGTAAAAATGGTTAATAACGTTGGAGGAACAGAATGAAAGTTTAGATACAAAGACAAAATGTGAAACAGGGGTCAAGAAACCAACCATCCAAGTTGCAGTTATAAGCAAAGCACGACGTCTTAGGCTCATACGGTCAATATAATGCAAGGGATCACATATGGCAACATATCGATCATAGGCCATGGCGGCCAGGAGAAAATATTCACAGCAAGTCAAGGAGGAGAAGATGTACATTTGAACCATACACCCCCAAAATGAAATCGTTTTTTGTTGGGTGAAGATCATGTGTAACAAATTAGGTAAAATATTTGTGGTAAAAGAAATGTCTATGATTGAAAGATGTAGTAACAAAATATACATGGGAGTGTGTAAGATTGAATTAAATGAAATAGCTAAAAGAACGATGAGATTTCCAAGAACAATTACTAAGTAGATACAGAGAAAGGACATAAAAATGGGAAGCTGCAGATCAGAAATATCACCGAATCCTCTGATTATAAATTCTGAGACATTTCCTTGTTTTTCCAGCAGCATTTGAAGTTTTCTTCTTTCTTTATGAAAACAGAAGTTACATGTAAGTGGTTTAGAGTACTGGTTCAAATACTTCATAGACCATAAACAAGATTGAAATGTAAATCTTACCTGCAAGTTATTAAATTCAGTCTCATGCTCAACATTATTTTATTTAAGGATCTGTAAGCCTGATTCCAATGTTCCCTCTTGTTTTATTTCATCTCAATTGTATTTCATGCTCAAAAATTATATTTTCACACTGAGGGGCCGATTCACCAATGGTCGAATATTGAGGGTTAATTAACCCTCTTTTATTCGACTAGGAATTGAAATCCTTCGAATTCGAATATCGAATTCGAAGGATTTAGCGCAGGAAATTCGATCGATCGATCGAAGGATAATTCATTCGATCGAACGATTAAATCCTTCGAATCGAACGATTCGAAGGATTTTAATCCAACGATCGAAGGAATATCCTTCGATCAAAAAAACTTAGGCAAGCCTATGGGGACCTTCCCCATAGGCTAACATTGACTTCAGTAGCTTTTATCTGCTGAACTAGGGGTCGAATTTTTTTTTAAAGAGACAGTACTTCGACTATTGAATGGTCGAATAGTGGAACGATTTTTACTTCGAATCCTTCGATAGTCGTAGTCGAAGGTCGAAGTAGCCCATTCGATGGTCGAAGTAGCCCAAAAAACACTTCGAAATTCGAAGTTTCTTTAATTCGAATCATTCACTCGAATTCACTCGAATTTAGTGAATCGGCCCCTGAGAGTCATATATATACTCCTACCACTGATTATGGTAAGGATGTGGGATGGTTCAGAGAACTTCCAATTATTACAGTCTACTAGGAAGATATTAGGAGAACAGCCCAACTAGAACTTGGCTATGATCTTCTATATGACCCCTCCTATATCTTGCTGTTCCATGATCACTCTCTTTATTCTTAAGCATGGTTGAACATCTAATTACTAAATGCACCCAAACTATTGATCCCTCAAAGATGGAAACAACAGGCCCAACTCTACAGGACTGGTATACAAATATTGACAAATTACATTGATTTGAACAAAGTACACTACTTAAAGGAGAAGGAAAGCTCCAAGACAGTTTATTGCCAATAGAATAGCCACAATAGTGCAAGCTAGAACGCTATATTTATTCTGCAGAATGCTTTACCATACCTGAGTAAACAGCTCTAGACACTGTCTCTGTTTGTTTAGGATAGAAGCTGCCATATATGCTTGGTGTGACATCACTTCCTGCCTGAGTCTCTCCTTGCTTACTAACAGCTCTGAGCTCAGATTACAGTAGGGATGGGAGGAGGGAGGGGGAGAGGAGCAAACTGAGCATGCTCAAGGCCGTGCCCTGGAGGTTTAAGCTGAAAACAGGAAGTCTGATACAGAAGCCCATGTGTACACAATAAAAGCAAAGAAATGTGGTGTTTCTTTTGACAGAGGACTCAGAGCAGCATTACTTTGAGGGTTTACTGGTGTATTTATATAGACCTTTCTGATAAAGCTTACTTAATTTTAGCCTTTCCTTCTCCTTTAAGTAGTTTGGCACCAAAGTCAGACCATTTCATATGCATCTTCCAATAAGTCACAAATGTGTCCCTCTTCACTAATATGCCATAGATCTTTTCCTCTCTTCTACCTTTCTATCTATTGCCTCTCTGTCTTTCACCTCCCCATTCACTTTGGCTATTGAAAAAAAAAAATCTTTATGATTTATAAAATCATAAAATAAATTCAATTTTGTATGCATGCTGTGTGCGCCGAAATGTTGGTGGAGAAGAAATAGAAAATCACATGATATCAAAGGTAATGCTCTGGTTGGCTAACAGTAATACAGTTGGTGCTTTGAGAGATTAGAAAAGGGATATTTAATT
Organism: Xenopus petersii; assembly: GCA_038501925.1. Classification (NCBI taxonomy): domain Eukaryota; kingdom Metazoa; phylum Chordata; class Amphibia; order Anura; family Pipidae; genus Xenopus; species Xenopus petersii. Next base: position 135,444,771 of record CM076684.1, on the reverse strand, counting down.
GAAAAGAAAAACTTATCATAATTGCTTACAATCCAGCATCTCATATAAAAAAAGTTTGGTAGATCTTTAAAATACAGGTATGGGACCTGTTATCCAGAATGCTCGGGACCTGGGGGATTCCGGATAACGGATCTTTCCATTATTTGGGTCTTCATGCCTTAAGTCTACTATTAATTCATTTAAATATTAAATAAAGCCAATAGGCTGGTTTTGCTTCCAATAAGGATTAATTACATCATAGTTGGGATCAAGTACAAGCTACGGTTTTATTATTACAGAGAAAAAGGAAATCATTTTAAAAAATTTGGATTATTTGGATAAAATGGAGTCTATGGGAGACGGCCATTCCGTAATTCGGAGCTTTCTGGATATCGGGTTTCCGGATAAGGGATCCTATACCTGTACTAGTGTAATAAACAGTTACTACCTGGGCTGCTTTAAAAAATGGGTAACATTAAAATTTAGACCCTGTCTTGAATTGTATAAACTTACCTTGAACAAGTTCCTTTTACTCAGTGTGTCCAAGCACATTATTCATGGCTTCGGAGTCCTGTGATACAAAACTATTGCATGAAATATTAATTATTATGGTAAAGGTGGAGCATATTTTAGCTGTGGCACATCAGATGCACAGAACATTACTCTTTTGTCTAGGAAAAAGAGTAAGGCTGAATTTTAAACAAAATGAACTTCAATTATACTAGGAGCCTTGCTTTAGTGTTGTCAATGACCCGCCTATTAGTTTGAAGATTAAAAGCAATAGTAACAATTTAGCCTTTTATATGTAATAATGAGCCATGGACCATATTAAGGGTTTAGAATAATTATTCTCTTTCTTATTCTCTAGATAAAATAATCAACCCTAAATGGCAATGCCTTAGAGATTTCTTATAACTCATTGCTTGTTAATAGGGTTGGAGCAATTAAAAATGAACAGCTTTGGAATAGAACCAAATAGCTAAAACAGGACAGCGATAATACCTGAACAAGTCTTGATATTGTGGTGGATGAAGGTTATCTTTGCTACTTTTCTTAAACTTGGGTGGATACTGCCATTTTATTACACAGATCTAGTACTGATTAACACACAATCAAACTAATATGCACACACAAACACAATCAATGATACACATTCAAACACAGATACACATACAAGGTGGTTGTATAGCTTTCCATCACTTTGGTGGTGCCAAATGTTAGACACCCACTGTCACAATTGGCTCCCTAAATCCAGAACAGGTTTTAGGCTTCCTGGTCTCAGCTCTGCTTCCGCCTGTAACTTCTGGAGGAGCCCTCCGCTAACCGGATGCCGCCATGCCCTGGGATCTTGAAGAAAGAAGAAGAAGAGGATTGCTCCTTGGTGCTTCCTAAGAAGAAACACCAGCCATTGCAGTTTTCTGCTAACAGGAGCACTGGCCTGGGGTATCAGGTTCACTGGGGAGTGCCTAACATTTGGTATCCCCGTAAATAAAGCTTTCCTTCTCCTTTAACAGGAAAGTACCCGTAATTGGAATAGAAGGAAGAACTTGCTCCCCACCCCCATCAGAGGGTGCAGAGTACCCATCTCACACAAAAAAAAGGAGCACTGCCCAGGTAACACCAGCAGAGTGGAGTGGAAAAAAAACACCTTTTCACTTGAATGCATTTAGAGTGGAAAAATACACCCACTGACCCACTGATGCAATTGGAGTGAGAAAAAAGTCACCCATAAACACTAATATATTTTGCTACAAGCAAGTCACTGCGACAAAAAAGTCACCCTCAGACTTTAATGCATTTCTCAAATTTTTCACAGTTTCATGAAATTTTCAACCGTTTTGTGAATTTTTCAGTGAAGCCAAAAGGGGCAAATTCAATCATCACTACTGGCCATGAAAAAAACCCTTAACCAGAACAAAGTGCCACTACTTCCATAACCTATACTACTGCACACCACCAGAATTATTCACTAACCAGCTTCAAAATCTAAATTTAGAGCTTAATAAATAAGAATGTACCCACCCATGTTCTATTCATTCCAATGGGATTTTTAGAATTGTTCAATTGTTAGAACTCAGCATTTCATAATAATTTCTAAAAATCCCATAGGAATGAACAAAACGTGGGTGAGTTTTTTTTTAATTAAGCTCTAAACTCAGATTTTGATAAATCTGCCTTGCAGGGGGGCTATTTATCAACAGTCTTATTTTTGTGGTTTTATTGGTTTTTTAAGCCATGACTGAACTCACAGGGGCAGATTTATTAAAGTGTGAGATTAGAGGCAATCACAAAAACTCACCCACTTTTTATTCATCTACTGTGAATTCTACTAATTTGACTATGAATGTTGTGATATTCGGGTTTTTGGACAATTCCTAGGAAAAAAAAAATCTGGAAAAATTGATTTAAAATGGTCCGATCAGCACAGCTCCAATTGACTTTTATAGCACCTTGACAACTTTTTTTAAAACACGTTTTGTCTCATATTTTACCAGAAACAAACTCGACCTAAAATCTATCCACAAATTTGGCTTAATTTTAGAGTTTATAGGCTTACAGAATTAAAATTTATTGAAGTCTTGAGTGAAAACAAGTGTCAAGCACCCCAAAACACCCGAAAATAGTGAAGGCAAAAAACATATTCAAATGGTTAAAGGGACCTCTGCCATTGAATTTTACATGAATTTGACATGCTTTAGCTGGAGTATTTTTGGATTTGGATTTTTTTGCTGCTTTGGAGCATAATAAATCTCTAAAAAATCTAAAAAGTTTATTCAGTGAAATAGCTCACATTTTTAGAGAAAACTAACCTTGACCTTTAATAAATCTTGCATTTTTAGAGCTTTTTTTTTAAAAAAGAGAGAAAACCACAAATATTTTAAGATTTGTCAAAAAATTCAAAATTCAGTTGTTAGTAAATGGGCCCCAAGGGGCATATTTATCAAGGGTCGAATTTTGAATTGAAAAAAACGTCAAAATTTGAATTCAAAGACCAACTGAAATTAAGTCTAAGGTTTTTTTTGGACAAATAGGTCCGTTTTTGATCGAATAGGTCCATATTCAGCCGAATTAGATTCGTACGAATCTAAGTAATAGCGCATTTGGTCAAATTCGATTAGAAGTTTTCCCCCAAAAAGAACTTCAAAGTCCACCAATTGACTCCAAATAGGTTCTAGGAGGTCCCCCATAGCCAAACCATAGGAATCAGCAAATAAATGTTAAATTCGGCAGGATTTAGATGGTGAATGGTTGAAGTCGAATTTTAAAGAGACAGTACATGATAAATTTCTATATTCAAATTTTTGCATTCTTTTCAAATTCAAATCGAATTTGGACTATTCCCTAGTTGAAGTACATAAAAAATAGCTCATAATTAGATTTTTCTTTCATTCGAAAATTTACCTCGACCTTTGATAAATCTGCCCCCAAGTGTTGATTATGATGAGTTGCTATAATATTACCACACATCCATTACTCATCCATTACTCAACCATTACTCATTTAACATTATTTGCTGATTCCTATGGTTTGTTTTTTCATTTTATGAATATTTCCTTCCTAATATTTAGATTGACAAAAAGGGAGAGTATAATGATTTTTCCTCATGTTGCCGAAAAACAAAATGGTATTTCCTTGGCTGAGTTTGAGTTTGCATTCATTTTTAATAAACAAGATGTTCAAGATTTTTACAAATAGAAAATTAAAAATACAAAATGGGAATTGTGTTGTAAAAAAAAACTTTGACTGCAGTCAGTTGGAAAAATTAGCGAACTCTTTATAAACTTTATAAATAGGTCACAAATTGGTAGTGTTCATCTCATTTATTCTGACTTGTGATTGTGTCTCTATGCTAAACAAGTCTCCAGTGTTTAATTTACTGGTTCCAATGGGATAATGTTTTTTTTTTTAAGAAGAAAAGTCATGTAATACTACTAAGGTGGATCTATGCTCCAGGGAGTGTATTTGTTTATATAAAGAAATATGAAGTATTTTACTTTACTTCTCTTTTAGAACCTTCTGCAACCTCAAGTCAAAATATGTGGAATTGAGACACCTGAACATATTTCTATAACACATTGAACAATTTTACTTGCACTTTACAAAAAGTAAGCATTCTGCAGTTTGTATTGATTGACCATGTTTTAACTTGTATTGCTAGGTGGAACACATTGGTAAAAGTAATTTTCCAAATTAAAAATCAGTTTCTTTTCCAAATTGAATGTAAGGTATGTTTCAAGAAAATGATTTTACATTTTTTAGATTTTTACGTTTTTATGTTTTGAAATATGAACCACAAAGAAATAAAGATAATATATTTACTATGTTTGGAAAACAAAAATAAAATGGGTCCAATAAAATGACCAGGAGGTAATTGTAAAAATTTTGCAATATGAAACAAATACATCAATGTAGTAAATACATTTGCTTGTGTTTGAAAGAAATACCGACTAACAAAATCACAGAGAAGTTTAGAGTGAAATGATTCAGATGAAGTGAATAAGGCCATTTTGGATTTCAAGAGAACAATGTATCTGTATATCAAACGCCTTCATAAGGTTGTTCAACTGAATATCATCAGCAGAGGTTTTAGGCAAAACTGTCATGGGAAAAATAAGGCAAGCCACATCCAAACATAAAATAACGGCGTTATATTAAAAACACTTAATAATAAATAATGTATGCATAAAATAATAAATAATATCTTTGTGGACACATAGGGGGGGTTATTTACTAAACTCCCAATGCAAAAATCATGGAAAAATTCGTATTTTTTTTTTTTATAAAGTCAGACTTTTAAAAAATCACACATTTTTTGGAATTTATTAAATCCCAAGGATGGAAAAGTCCAAATCTGAAAATCCGGCATCTCCGACCTTTCGAGGTTGCATGTAAGTCAATGGGAGAAGTCCCAATGATTTTTTGTTGTGCGCTCGCTGCGTTTTGGGCAATACCACGAAGTTTTTGGGTGAAAATTACGAAAAAATTGTGAAAATCGGATGAAATAGTCCGAAAAATTTGTGATTTTTTCCCGCAAAGCAAATTTTTGGGAAAATGTAATAATAAATAAGTGTAAAAAAAACAGAGTGGATTTGATTGCAGTTTATAGCAGAAAATATTGAGATAAATTCAGGACTTTGATAAATAACCCCCATAGTCTAAAAATAGTATTGTGACTTTCTATAAAAATGTAGTGGAATCATTTCAATGTGTACCTTTATATTTTTTTTGTCTAGCAGTTTTATGGTGAACATAGTGAACATGCTTTGTCCATGTCACCATCCCATTTCCTTGACTAAACCTGGTTCCTGGGAAAACTTAGACGCCAATTTATTAAAGGTTGAATGTTAGTGGTATTAGAGCTTTTTGAAACCATGAATGAACACTAGTTCTCTAAAACCATGAATGTCATGAAAGTTACTATAAGCTCCAAATATATAAAGTATGAATGGAAAAAAATGCCAGTATCTCTAAAATCTTTTGCAGACAATTACAAGTAAAAAATAAATTCAAAAACATCTAAAAGTCTAACAGTGAACGGTTAAAAAAATAGGATCAGCAGCTGCTTTTGACTTCTATATTTTTAGCCCCAAAAAGCCCAACCAGAAAAAAATCTAGTTTTAGTAAATAACACCCCAAATAAACCTAACATTTCTAGAGGTTGAATTTTTGTTTTTGAAATCACTACTAAATGAACTAAACGTCTCTAAAGGCATCGATGCCATGGAGTTTATTAAAAGATTTGAATAAAAAAAGTATGAATGAAAAAAATAATGCTAAACGATCGAAAGAAAAACCTGAATAGCTCTAAAAATTTTAGTTTTTCTGATAATTCCTAGTGAAAAAACCTGAAAACCTCAGAATTGTCTGAATTGATTTAAAATGGTCCAATTGGATTAGCGCAGCTCCCCCTGACTACTATAGGAGGGTTTTACATTTAGTTTCTGTGGTTTTTACATTTAGTCGGTTATTTACTCAAACTTAATTTTTTTCTAGTCTGGGTTTTTGGAGCAAAAACTGGAAATTTTAGTGGAAAAAACTTTTAGATTTATTATACGCCGATGCTGCAAAAAGCCTGAATCTGAAAATCTGCCATCTCATACTTATCCAGGTCATGTAAAAGTCAATGGCAGATGTCCCTATCCCAATTTAATGATATTGTGGTTTGATCTGGATTTAGCCTGCCAATCCAAAAAATGTGTGGTTTTCTGGCAAAAACCCGAAAAAAACTGATTCAGAAAAAAAACATACAATTCAGGTTTTGGCTTGATTTTATTGAGTTTTTTTTCGCCGATCAGATTTATTCGAGTTATTTTAATGATATAGAAGGCTAATCGTAGATGGGAGTTTGGGCAAGATTTTTTTATTTAAAAAGCAAGAAATCAGATGTTAGCAAATATCCCCTTGATAAATCTCAAATTTTTAGAACTTTTTTTAAAAAAAAATATAAAAAACCCCACATTTTTAGAAATTTGTGGGAAAAACGAAATGCGAAAAAACACATTTTTAGAGAAAACAATTCAATTTGTGAAAAAGGAAATCTACATTTTAGCAAATCGTCCCTTTAGTGCAATTTATTACAAATGGGGTAAGAGCTTAAACATTGAAAACCATCATCTACCCAAAGACTGTTTTATGACAGCTGAGCTTTTTTATGTCATTTCAGAATTCATTCTACGTTTTTAACCAAGGAAAGTCTGAAAATGGCTTTAGTAAATCAAAAAAATGTGTCAGAATTCTCCATCCAAGGATTCTCAGATAATATTGAGTTGCAACTGTCTCTTTTCATTGTGTTCCTCAGCATCTATCTTTTCATTGTCCTTGCAAATCTTATTGTCATTTTAGTGATTTGCTCAAATTCTCACTTACACACGCCCATGTATTTATTTTTGCTGAATCTTTCAATTAATGATATCAGTTCCACCACAAATATTTTACCTAATTTATTACACATCCTTTTCACACAACAAAAGAATATTACCTTTTTAGGGTGTATGACTCAGCTATATATTTTCATGTTCTTGGTTAGTGATGAATACATTTTGCTGGCTATCATGGGATATGATCGCTATGTTGCCATTTGTGATCCTCTTCATTACATTGAGCGGATGACCCAGAAACACTGCACTCAGTTGATAACTGCATCATTGGCTGTTAGTTTTTTTATATCCATTCCACACGCTGTTCTTATATCTAAATTATTTTATTGTTCTTCCCATGTCATTGACTATATCTTCTGTGATGTCACACCACTGCTAAAAATTTCATGCAGTGACACCTTCAATGTAGAGCTTGTAACTTATATTGAAGGGACACTGGTGGCTTTTAATTGCTTTTTACTTACTTTGATTTCATACGTTTTTATCATCTTGGCAATCCTGAAAATAAAATCTTCCGATGGACAAAGAAAAACTTTTTCTACATGTGCTTCACACTTAATCTGTGTCATCATTTTTTATGGGACTCTGATTTCTTTGTATGTGAGACCCGCATCAAATTATTATCCAGAAAGAGACAAGTTTTTTGCCCTGTTGTACACTGTACTGATCCCACTGATGAATCCTCTGATTTACACTTTAAAGAATAGAGAATTTCAATCAGCATTTAATAAACTAGGTAAAAAAAAGTAAAGCTTTATTTTACAGCTATATTTATTTTTTTATACTAAAAGAGTTGTTCACCTTTCAATTGACTTGTAGAGCTTTTTATTAAAACTCAGATTTTTCTGGTCATGATTTTAAAGGGGAAAGCTCAAATTTTTAGAGAGAAAAACACAATTTTTTTTAGAGATTTAGTATACCCCAAAGTTGCTATAAATCCAAACCCGGAAATACTCCAGCTAAAACCTCATGTAAAAGTTAATGGCAGAAGTCCCTGAAGATGTTTCTTGCCATCATGATCCACTCTGGTTAAGTATGATAATCTGACAACTTTAAGTTGTTGTGGCGACAATTCGATTAAGTCGAGTTTTCGGAGCATCAATTCTAAAAAGTTGAAAAATTTGTTTGACGCACAATTTTTTTTTCTCACAGGCTTTTTCTAGAAGAATTATTGGTAATTAGGTTTGGGAGGTTGGCCAATTATTTTTTTTATTAGAGTGAGAAAAAGTAGAGTTTTAGTAAATACCCCCCGTAGTATGACATAGACATTAATATTCCCGAGACAATTTGCAATTGATTTTCAATATTTATTTTTTGCATTTTTAAAAAAATTGTATAACTTTTTGTTCAGCAGCTCTTAGCAGCCAGGCAGTGACTTGAATGATAGAAATATAAATAGGAAAGGTACTGAATATAAACATAAATAATAACTTATAATAATAACATTGTAAACTCCCAGAGCAATGGCTGTTTGGCTGCTAGGGTCATCATAGGAAGGCAAATAAGTAAAAAATTATAACAAAATAATAATGAAGACCAACTGCAAACTTAATTGTCATTGGACATTATACAACATACTCAAAGTTCACTTAAATTCAAACCACTCCTTTAAAATATCAAGGCTTTCAAGAAAATACTAACTTAACCTTTGTATCAATCCATGCAGATGAAAAAAGACAGACTTTTATCAAGGTCTTAATTTAGACATCAGTGGTGTAAATGAAATATGAATAGGAAAGGGCCTGAAAAGAAAGATAAGTATAGGTATGGGACCTTTTATCCAGAATACAGGGGACCTGGGGTATTCCAGATAAGGGGTCTTTTCATAATTTGGATCACCATACTTTGTCTACTAAAAAATCATTAAAACATTAATTAAACCCAAACATTTTTAAAAAAATAAAGGCAAATTAAAAGATTATTAAGAATAAGACATTCCATAACATACTAAAAAGTTAACATAAAGATGAACCACCCCTTGAAAATTCAGAATGGCTAATAATTTATGGGACTGCTTTGTAAGAATCAAAGTTTTAGTATTTAATTTTAATAAAGAGTGTGAGTAGGTGATGTGATTTGGGGGTTCATAAACCAATTTTTCATTGATAAAATGTATTAAAATTACCTAAAATTACCTTTTATTCTTTCTTGATATAAATATTTTTATCTGTCAGTTTTGTGGTGTTTTATATACCTATGTACCTCCCACCTCCTATAACACAGCTGAACACAGAGCATATAGACCTGTGTCTATTCATTTAGTGTAAAGGATTGGGTACAAAAACAAAAAACAAAAAAATTCATGCGTTTTTTGCATGTACCCATTCCTTAAAATATCAGAGAGGGAAATCTGCACCAAGATAATGTAGATATTATCTAAATTAGGGATGCATCGAATCCACTATTTTGGATTCGGCCAAACTGAATCCTAATTTGCATAGGCAAATTAGGGGTGCGAAGGGGAAAGTATTTTTTACCATGTATCTACTTTTGCTTATTAGCATAATGTGTACAGTGTACCGGTGCCCAGAGGTTAATGTAAATTTTCTGCCACACTTCGGTATAGTGTTGGGCAGAGGGTGGATATTCTCTCTTTTGCTTTCCACTCCAGAAGGGAGTGGATGCACTGGGAACTTGGTGCTTAGGCTCAGTAATAGAAATGTCCCACAGGTGATGAGGCCCTTGGTGAAGTCAGGGTACAATTTTAGGAGTAGTCAGATTCTGGGTTTGAGGGGGTACAGTATGGAAAGAGCCGCAGCGGCAAAGATGCTTTTCTTTTCTTTTAGAAGAGAGTGGTAAATACATTGGGCCAGATTCAAATTGATTCAATTTGAGATGAAATTCAATTCATAAAAACTTATCTCATGGTTTATCACGTGAAAACTGTATTGAAATCTATGGGAAAAAACATTGGAGCTGAGTTAGGAGAAAAGTTCTTCCTTCCTGAATTGAATCTTGTGCATGAGTTTTCATGTGATAAACTAGGAGATAACCTTTTCTCACTAAATTGAATCTTGGCCATTATTTTTTACAACATGTATTTGACTTGAAGAAATCATCAGAATCTTCTAGAAGATTAAATGACGTTCTTTCCACCCATGCATAACAGCTTTTGGGGTCTTCCATCACCTTACTGACAGAAAAAGTCTAATCTAGTCTAGTCCAGAGAATGAATAATAATTGAGTCAGGTGAGTCAGTAAACAAGCCAATACAGTCCAGAAGTGAGAGAAGCAAGAGTCCAGTAAGAGTCCAGAAGTGAGAGAAGAAAGAGTCAAATACAGTCCAGAAGTGAGAGAAGCAAGAGTCCAGTAAGAGTCCAGAAGTGAGAGAAGAAAGAGTCAAATACAGTCCAGAAGTGAGAGAAGCAAGAGTCCAGTAAGAGTCCAGAAGTGAGAGAAGAAAGAGTCAAATATAGTCCAGAAGTGAGAGATGCAAGAGTCCAGTAAGAGTCCAGAAGTGAGAGAAGAAAGAGTCAAATACAGTCCAGAAGTGAGAGGAGCAAGAGTCCAGTAAGAGTCCAGAAGTGAGAGAAGAAAGAGTCCAATACAGTCCGGAAGTGAGAGATGCAAGAGTCCAGTAAGAGTTCAGAATTGGCAGAGTTTTAACTGCAAACATATCAGAAGCCAAGTGCAAAGAGCATCGAGTGGTTCAGGCAGACAGAAATTTGACCATCACTGGTACAAAACATCCAGTGTGCCATAGTTTTAGGAAGTATATGAATGGAATCTGATGAAAACTGCTGTAAATCATCTATAGGGGTATGTAATAACAATGCTGAGAGGGATAGTTTCATTGGGGTCTAGAGACATAACAGCAATGCTATGATCCAAGAAGAATTAATATTGGATTACACTACATTTTTTATCTAGTGGGAGAATGTCATGAGAAAGTCATTGAAATATTAATATTTATGAATTGCACGGACAATATATAAATTAATGAAGTGACTAAATAACATAGTAACATAATAAGTTAGGTTGAAAAATGACACATGTCCATCAAGTTCAACCTTTTGAAATAATGGACAGACAAAAACCATTAAAAACTCAGTAGGAATGATTTCCACAACAAGAAGAAGATTTCTCTCTGGTTCATTGTGAGCTTCACTTGTTCGGATTGCAGTGTAACATAGATGGGTAAGCTTGCTGGTATTTCAAAAGGAAGGTAGACAGTATAAGGAACACATGACATTCAAGAATAGAGTAATTCTTCTTCTTCTTATTATTATTAACATGTATTTTTAAAGTGCCCACATATTGCTTAGCGCTATAAAATAAATGCGTTTATACAAAGTAATCACATGAATTACATGCATAGAACATACAGAGATACATATATAATGACCAGTACTGGTACAAAAGTTGAGGATGTCCCTGTGCAAAAGAGCTTACAATCTAAAGGGGAAGGGAATGAGACACAAGGTATAGCATATGGTATTGCATCTGGTTGCCAAAGAGAGTGAGGGTAGGCGTCTCTCAATAAGTGTGCTTTAAGAGATCTTTTGAAAGCAGAAAGGTTTAGAGACCATGGGAGAGAATTCCAGAGGCGGGGTGCAGCCCTTGCAAAGTCGTGAATGTGAGCTGTAAGGATGTAATGAGAGAAGAGTTGAGGAGCAGGTCAGTAGAGGAGCGTAGCACGTGGTTGGGTTACTTGGGTGAGTATCTAGAGGTTAGTTCAGAGAAGTAGGGTGGGGTAGCGTTATGAAGTGCTTTTTTATGTCAGTCATTCATTTAAATTTTTATTCTGAATGGTAGTGGAAGCCAGTGCAGGGATTGGCAGAGTGGCAAGTGAAGAGGAGCAGTTGATGTGGTGTATATGCCTATTAATAGTAGGGATGCACTGAATCCACTATTTTGGATTCGGCCGGACCCCCGAATCCTTCACAAAAGATTTGGCCGAATACCGAACTGAATCCGAATCCTAATTAGCATATGCAAATTAGGGGTGGGAAGCAGAAAACCTTTTTACTTCCTTGTTTTGTGACAAAAAGTCATGCAATTTCTCTCCCCGCCCCTAATTTGCATATGCAAATTAGGATTCGGATTAAGTTCGGCTGGGCAGAAGGATTCGGCCGAACCCAAATCCTGCTGAAAAAGGTTGAATCCTGGCCGAATCCCAAACCGAATCCTGGGCGGTGAAAAGTTTTTAAAAATCGATATAAATTCTATTCGAGTTTTTGGGTCAATTCACCCGAGTTAAAAAAAAACAAAACTATTTTTTAATACATTTCGATTGCCCAATTTTCGAGTTCATGGGAGTTTAAAAAAGCCCACATGAATTCAAATTTGACCTTTGATAAATGTGCCTCTTAAAGTACAGCGGGTAGAGAAGAAGTCCTACTTCCACCATTTTGAAAGTCAGTGAATTGACTTTTGAGCATGGACTAGAGGCACAAGAGAATTAGTACAAAACAATATTGTGTGAAACTATATAACCCAACATTTTCACAACACAGACTCCAGGTGATTTATTATTTTATATTTTACCTGAATATGGGTAGATGCCTACAACTATGTGTATATTTTAAAAATGTATTTTTTATGTCAGGTCACAACACCTTCATTTCTATCTACCTTTGTAAAATGGGAATATACATAGTTTTTACATAGTTAAATTGGGTTGAAAAAAGACGAAGTCCATCAAGTTCAACCCCTCCAAATGAAAACCCAGCCCCATACATACACCCCTCCCTACTTTTAATTAAATTCTATATCCCCATACCTATACTAACTATAGAGCTTAGTATCACAATAGCCTTTGATATTATGAAGAGACGAGTGACTGATGTTTTTTAGTGTGAAGGTATCACTGCAGTTTTACCCTCCATTAACATCACTGTTATGAAACCCTTGGTTCAGCCTTGCTAAAACTAATGGCCCCCGGTTATCATATACTTATACAGAGTCAAACTGTATGTATATATGACTTTTCCTCATTCATACCTAGAGGGCACACTCCTACTGTTGATTCAATTTTCAATTTTTTTTTTGGTAAACCCAGATAGGTTTATTTTCCCAAGAAAATAAAGCCTGTGTGTAATAAGGTAGGTAATAAGCTGCACATAGTAGATATTGACTGGGTGTTTAATATTTTTAGCATTTGAACTATATGACACACAAAGAAACTTCAGGTACAACATTTTTCAGAAAATCACACAACAATTTTGCCAAATGCATTGGAGTCAATGGCCAATTCTCACTGTTTTTTTTTCTTGTGCAAAATGCAAAAATAGACGTTTACTTACGTGCAATTGATTTCTATCTGACAGCATCAAAATATCACGAAGAATATCATTCTTCCACCAGTACTGACAGCCCTCATATGAATTTATTAAACCCAACTTTTTTGGGTCGGGCTTTCTGACTCCAAAAATCTGACTTTTCCGAAATTTATTATGCGACAAAACTGTGACAATTCTGAAAATGAAAATGCTACAGCCTGTCAAAATCATATAGAATTCAATGGCAGATGTCCCTTTTACAACTGGAAGATCTCTCTTTAATTCCTGGTTTTATTTTGGATGTTTTTAATGCTGGCTTTTGTGCTACAATACGAAAAAGTCATAGTTATTACGTGGCAAGTCTAAAAAGTTGTGGTCTTCTGTAACTTTTCCTGTTCGTGCTTTTTAAAAATGTGAGACTTTTGGAAAGAGAACATCACCCGTGTTATGCTAAAGTACCTTTTGGTCTATCCATGTTTATGTTTATTTTCTTAAAAACATTTAGGGGCAAATTCACTAAGCGCCGAAGCGTTAATTCGCTAGCGTTAATTCGGTAGCGTTTGGCATTTTCGTTACTGCGCAAATTCACTAACGAACGCTGGCGTAGTTTCGCTAGTGTTACTTCGCAGCCTTACACCAGGCGAATTTTCGCTAGCGACGTAACTACGCAAATTCACTAACTTGCGCAGTGTACTAAACGCTACCTTTTACGCTAGACTTCCTTCGCCACCTCAGACCTGGCGAAGCGCAATAGAGTAGATAGGGATTGTTTTAAAAAAAGTAAATTTTTTTTCTAAGTCCCAAAAAACGCTGGCGTGTTTTCTACATGATGGGTGATAGGCTGAAAAAGATCGGAATTTTTTTGGGGCTCCCCTTCCTTCCCCCTACATTTCCTGACTCATGTCAACTTACCTAGACAGTGGGCACATGTGTAGGGCAAAATAAAATTTTTATTTGCTGATTTGAAGGTTTTCTAGGCATTTTTAGTGCTGATACGTGTTCCTCTATTGAAATTTGAATTTCGCGCCGTATGCATATTAGCCTTCGCTAGCGTAACTTCGCTTTACATAGCGAATCAATGCTAGCGCAACTTCGCAACCTTACGCTACCCCTGTGAGCAACTTCGCATCTTAGTGAATTTGCCCCATAGAATCTAGCAAGGTAATGTATTGAATATATTCGATATTGACTGGATGTACAATATATGATATTGATTAAAAATGGATTTATTCAGGGCCGCTCCGGCCATGAGGCAAGGTGAGAATCTTGCCTCAGGCGGCACGGAGCGGCCAGTTACCAGGGGCGGCAAAAAGCCGCCTCTGGTAACTTTAAGAGCCGAATTTCCGTTTTTTAAAACGGAAATTCGGCTCTTCTAGCGCTCACTGCACTAGCGATGCGGCCCCTCCTCCACCCGCTCCGACGCTGGTAGTTAGAAGAGCGGAGCAGGAGGAGGGGCGGCATTGGGGCTGCTGCCTCAGGCGGCAGCAGCCCCTGAAACGTGCCTGGATTTATTATACATATTTGTTTTCTGTATCCCCTTTTGTTACATCGTGTATTTCCATAAGACCTTGAAGAGAATTAAACTGTTCCCCCAGGCAGTTCCGCTAATTAACAAACTACAAACAAAATCTCAAACACCCCTTGGATAAATCTGAATTCTGATTGGTGCACAGAAAATCCCAGTGACTTTATTAATAAGCAGCTGGGAGATCTGCTCTGGGCACGTAGCTTGAAAGCTATGGATGCTGTCACTTTTCAAGGTAAGAACAAACATCATGGTGACTCCATTAATATATTAATAATCAATGGAGGGAACAGTAAAATATTTTCTTTTTTTCTATTTTAATATTCTTATGCTTGTATAATATTTATTACATACAGTTCTTAACAAAAAAATAAAAATGTGTATTATGTTATTGTCCCATAGAACTTTCAATGCAAATTTGTTAAATGAAGGCTAGGAAATTAAAAACATTTCTTATGTTACAACTGTATGAACTTTGGGCATTCAGTCTCTTAATTTGTAGGGAAAAAAGCATGTCCAACAGATTGATTTGGGGAGGTTAGATTTTTTTAAAAAAACAGGATTATGGGGGTGAACCTGTGCATAATGATCTGGTTAGAATTCAGGAATTAGGGAAATATTAGTGAAGTTTAAGATCTAAGGTCCCTGTCACATTCCCACACATTAGAGGCAGTTTTATCTGAAGGCAATTAGCTGCCTCTATGGTTTTGGAGTGTAAAAAGAAACCGGGGAACCTGGAGAAAACCCTCACCAGGAGAACATGCAAATTGATTTGGAGGTTATCATTTCTACCTTGCAGAGTTAGGGTCCGATGTTCAGTTCCACCTGTCATTTTGAGTGAGAATTTCAAATTTGTTATTCCTACATTATATAGTTAATGATGCCCAGAGCTATCCTGGCCTTATTGGAGTCACATACCAGAGAGAAAAAAAAATGCTTATTTATGGTTAAAGTCAAACAGATGTCTGCACAATAATGTCTCCATTAGAACATACCTGTTTTCCATGCTCTACTAGAGTGTGCCCTTGCCTACTTCTTACTTCATCAGGACTCATAGGGGCGAATTCAATAAAGGGCAAATTTTCACCAGCGAACGATCCACCACACTTCGCACCACTTTTTCAGGTGCAAATTTGTTACCATTACTCTTATTCACTAAAATGCGAAGTTGCGTCTCAGTAGTCGAATGCTTGTGAAGTTTTACTAGGGTTAATTCGTCACCATGAGCATTTTAAAGCGAACTTTCACTAGCGTTCATTTCTGCCTAGTGAAACTTTGTGACTACTCACGCTTAGGTCAATTTGAATAGGGAGGTTACATATAGGTCATATCTGTGTCTTTATTAGAGATTTTCGTGCAAATGCTTGAAGTGGCCACTTCAGTACGCCAGGGGGCAGATTTATCAAGGGTCGAATTTCAAAGATAAAAATACTTCGAATTTCGACCATCGAATTGAAATACTTCGACTTTCCACGAAGTCAAAGTTTTTTTCAGCGAATTTGGGTATCCTGTGGTCGAATTAAAATCGTTCGACCGATTCAAAGGATTTCAGCGATCGATCTAATGATTTTAATTCGATTTCCAAAAACTTAGAAAAATGCTCTAGAAGGTGCCCATAGGCTAACATAGCACTTCGGCAGATTCAATTTGGTGAAGTATTGAAATCGAAGTTTTTTTTTAAAGAGACAGTACTTAGATTATCGAATGGTCGAATATTCAAACGATTTTACTTTGAACCGAATTTGAAGTCGAAGTCGTAGTATCCTATTCGATGGTCGAAGTATCCAAAAAATTACTTTGAATTTCGAATTTTTTTATTTCGAAAATTCCCTCGAATTCACTTCGACCCTTGATAAATCTGCCCCCAGGTGTGAGGAGGTGAAGGAAACTCTGGCTAAAAAGCTAAAGTTTTGTAAGATTCGCACTTTAGTGAATTTGCCTGAGCAAATATTTCCTAGACGATAGGGCGCGAAACTGCACCAGCAACTGTCTCTTTCGCTAGCGAATTGTCCTCTACGCCTGTAAGTAAATTGCTGATCTCAGTGCGGATGATATTTCTGGCAAATTTTTGTTAGCAACAGCCACTTTAACCTTTAGTAAATCTGCCCCATCATGTGGTCAAGACAGCACATTATGTACAAGACTTTAGTCTGGACGCACTCATAAGGGCACATGTGGCACCAGGACAGAAGGGTGCAGAACACTGTATCTGGGATAAGCAAAAGTGTAAAGTGCATGATGTACCACCCTTCATAACTAAGCCCCTGTACATTTTAACTGATAAAACACTTTTCTAATTAGCATCACATATTAATAACTACTATCTGTGAGACAGAACTTTGTATAGGAGACAAGTTTCAGATTTACTGTATGTCCTATAAATACATTTGGTATTGTATTTTCTATAGACTGTTGTAAGAATATTAAACCATTGTGATTTATATAGAGGAACATAAATTGTATTTCCTTTTGTTTATTCCGTGATTTTTTTTTTTTCTATAAAGACAAGATGGAGCCCCACAGCTTTGAGGGAAATCAGTCTGAGGTGACAGAGTTTGTAGTCCAGTGTTTTTCCAATGCACCAGCACTCCAGCCTCTCCTTTTTGTGATTTTTTTCCTTATCTACCTTATCATTATAACAGGAAACACAACAATTTGTGCAACAGTCACAGCGGATCCCCACCTGCACACCCCCATGTATTGGCTCCTGAATAACTTTTCATTTTTGGAAATGTCTTACTCCTCAGCTATTCTGCCAAAACTTCTAACCATGATCATTACCCAACACAAGACCATATCCACCACTGGGTGTAAAATTCAGTTGTTTTTCTTCACATTGTTTACTTGTATTGAATTCTTCCTTCTCACAGTTATGGCTTATGATCGCTACGTGGCAGTTTGTCACCCTCTTCATTATCACTCACTCATGACTCTACAACATTGTGCTAGGTATATTGCTGCTGTTTGGGCCATCGGATTTCTTGACCCTATTCCCCTCAATGCCATAATAGCAAATTTTTCTTTCTGTTCATCCAATCAGATTGACCATTTCTATTGTGATGTCACTCCAGTATTAAAACTCACTTGCAGTGATACTTCTACCTTACTTCTTCTCATTTACATGAATGGGGCTTTTCTTTTCTTAAGCACAGTTTCTCTTACTTGCATTTCTTACATTCTTATAATCCGAACTGTCCAGGGAATTAAATCATCTGAAGGCCGAAAAAAAGCCTTTTCTACATGCGCTTCCCATTTGACTTCTGTAATCCTCTTCTATGGAACAATCTTCTGCTTGTACATGAGGCCAAGAGCAGCCTATGAGCCAGAGAAAGACAAGTTTTTCTCACTTTTGAACATTGTGTTAGTTCCCACCCTGAATCCTTTTATTTACACCCTGAAGAATAATGAATTTAAAATTGCTTTTGCAAAGCAGAAAAAAAGAATATTTTCCTGGGTCCAGTCTTGATGGTGCTGAGGATACATCCATTAAGTCAGCTGCTAGGTTATAGGAAATGGGCTCTACATTTGAACAATGGAGTTAGACATCATTTCTGGTTAATCCCTGGGTAAAAAGTATTTAGAGAGAATTAAAATCCAAGGGGCTAAAGATGATTATAGACCAGTATTTATCTAATTTTTGTTTTACAACTTCCCTGTTTATTCTCTGTTATTCTGGTATGGGACGTCCCCGGCAAATAATTATATTATATTATATAATATTATATGCTGAGGATTCCCCAACAACAGTCAGTTGAACGGAAGAAGCTGCTCAGGTGAGTAGTGAAATGTCTTTAATGATTACTCAGAAAGTCCAGTTGTTTTACAATTACTTATACTAGATATACCATAACCTGGATGAATGAAAATCTTCATAGTCATCTTAATCATTTAAAGGAACAGTAACATCAAAAAATAAAAGTGTTTTAAAGTAATGAAAAGATAATGCAATGTTGCCCTGGTAAAACTGTTGTGTTTGCTTAAAAAACACTACAATTGTTTATAAAAATAAGCTACTGTGCAGCAATGGGGGCAACCATTGAAAGGAGAAAAGGCTCAGGTTACACAGCAGATAGCAGTGGATGTTATGTCTTCACTTCTGGATAGCCCCTTAAACAGACCTGGTGGGTGATGTGATGTAGGTTTCAGTAAATTATTTCTATCCGTTGGCTTGGTGTAAACTGAAGTGTTAATTGTATGACCCGTGTGACTAATGTTTACATCCAAAAAATGTAACCCAGTGGAACTAGCTTCCAAAGTAAACTTAATTGTAAAGTGTGCATTATTCAAATACCCAAGGAACTCAGTTTATCCAGTGTGCCGGACCATAAAAAGAATGTGTCATTCATATAGCGCCTATAGGCATGAATGTACAAGGCAAAGTCAGTGTTGGAAAAAATGAAAGTTTTTTCAAAGTAATCCACTATACAGAGCAGTCTCAGGTGGCCAGGCAAGCCATAATACACAACATTTCAGGAACCCTTGTCCAAGGAGATTACCATCCACCTTTGACACCCATATGCTGAACACTGGGGTCTAGCTTCCACCTCCTACTAAGCATTTCTCTACAAGTTATGACAATATAATCTACCTCCACCCTGCTATCCAGCTGATCTTCAAGATAGGGTTGACACAAAAATGTTCCTTGTCCTGCAATAGGTAAAAAGGCCTTCTCCTACTTTCATCTTGCTAATCTTTCTATCTAGACCTCACCTCTGTCCTACCAATGAAAAACATATAAAAGTCCTTGCAGGTAGTGCCCAGGCAGTAATCAAACTCCTAACTCCAGTGCTCCACAGCAGCAGTGCTACCCACTGATAGCCACCATGCTGAAAAGCATGACTCCAGTGGGATCAAGGTAGCCAATTTTGTACAGCCTGCACCCACCGACACTCCCTAACCTATACAACATGAAAGGACATGCAATAGTTAATGGGTAGTTGGTTTTGTTGAACAGAGACCTGTGGCAATTCTTATACCTACAGGGCAGGGCAAACATTGCCACAAGGATAGATCTGCAGAAGGGTGCAGATATTTAGATGTTGAATGCTAGAAATGATGACACCAGAGTGCCAAAGTTTTTTAGGGAAATTGTGCACAATTTATGTCAAAGCCCACATGCAACTACATTGAATTCTAATGCATTATCTCCAATTGCATCAAGAGCATCTTCACCCCTTGACTGCAGTTACACTTGCATTGTGCGAACGGTACATTGTGAGTATAAAACATGAAGAACTGCATTCAGAATTAAACTTTGCACTCTGCACTTGCAGTTGGAAATGGCCGTTTATATCTATTAGCTTTCAGGATTGGATCCATCTTTTATTTCCTAACCGGGCATGCTGAAATTTCCAATAGATCATGTCAAGCAGTCGTGATAACTATTAGGAACAAAAATAGTTTGGTAGCGGAGTCATATCAGCAGCCATATACTGTATGTAGCAGTGGTTGTGGGTCGCCAGGAATACCTATCTTGCCTGAGAGTCTGAAATCATGGGGTATACGTTTTGATGATCACATGTTGAACATAAGAACACCCCTGATGTGGTGGAGAGCTTTTTTACATCTTGGTCTGTCCACGTCCATGTTGCATTCCTCAAGAACAAGTTTCAGTCTGAGTGTAGTTTTGAGATGTTGTATCGTGTTAACCATTGAAAAAATGCAGAAAATGTAAAGTTAGGTGAAACCTTTTATTGGCCAACTGAATAAGTAACAATTGCAAGCTTTCAGAGCACACAGGCCCCTTCTTCAGGCAAAATACAAATGAAAGGCTTGAAAGGCACATCGTATATATACAGATCATTGAAAAAGGGTTTATGGGCAATAAATTAGAAAGTTACAGATAACTTGTAGAGATAATAAAAGTAATTAGGGTGGGTTGTAAATAGTCCAGGGCTCTGGATTCAGTCAGGTCACATAGTTTGAACTAGACCAAGACAGAATATGGTAAGGTTAACACAACAGTGCAAATTAGGAATTGGACAAGATACAGGTACATATAGACTCCAAATAGGAATTGTGACCTGTAAAAATAATACAATATTTCAGCCCAGATATTGATAAGCCCCCTAGGGTAAGCACTTTAGCTTTAGTCAAGGAAGCATACACTAGTACAGTCAGCACCTTGTTGTGAGGTGAGTCTGAGTGTAGCAAGGTTAGGTAAGTGCTGCATTTGATAGATGCATGTAATATTATTTGAAAATAAAATAATCCTTTCATTTTTTTCTCAAAATAAATCTTTCCTCCTCCAGTATAATAGCTTGATTAGTGTACAGATGAATGAGCATTTGAGAGCTCTGTACTGGCCACTTAGTTCGAATGGATATGGTCACCTTTTTAAAGGAAAAATGACATTCAGGATTCTGAAATCTGGGCAATCAGTTTTAAACTGGACAGCTCCTGTGTTAATCATACTGTCCAGTTCACACCCAGACAGGTGGCCCGGGTTAAAATAGTAACCTCTGAAATACGCAAAATGCGCGTCAGGGTGAGACGTGACTCTATTTGATTTTAAACCATTTTTATTCATCTTGGTGAATAGAGATTGCAGAACTATTTTAGCGCTTACCATTGCCTTACCTTTACCTCAATTCTATTTTCATTTCTAAGAGCTGGAGGGTTTGCATTTTTTAGGGTTTAAATAGCCTCTTTCCAACTAGACAGGAGAGTTTAAGCAACCAGACCGTAGCCCTTTAAACTCTTCCTTCTCCCACTTTGTGGTGCTCCTAGGGACAGAAAAAATTGAGCTAGATTCTATGGGAGCAAGCCCTTACTTTAACTAATTACACTGCTTCAACAAAGTGTTAACACGTATTCATTGTAACTGGATTTATGGGTCATGAGGTGTTGGATATATAATCTCCTGTGTAGTGATGGGCGAATTTATTCGGCAGGCACGAATTTGTGGCAAATTCCTGCGATTTGCAAAACCTCTGCGAAATTTCATCCGTTTTTTTGGACACCAATGCATTTTCGCCAGCGAATGTGCACCGGCGTCTGAAAAATGAACGCCGGTGTCAAAAACAGAAGCCGGAGTCAAAAACGAGACGCCGGTGACGTCTCGTGAATTTTTCCCAGTTTCGCAAATTTCGCTGTAAATTCGCGAATTTTTCGGCAAAGCAAAATGCCCTAAATTCGCCCATCACTACTCCTGTGTTGTGGCAATTTCAACTTGTTTGTAATACTGTTTGTAACAACACTTGATAAAGGGTTGTGTTTCCTTGAAACATGGAATGTGATTAAACACACGATTACAGTAAATTTTGTGTTGTCTTATTTTCTTTATTGTTTTTGGTTGAAAACAAAGTGGGGCAGATTTATTAAGGTTCGAATGGTAAATTTGAATTCAAAATCTTTTTTGGTCAAAACTCACAAATTCGAATTTAAAACCACCAATTCAAATTTGAATGTGAGATTTATCACAACTCGACCCTGGAAACAGTTCTAATTCGACTATTCACCACCTAATACCTGCCGATATTACTTCGAAATTCAACCTTTGACAAATAACCGCCTGTGAGTCAGGGTGGGATGTCTAGTTAAGGGCCTGGACTACATGTTATGGCTGGTAGTGGAAATCCTTTAGACTTTCTTTTCTAAAGAATGAGAATATTGAGCCTGTCTGTAGCAAGGTAAAGATACTTATGGTCTGTACAACATAAAGTATTAATTGAAAATTAAATAAAGATTTCTTTTAGATCTGCATGTTGTATTGTGTATTCCCGTACAGATTAAACTGCCCCCCTTGCCAGTTCTGTTTATTAAACAATTGATTCTCAAGATAAAACTTTTTTTCCTCACCTTGGGATAAGCCTGATGTCTGATTGGTGCACACAACAGCCCAGTGACCTTATAATTAGCATCTGAGAGATCTGTGTTGAGCACTTACTGTAGTTTGAAAGCTGTGGGTGCTGTCACTTTTTAAGGTAAGGACAAACATGTTGCTTAGCATCTAATTGTGGAGGGACAAAGAACTGAATATTTATTATGGTTACTATAGGGCCAATTTTCTAACATTTGGATTTCTATTTTTTCTCAAAACATTTGTGTTTTTTTGTAACATTTAAGATTTATTAAGTGGAAAAACCACAAAAAACTGCACCAAGTAAAAGCTGTTGAGGTCCTATAGATGTCAGTGGGAACTGCGCGGATACTATTGGAGCATTTTCAATCAATTCTGACTTTTAGATGTTTCAGATATTTTTTTCACTAGTACTTATCCTAAAAACACAAACTTTTAGAGGTTTTAGAGATGTTTGTATTTTTGAGCATCATTCAGCATTTTCCTGTTTGTACTTTTTATATTGTGATCTTTATGACACTTTCATGACATTTCATTTCATGGTTTTAAGAAATATAGTTTAATCATGGTTTAAAAAACCTATAAAACCACTAAATGTTGACCTAAATGTTGACCTCCATGGGTTAATAATACTAACATTTGCTAAGTAAAGGCTTGATATTTTTCTTCTGTCCACTTCACCCCTAGGTTAGTTGCTTGTCCAATTCATTTTTTTATGTGGGAGCCAACCTGGATGTAATCTTCTGTTTAGAATGAATTAAATAATAAACAGAGGACAATACCTACTCATTTTGGGTACAGAACCATGACCCTTGACTTCATTATCTTGCCAAACTTGCTCAGGACTTTAGCAGAATTAACAAGGATTGGTTGTTTTTGCCATTGATTAACATTTTTTCTGTACATCCCAAACAATCCTTTTACTATTTACAAATCTTATCCACTTTTACTAACAAACAATGAAGAAAAGATTTCACAGACACCTCCCATAGAGTCCCAGGAATTGCATAAAAATGGACCCAGGACTTTTATATGGAGACTTCCAGGACAAGTTCCCGAATTCTGCAGAGTATTGCAGGATTTCTGCCCATAAAGAACAATGGGATTCTGCTGCTCAAAGCCGGAGAACACTTAGGGGCCGATTCACTAAATTCGAGTGAAGGATTCGAAGTAAAAAAACGTCGAATTTCGAAGTTTTTTTTGGGCTACTTCGACCATTGAATGGGCTACTTCGACCTTTGACTATGACTTCGAATCGAAGGATTCGAACGAAAAATCGTTCAACTATTTGACCATTCGATAGTCGAAGTACTGTCTCTTTAAAAAAAACTTCGACCCCCTAGTTCGGCAGATAAAAGCTACTGAAGTCAATGTTAGCCTATGGGGAAGGTCCCCATAGGCTTGCCTAAGTTTTTTTGATCGAAGGATATTCCTTCGATCGTTGGATTGAAATCCTTCGAATCGTTCGATACGAAGGATTTAATCGTTCGATCGAAGGAATAATCCTTCGATCGAATTTTCTGCACTAAATCCTTCGACTTCGATATTCAAAGTCGAAGGATTTCAATTCCTAGTCGAATATCGAGGGTTAATTAACCCTCGATATTCGACCCTTGATACATCTGCCCCTAACTGATAACAAAAAAAGTCAGTGTGGAAAAGGGATAAGTGCCCTGATAAATAAGTAAATAGTTAAACTTTGTAAGTAAACTTTGTAAAAACAAATTTTCAGAATTCCAAAAATAGTTAAGAAAATATGAGAAAGTTAAGAAAATGTGATACAATTTATTGCTAGACAAATGCCATGTGATTTTCCTGGAATCCCAGTTGGAATTTAAATAAACCTCTCCCTCAATGTCAGAATCACAGAATCACACCAAGAACTCATTCCCTCATTATTAATAGCCTTTTTTCAGAGATCATGTATGACAAAATTCTTACAGAGATTTCACATCATTTTCTGTCCCAGTGGAGCTTACCATTTAAGGTTGTGTAGAAGGAAATCCACGCATGCACATAGTGAACATATAGACTACTTACCCTGGCTTGAACCTTGGATCCTACTGTTGCAGGGCAGAAATGCTTAACACTGCTACTTACTACTGATGTGATAGGCAACAGTTTATTTACATAATAACAACAATGTAACATTTTAATATATTTGCTTAAAATACACAAAAAAAATAATGATAAAAGTTGTAATGGAAAACATCAGCCCAGGAATTCTTGGCAGGAAATTTAACAAACTTGAACATGCCCACCACTAGGTGCACTGGGTAAAAAGTAAAAGCAAGGTAGGCCTTATGCTAAACCTCTACCTTCTGGCACCAGTAGTAAAGAAGAGACCTATCTGAACTATACCAAGCAGGAACATACCAGACTCTTATGGATTGCATCCCAACGCCCCAGAATTGACAAGAAATGGCAGCCAAACCACCGTTTCTACTCCCACCTAACCATTCCTTCTCTCCATACTGCAAATGGAAAAGGAAGCTCCTCCTAAAACCCTTTTAATTCCTGTATGCTGACAACTTCCTTCATCACTTTTTTAAACACACGCCTTCCTGTTAACACTGTCCTTCCTAACCCTATCTACCTAACTCCTCTACATCTACATTTTTGGCTTTTGGGGAGCATTATTTGTGAGATTATTTTCTTAGTTAGCACCCAGATTGTTGCCTTAAGTCTGGAGAGGGTTAGAGTTGGCCTGTGATGTCTTTATCTTATCAGTTTACTTCTGTTATGGAGCACACCCATATACAGAAAATTTCATGTATTTCCTTTGATCTAATTCATTATTTTCTGTTGGTTTTATTATGCTGTATAGACAAGATGCTCCCCAAAGAGGTTGTTGGGAATCAGTCTGAGGTCACTGAGTTTATAATTCAGTGTTTTTCCAATGAGACAGAACTCCAGTACCTTCTGTTTGTTCTATTCTTTCTCATCTACTTTATCATTTTAGCTGGAAACATAACAATTTGTGCTACAGTTACAATGGATGCCCATTTGCACACCCCCATGTATTGGTTCCTGAGTAACTTTTCAATTTTAGAAATTTTGCACACCTCCGCTATTCTGCCGAAACTTCTAATCATGCTTATTACACAACATAAGACCATATCCACCACTGGGTGTAAAATTCAGTTGTTTTTCTTCACAGTGTTTACTTGTATTGAATTCTTCCTTCTCACAGTTATGGCTTATGATCGCTACGTGGCAGTTTGTCACCCTCTTCATTATCACTCACTCATGACTCTACAACATTGTGCTAAGTTTATTGCTGCTGTTTGGACCACTGGATTTCTTGACCCTGTCCCCCTTAATGCCATAATAGCAAATTTTTCTTTCAGTTCATCCAATCAGATTGACCATTTCTATTGTGATGTCACTCCAGTATTAAAACTTACTTGCAGTGATACTTCTACTGCAGAACTTTTGATTTTCATCAATGGGACTTTCCTTTTGTTAAGCACATTTACTTTAACTTGCATTTCTTACATTCTTATAATCCAAACTATTTTGGGAATTAAATCATCTGAAAGTCAAAGAAAGGCCTTTTCTACATGCGCTTCCCATTTGACTTGTGTGAGTATCTTCTATGGAACAATCTACTGCTTGTACATGAGACCAACAACAGCCTATGAGCCAGAGAAAGACAAATTTTATTCTATTTTGAACATTGTGTTGGTTCCCATATTGAATCCTTTTATTTACACACTGAAGAATAAAGAATTTAAAACTGCTTTTGAAAAACAGCACAAATGTATATTTTCTAGCTGATAGTTCTGGTGGTGTTGTGAGGACACCCACTGAGTCAGCTGAGAAACTGCAAGGAATAGGTTCTAAATTTAAACAACTATGCCTAGTTAAAAAAACAGTAAGAGAGAGAGTTAAAATGATCCCATGGAAATCTTTGTTACAGGAGGAAAACTGACTCTTTCTCAGGACAAGAAAAATTATATACACTAGATTGTCGTAAAATTTGAGGCACACCAGAGTAAAAACAGCGACTAACCTGGCTCTGTGTGTTTTCCAAAGAAGAGATCCTAGGTAAGGATTAGGGATATACCTAATCCATATTTTGCAGATTTTGCTGAACCCTAAACCTTTCAGAAAGAATTCAGACAAATCCTGAAATGAAACCATATCATTTAGAAGGAGGGGGATTGGATTCCTTTAATCAAGTGACCTAAAGACACGGTTCGCATTGGGTTATGGCAGGCTCTTGTATTAGGCTGAAATAAGGCTTATATTTGGCTGGTTTTGGTGCATCCCTAGTAAGCATTTATTTCTTCTGTGTGGTGCCTAAAAATATGGAATCCCCATAGTGAATTTTAATTCAGACATGGTCAAACATTAGTGCATAAGATTTTTATACATGTAATTCTGACTATATTGGTTTTGTAATAAGGTCTACCTGGTCAACATGCCAGTTTTAGGTGCAGAACTCAACCAGGCCCTGGAAGAACATTAATGATGGTGGTTTGGTGCTCCTTAGTGGTCTAGTTGTTGCAGCTGGTGTTATTGTAAAATGACCACTGATATGTCTCAATGACACTTTGATATATTGGAATCCCAAAATTGGAGTGCTATTCCAGGTGCCACGACTGGCACCCGATACCAGAACAAATGCCAAGCACCCTGGTCTCGGCTTCACCAGTAGTGTGACCACTGTTGGGCTTCGGGAGGAGCCCTCAGCTTACTTGGGTGCCACCTGGACTTAACGAGGGGTACAAGGCAAGATGTTCTGGCTGGCGAAGGGACACGGCAGTTAGCAGAGTCTTTTGGGCCGAAGGTCACGGTACAAATGGAGCAGGAAAGAGAATCATCAGACAAGCAGGAGTCGAGGCAGGCGGATATCAGAATCGTCAGGCAGGCAAGGGTCAAACCGGGTTGTCAATCAAGGGGTTAAGCAGGAAGAGTTGTCATAGGCAGGCAAGGGTCAGGATACAGATTTCAGAATAGTCAGGATACAGGCAAGGTCAAACACGGATAATCAGACAGACGAGATTCAGATCAGATGCACAAGGCTCAGGAAACCACTAGAAACAAGTTCTGTCACGGGCACTGGCTGGGGATCAGAATGGGCCTTAAATACAGTCAAATTTCGCGCCAAAACATGCGCAAATGCACGCAGGCGCACCGCACACACCCTAAGGATCAAGATGGCGCCGGAGAGGAAGAACCACGCGGCGAAGAACCAAGCAGCGGGCGTCCCCGCCGCACAGGTAACTTTCTTACACCAGGTCTGTATTACCGGATTGGTGTCAGGTGCTTTCAGGTATTGGGCCCAATACTGGCCAAAGCCCAAAATTGTATATCACAAAGCAAGAGACCTGCGGCACAAATGATGCAATTGATTAAGTGATCAGTATTTATTCAGCTCACATATTCAGCTCACATACGAGGTTGCCACTTTGTTTGTGAACTGAATAAATACTGATCAATTGCATCACTTTCATATATTGGATGGTGGAGAGTGGAGCCCAAAGGTGGCAACAAAGAATGTTTGAAGAAAAAAAAAAACAAAGCCTAACTCCCAGTTGTATGAACGTAAAATTGCATCTCAAGCGCTTTCTATGAAACCCTTGTAGGTATAAGGATGGACTGATAAAGAAAAGATAGCCGATAGCTATTTAATTTGTGTTCTGATTTTTTTCATTTTATAGATTTTTTCTCAGCTGTCATATATTGCCTGCCCTCTTCTATGCCTTAGGCATAGAGGCAGATCAGGAAATTACTTTCACTTTGTATATATAATGTGCCAGACCACACACATTCCAACTGCATAGTTTGCTTCTACTCGATGGTTGTGTCGAGGATTGAGAAGGAGTTTCCCATTTATTGTACAATCCCCTAAAGTTTGGTCACTAATGTGCTTCTGAGTTTATAGAGGAGCTGGCTTCCCTTCCTGAGAAAGCTCATGCCCCCTAACTTTCACTAGTTTAGCCAGAAGGTGGCAGTGTGCTATAATATATATTGTGTGAACCATGCGGTCTAAGGGATTTTTGACTCCCCTAAATGGATTGGAGTCAGAGTGGAGCCCATGTTAGTATTGGATTTAGTGAAGGGCAGCTGTATCCTGTCATAGCTCTCTTTAGGCTAATTATATAAGCAGCTTTAGGCTCCACCAAGCATGGACATCCAAGAAAATTTTCCAGGGGGGGTGGGAAAGGAAAATATGTACCCATATTTTGGTTTCCATACAAACCTAACAACAGGTTTTCTATAATATATAATATATATAATATATAAAGTAGTAACTGTTGCACATGTATAGCATTGCCATTCTGTTAGTGACACAAACTCATTGTTTGCCAGGACTGCACTTGGTATTTTCTTCTTTCTTAGCACAATTACTAGCCGGCAGTTTGTAGAATGTTATTCCCTCAAGAGTTTTATTTACAGCTGGAAATATACAATGAAGCCTCCATTTTACTTACCCTAATTTTAAAGGTTTTCCATATGTTATACCATTTTTGTGGTCCCACCAATATCCATCCATGGACTTTTTTGATGTTTCACAAATTTTTGGCGAAGAGAAAGGGGTCAGATTTACCCATCACACTATATATATATATAAGTTATACAAATTTCCTTTGAAATTCGTGAAATGATGAAAAATTCGTGAAACGGAGCTGGCACCTGGTTTTTGATGCCGGTGCCCACTTTTGGACACCATCGCACAGTAGCCGGCAAATTTTCACGACAGCTTTGTGAATTTATTCACCAGCAGCGAATCAGGGGAATTCACCACGAATTTGCGCCTGCCGAATAAATTCGCCCATCATTAGTTCTAGTTAATTATAAGTAGAACCACTGGTGCCCATTCTTGTGAATTACTAAAGATTACAGTTCCACTACACCCTGCTTCTACAACATTGCAAGGACCCATATCTAAGGTAAAAGGTTTCATCTGGAGCAAACTATAAAGCTGATAGGAGGATGTCACTCCATTTATATAGTGACTACATTGCTTGGATTTAACTTTGACCCTAGGCAGGCTTGGGTTGTTAATTTTTGCAAAACTGGCAAATAGTTTAATAAATAACCCCCTAAAAGTGCAATTTTTTTAAAAAAACAAAACAAAATGAACACATTTTTCTTTGTGCCTAATTTCTTTACAGTATAGTTACAATAATTAAATGGGGTGATTTACATTCAAATCTTAGTATGATATAAACAGTGATAGTCAATTTGCAATTAATCTTTTTTTTTTGCACACTGCCTCTCCTTCTTTGAGCCCTCATGTTTCAAGGAAGTTTTCCCAATTTATTAAGAGGTGCATATATTTAAGGCCACAAAACTATAACATATCACTGCTACCACATTAGAATATCAGGACAATGAGCAGAATTCCAGATCAAAAACTCTTTAATAGTAAAGAGTAATTTTTTTTGCCACACTTGACCTCCAGTGGCGTACCCTCTGGCATGCAGGGGTGCCCGCCGCATTTGTCCTGTTTCCTTCAGCGCCGGTTTCCCTATGGTGCACACGGCCGTGCTCTTCCTGGTTTATGGCGCAAAATTCAAAAGTATTAAAGGGGAGTTCAGTTTTCAAACCACTGCCCATTGTTAGGTTCAATTTAGCTTGTCCCTGGGTGCTATCCTATTTCAACCCTGACTGATCTTCTGTGTATTGACCCTTACTTTGCCTGACTATCCTGAACTCTCCAATCTGACCATTGCATGCCTGTTTATTCTGATCTCTCCAAGCTGACCCTTGCCTGTCTGACTATTTTACGCTCTCCAATCCTGATTCTGACCTGTCTGACTATTCTACACTCTCCAATCCTGTTTCCGGCCTGTCTGATTATTCTAATTCTGCTTGTGATGGCCCGGCCTGCTCTCCTAGTGGTGTTCTTCCATCCAGTATCCTTGGCGAGACGATTGTGCCCCTTTTCTTGTCCAGAACCGTTAGCTTTGTTCCTCTCTTAATAAGACCTGGTGGCATCCGATTAGCCAAGGGCTCCTCACGAGGTGAAAGACGACGGGTAAAGGCAGAAGCAAGAGCCGAGACCAGGGAGCTTAGATTGGGTTCTGGATTTATGGTGCCATTTGTGACATAATGCTTTTGGAGTGAGAAAAAACTTGCAAAAAAAAGGCTCATTGACTTAAATGTAATTGGAGTGAGAAAAAAAGTTGCCCGTAAACTCTAATATATTTTGCTACGAAAAAGTCACCATAACAAAAAAGTCACCCAAAGACTTAAATGCCTTTCGTGAATTTTTTAGCAGTTTCGCAATTTTTTTAGTTCCACTCCAAATTAGAGTGCTCTACCTACTGTAATATCTGTTAGGTTGCAGGTGCAAATGCAGCATAATGACCCAAGCCTGCCTAGGGTGTGATACAAATGTGACATGGCAGGCCATGTATGATTATGAGTATGAACAAGTGTATCCAATATGGCTCCTTAGTTACAAAATGGATGTACTGATATTAGTTGGAGACCAGGGAGCAACCGGAGTTGAGGTACTTAATACAGATATATTAACATTAGTTGGAGAACAGGGAACAGTAGGAGTTGAGGTTTTTAACTCATAAACATATAAACATGTTTATCAGGAAGGAAGCTTGTATCTTATTCACATGGTTATAATTTTAGGCAAATACAACTACTGTTTTCATTCTCATGGTCATTCTCATGGTCACAGTTCTGGGCATATGGCCATTATTTTGGTATATGTCCACAATTAGGATTAAGACCAAATTCTGTTATAATTTATTATTTTATTGTTACATTAGTATAAAAAGAGAACTCAGTGGAGGGGGCTTCGGGACTTCATCTACAAGCAGACATGTTGTGTAGAACCATGCCCGATTGATTTGGCTTTGGGAGTTTGCTGAACTTGGCCCTGGGTCCCACAGCTGATGTTCCTCTCAAAAGTCTACCAAGGGATGGATAGACATTGCATTGTATCTCAATCGGTGATGCATTAATTTCTTTACAATATATTATTCTTAATCTAATCTTGATCAATGTGTGTGTGAGTTTTATTTCTATCCCTGTATGTGATAAGTCTGCCAATGGAAGCTCGGCAAGACATTTTGTATGTGAGAAGTCTGCCATGGAAAGCTCGGCAAGACACTAGGGTCAAAGTTAAATCCAAGCACCGTAGTCACTGCAGCACTGGCAATTCGTGCAAGAGGTGATTTATTGGCTCAAAGTAGACATATAAAGCAGGCAACGTTTGTATGCCCATACGAGGTATGAACAATATTTTACGTTTAAGTTTTCCAATGTCTCGGTCTACTAATTTGATATAGGCCTCCACTACATTATGGGGCCGATTCACAAAGGGTCGAATATTGAGGGTCAATTAACCCTCGATATTCGACTGGGAATTAAAATCCTTCGAATATCAAAGTCGAAGGATTTTAGCGCAAATAGTATGATCGAACGATTGAAGGATTATTCCTCTGATCAAACAAAAAATCCTTCAAATCAAACGATACGAAGGATTTTAATCCAACGATCGAAGGAATATCCTTTGATCAAAAAAACTTAGGAAAGCCTATGGGGACCTTCCCCATAGGCTAACATTGAGTTCGGTAGCTTTTAGATGGTGAACTAGGGGGTCGAAGTTTTTTCTTAAAGAGACAGTACTTTGACTATCGAATGGTCGAATAGTCGAACGATTTTTAGTTAGAATAGTTCAATTCGAAGTCGTAGTCGTAGTCGAAGGTCGTATTAGCATATTCGATGGTCGAAGTAGCCCAAAAAACACTTTGAAATTCAAAGTTTTTTACTTCGAATCCTTCACTCGAAGTTAGTGAATCGGCCCATATCTGTAGTGGGTGGTGTAAACATATTTTTTATAAACAAATTGTCAGTTTCCAATGTGCTGCAGTGACTACGGTGCTTCGCAAAATTTTTTAGTGAAGCGAAATGTGGCAGATTCATTCATTATTCTTTAATAAATTCTGATTAATTTACGGCGTTACACTTTAAGTGTGCATGTATTTTAGTTGCCAGTTTCCTTAAAGAATCTTTAAAATCTTTATTTTTTAAGGTATAAATAAGTGGATTCAGCAAAGGGATTAAGGTCATATACAGAAGAGAAAAGAATTTGTCCTGCTTTGGATTAAAAGCTTTTATGGGTCTTGTATCCAAGCAGATAATTGTGACATAAAAAATTAGAACACACATCAGGTGGGACGCGCAAGTAGAAAAGGCTTTTTGTTGTCCATGGGATGATTGAATCCTCATTATTGAACAGATGATAAAAATGTAAGAGGTTGAAGTCAGAATGAATGCACTAGAGCCAACAAGTGCTCCGTTGATGTAGATTAAAATTTCCAAGGTGGAGGTGTCGCTGCAGGTCAGCTTTAGAACTGGGCTTACATCACAGAAAAAATGGTCAATGATATGAGATGCACAAAAAGACAAGTTTGCTATTAATAAAGCAAATATAAAAGGGTCTAAAAATCCAACAATACAAGAGGCTGCTAGAAGCTTCACACAGTTTTTCAGACTCATAAGTAACGTATAATGAAGTGGGCGACAAATTGCAACATAGCGGTCATAAGCCATGGTAGCAAGAAGAAGGAATTCCGTGCAAATAAAGGAAAGGAAAAAATAGAGCTGAGTCATGCACCCTACAAATGATATAATCTTCCGTTGAGTGGAGAGCATGACCAGAAGCTTTGGTAGAGTTGTAGAGGCATAGGAAATGTCCAGAAATGAAAGGACACACAAGAAAACATACATCGGAGTGTGCAGGTGGGAACTGGAAATAATTGTTGCAAAAATAATTATGTTACCAAGTATAATGATGAGGAAGATAAGCAGAAAGACTATGAAGAGAGGAACTTGGAGCTCAGTTTTCTCTGAAAAACACTGTATTGTAAATATGTTTATCTCTGACTGATTTCCTGTTGTCTCGTTAGTCATACCTTTATCAATACAAAAAGAAACAACATATGTGCTATAGAAACATTCACATTCATGTTAGTTTACCCCTTGTATCTACTGAAACATTTGTACTACAATTTCAGTCTAAAATTTACAGTCATATTAAAATGGTGCTAATTTATTTTTTAAACTGTTTTTAGCTATGTAAAATTTTTGTACATCTTCAGACACTGGGACCTATTTACTAACAATCACATTTCTTTTTTCTTTGAAAATCTGTAAAAAAACAAGTTTTTTCTGTATTTCTATAAAACTCTAAAAAAAAAAAAAAATGAGATTTATAAGTGTAAAAAAACACAAATACAAGTAAAAGCCAATAGGAGCTGTGCTGATCCTATTGAACCATTTTTAATCAATTCAGACTTAGAGGTTTTCAGATTTTTTCACTGGTAATTGTCTGAAAAACAATTACTATAAAACAATTACAGAACATTTCCTGTTCATACTTTTTATAACAGGATCTTTTGATGAATTTCATGGGATTCATAGTTTTAGAGGAATAGAGTTTAATCAATAAATAGGCCTCCACGCTATTGTTTTACAGCAATAAAAGAGAAGCTGCAACATGGATATAACCCAATATAGTAATTTGTAATTCTGAAATCTGTTTATAATGACACACATATGTAGGAAACACAGTATAACATGCATATTACATGCCCATCTAATTCAACCTTTTGGAGTAAATAAAACCTGTCTAACTTCTAGCTGATCACGAAGAAGGTGAAAACTCCCACATGAAGCATCTCCAGTGTTGCTCAGAGGGGGAATATATTCCTTTCTTACTCCATGATGGCATGGACCAATGTCTATTGGAGGGGCCTACTGATGAATAAAGTTTATTTTATGATCGGATTACCCTATACACATTTTAATAATTCAATTCCATATTAAAACATCCTACCTTTCCTTCCTAGTACCCTGCTCCTCAATTCCTCCACCTGTAGTAGAGATTCTGCACCCTGCAGATTCTCTGAGAGTCAGCTTGCTCCAAGTTTGCCTGTTCAAAGCTCCCCAATATCTTCATTCAAAATGGTACATCTTTTGTTGTGTAGGAAGTATGGATCAGCCACCATATCATTCCATTCCCTACTTCTTTTTTAA
The DNA here is from genome assembly GCA_038501925.1 of Xenopus petersii. Lineage (NCBI taxonomy): Eukaryota > Metazoa > Chordata > Amphibia > Anura > Pipidae > Xenopus > Xenopus petersii. The sequence continues at coordinate 135,410,349 of CM076684.1, read as the reverse complement.
CTATGACAAACCTGTTACTGGTCCCTGTCCATGTTTTCAGTTCCTACCAATGTTGCTAGCTACCTCATTAGATTCTGCAATTCAGATTCCAAGAAGGAAAACTCACCCGCATCTCTTAAAAGGAGTGCTCTCTGTAATGGTTGGTCTAATATTTCTTGAAGTGCCTCCAGCATAGGTTTGGTGCAATAGGCACAAACTTGACTAATCTGTTTTAAAAGACTGCACAGACAGACACCAATTTCAATGGCTATTATCAAATTACAATGTGAAAAGATATGAATTTGCATGAACAAATTTTCCTTTGCACAAATTTAATAAAGATTTTGCTGGCCCAGAAACTGTTTGGCAACCACTTCCGACAGTGGAAGAAAGTTTGCAAATGTTCCAGGTTGCGCTAGTGCACAGTCAATGCAATAAAACTTCTTACTGAAAAAGTTATGTTTGCTCCAATAGATTATGATTCCTTCAAGTGATTCTTAAAAGTGCACAATTAAAATTTGCAATGCAATAACAGTTAAAGGAAGAATATTACTTTGTGAGATTTGAATTTTTATTCTTATTTGTACAAATTCTTTTTCTCTTCGCGACTTTTAAGTACTGTTGTGCCTTCACAGTGGCACTTAGTGATTGCATGAGCAATGCTTTTTTTACCAGTTGGAACGTAATAATTATAAATCCTGTGGAATTCCATAGATATGAAGATTAAATAATCCCTCTTTATAGAAATCTCTTAATCACATGGACATAAATGGCATACATCCAATTACCAATTTATTTCTTTTTTCTTCCCAGTTTTGCTGCTACTTTTGATCATCCTTTTGTAACATCCTGGAAAAAAAATAACATTTTCTAACACATGCAGTTTATGGGAATAATGGAGAGATATTACCTTGTCAAACTGTTCTTAGTTTTTTTTTTGAACAGTTAGATAGTACTGATTGTTAAATTGTTAAATAATATTATTAAATATTCCTACCTTACAAATGCTGAAATGTGTCTATAAAATAAAGGAAACTGGTGCAGCATTAATAATCTGACAGTTTGATGTAACTAACTACCTTGATATATATATATATATATATATATATATATATATATATATATATATATATATGTATGTAGTGAGTTGAGAAAACATAACAGCCCAAGAGAGTCCAGAAGTAAAAATAGTGTAAGATGCAATTCTCTATATAGTAGATCCCTATGGATATTAACCCAAAAGAATGCATGTAAGCTCAGGTTGACTAAGTGTTGCATTTACCATGCTTATTGGGATAGAGATTTTCAAACCTTTAGGCTTGATTATCCCATATCCAGACAATATAACAGCTGGCATACGATGTGGAATCCCATAGAACGCTATTGTGATTAAACATTGTTTTGCCTATTCATTCTAAATATTCAAATTTATAGAATAAAAACTTAATTCTAAATGATCAAGTATTTTATGTAATAGTTAATCAATAAATTGTTCTGCAATGATTGGAATTGGTTGTCCCATAGTTTATAAAGTTACTCTTTTAACTGAGCATTTTAAATTAATCTGAGCTTTGAATGTTTATGTTTTATGTACTCACAGCATCACCAATGACTAGGAAACAATTGTTAAATGTTATTGGCTGTATAAACCACTGCCATTGTTTTGCAATTGATAAACTAATCAATACTGTAATTGGTTCCTGTGATGAGGCTTCCAAATTGTTTAGAGGTTTCATATATTTACACTCCTGACACCAGAAAAAACTCTTGAAGGAACCCATGGTGGGAGAGAGAAAGTGTGATTGAATTGACTTTTTTTCATTGTAATGACTGTAATAGATCACTTATACTTTGCGCCCTTCTTGTCCAGTCTGAGGTTGATCAGTCAGTACTTCCTTTAGGTTAGGATCTCCCTTTAGTATGTCCCAATATTTGTCCATTTTATCCAAGGCCACTGATTATTATACGTTCCTACACAATGTATCTCTTCTGATGATCCCATTCAATGGATATATCATCTTTTAAGAATGTCAGGATCAATCTTTATTGCTCTCTGATAGATAACCTAGAATGTTTATGGCAGAGCACCCGGAATAAAAGTGGAGCTACACTAAGAAGAACACGTAGGGGGTGAATTTTGGAGCGGCCTATATCTTTTTTCTACTGTGTAAATCATTAGCCTTAATTTGCAATTCTTCCACATCAGTTTCTTGTCAGTCTTAGATATTGTCCCATTGGTATCCCTTTCTTGGGTGGAAAAGGATGAAATTTCTTGCAAACATTTACCGTATTAGGAAATATAAATTAACCAAACAACAACTGGCATAGAACATTGGGGCCAATTTATCAAAGTGTGACAGAGTTCACCATGGTAAAATTTTACAACACTATATTGATTTCTAAAGGATTTTTAACAGCTTATTTAGCAAATAGTCCCAATAGTCCCAAACATATTACAGGTGTTTTTTTTGCAACATTATTATAGCCTATGATTAAGGGGGTTATTTACTAAATTCTGAATGCAACTATTTTGTCCAAATGGGCATCCGAAAAATTTTGACCCATGACAATTTTATGCTCGCGACTATTCTGAAGTGCGACAATTTTTAGAGATGTATTATGCCCCAAGGCTGCAAAAGTCTAAATCCAAAAAATCCTCCATTTTAGACCTGCCAAGGTTGTATATAAGTCAATGGGAGAGGTCCCTATGCTAATAATGGAATTAGCTTTTTAAATCCAACTATTTTGGAAAAAATCAAGTGATTCAAAAAAAAATTTGATTCGGGGTTTGCTAGATTTTATTGAGTTTTCTCCCCATCTGATTAAATAGAGCTTTTTAAATAATAAATAAGATAACATTGTGGATTCTAGTTTGGTCAGACTTTTTTAAATGAAATAATCAGAAAATTTTGACATTTGATAAATAACCCCCTAAATGTCCAGTTGCCTTTGACTTAATTCTATTAGATTCTGTATATCATGACCTGGATAAATGAGAATCTTCATAGACATGAATGAATTATTAGTTATTAATTATTATTATGACAAATGGTTCTTAAGTATCTGTAGGATACTGCACAGCAGCAAGGCTGACCTGAAGGGAACTGGAGTCTGTCTTTGCTTGTGTGACTGCAAGGCTTTGATTGGCCCTCTGACTGTGATTCTGGCAGGGATGTTAGGACACGGCCACCCCTCATTTGAAATATCGACTGGGAACAGTCAACATCTTTAGGGAGCTTCATTAAATGGGCTATTTTTAAAGATAATATTCATTTTTAGCACAATGTGACAACACCATCTATTATTCATAATTGTCTATATATTTTTTTTACATTTATCCGATATGTGTTTTTTAATTGTATCACATGTGTGTGCTTACACCACAAAGTGTCCCAGGTAGGTGTTCACTGCTAGGGGGACACCAGTACATCACAATCAGCAGGTTCTGTATCCCATGTAAGAAAGGAAAATATTGAATTTTGAATAAATAGTATTGAAAATACAACCAAAGGGTTAAAAGATGGTTGTGAGAAACAAAGCCATCTTAAAGGCATTCTATCATGATTTTTTTGGTGTAGTTTTTATTTACACACCTTCATTTCAGCTTTGTTCACATTTGACTTTTGACCGTTCCCTATCCTTAAATATATCCTCCTATTAGCAAAAGCCCTTATTGCAAAATATTTTAAATATATTTTTATAGGGCCTCTGTACTTAAATGATTTTGGCTGGCACAAGTCTGAAACAAGGGAATGCCATTATTTTATGGCATAATTTTCTAAAGATTATGACCACATTTGAGGTTTTGCTACTGTATCCTTTAAAGGACAAGGAAAGTCTAAAATAGAATAAGGCTAGAAATGCTGTATTTTGTATGCTAAACATAAACATGAACTTACTGCATCACAAGCCTAATCAAACAAATGATTTATGCTCTCAAATTTGGCCACAGGGGGTCACCATCTTGTAACTTTGTTATACATCTTTGCAAGACAAGACTGTGCACATGCTCAGTGTGGTCTGGGCTGCTGTTATCAAAACAGGGCAAACTTTAGTTCTGCATGGCTGTTAAGTAAGGCGGGGGCTCCCCCTGCTGTTCATAAGTATGATTGTTTCCCTGCAGAGCAGTTAGGGACCGTCTGACAATTCCTATCCACAGCAGTAAAGGAAGGGAGAATTTCACTGCATACAGTCAGGTTTCTTATAAACGGTACACAATTTTTAATTAAAGTATAATGGCGATACATTTTTTTTAAACTTTTTTAGAAAGTAAAAATGGGATTTTATTTTTTTGCCTTTACATGCCCTTTAAATGGTTGGTATCTTTATGTGTAGGTTATGCATGATAATAACTTTTTATGGAGGCTATGGCTACAAACTAATATCCGACTACACTGCCCTCATAAGTTTATGCATGTAATTATACAGGTATGGAACCTGTTATCCTGAATGCTCTGGACCTGAGGTTTTCCAGATAATGGATCTTTCCATAATTTGGATCATCATAACTCAAGCCTACTAGAAAATAAAAGAGTGTGAAAGGAATCCAAACTGGATGTGCAACCAGCAGGAGATTCACATCTGAGTATCCAAGGGGCTGGTAGTCGCATTGCAGGGCTGCAAGTGCTGGATTTGCCAGAAGGTTCTTTGTGAAGCATCCAAAGAGACTTCTGGAGTGATTATTACTAATTAAAGGGACAGTATCTTAAGAGAGTGCTGAAGAGTACAGAGACTGTATTTGTTTGGAAATACCTTAAAGGACTTTCATTTAGTTAGCCAGACAGTTTGCACCTGCTCAGTTAGATAGTAGGGCCCCTATTGCTGAGTGCTGATTGTAGTAGTTGGTTGCTTATTTTTAGATAAACAGTTATCTAGTTTACCAACTATTGTGTGTGAATTATTACTGTTTTCCTAGTGGGGCCACCGAGGTGCATTCCTGGACCCACTAGGTGGAGGCACTGTGCTAATAAGTACCAGGTACCCAGTCTCTCCCAGTACCACTGTGGAGTGGCTCACGTTTGTCCCGTAACATCAGGTAAATACCACATGGGGAGTGTGCGTTACAGTACATTAGCATGAACTGGGGCTGAAATTAGTCTACTAGTGTGAGATTCCTGAATGACCAATGATCTGTCTGTGTGCAATCTGTCAAAATATATCAAGCTTTTAACTGACCACTAATACCTTCACAGATGATTGAGAGCACAAAGAAAATATTCCACTCAGTTAGAGAAATATTAATGCCAAAAGTGATCCCATCTTTCAATGATCTCTTTAAAATAAATTCTGTCACCAAAGATGCATAAACTTTACCATGCTCTTCTGTGACTCCACTTATATTTTAAACAAAGCAAAAAATTACACATCTGCTATTCACATTTAGTTTTTTTCCCAAAAAGGCAATATAGGGATTACAGACACTTAGGGGCAAATTTATCAAAGGTGGAAGTGAAAATTAGAATTTAATTTTTTTTGTGTACTTCAACTAGTCCCAATTCGATTTGAATTTGAAAAAATTTCGAAAATTCAAATTTCAAAATTTAGCAAGTACTGTTTCTTTAAAAATTTCTAAAATCTAAAACCTGCCAAATTGCTGTTTTAGCCTATGGGGGACCTCCTAGAATCTATTTGGAGTCAATTGGTGGACTTTGAAAAATCAAAGTTTTTTTCGGAAAAACTTCTAATTGAATTCGATCTAATGATCTGTTACTTCGAATAGTATGATTCGATTTTGATGGAAAATGGACCTATTTGATCAAAAACTGACCTATTCGGCAAAAAAAACTTTGATTTAATTTCGGTTGGTCTTTTTGAATACAAATTTCGAAGTTTTTCAAATTAGAAATTTGACCCTTGATAAATCTGCCCCTTAACTTTGAACATAATTGTAAATTTGTCAAAATACTGAGGTCTCAGCATTGATTATGATGAGCTGTTGTAATTTTACCACAAACCCTTTACTGATTTCTGCATAATGTGACTTCCCAGGAGCTGGTGCCCTTGTTTATTCCTATAATTTGGTTTTGCATTTTTTGGATATTTCCCTCCTAATATTTAAAGAAATAATTATTTATTTTTACAATTTTTGACAGAAAACAAAGTAAGATTTCCTTGGCTGAGTCTAACTCAGTGTTCAAAATGTGTATACATTCTTAATAAATAGGATGTTAAAGTTTTTTTGATAAAAAGAAAATTAAAGTTACAAAATGGGGATAATTTTATAATGAAAGACTTTGATGCTTTATAAATGGTTTGCAAATTGGTATTGGTACATCTCATTAGTTCTGATTTGTGATTGTGTCGCTATACTCAAATACCCTATAGTAAAAGTCTCCAGTGCTTACTTTACTGATGCCAAAGGGATCATGCTTAATAAGGAATGTCCTAGCAAGTAATTGATCTAAGGTGGATATATGCTCCAGGGAATGTGTTTGTTTATATAAAGAAATATAAAGTACTTTTCTTCTTTATTAGTCAATATATGCGGAAATGAAACAACGGATTATACTTTACAACAATATTTTTACAACAATTGTAGTTGCAATTTACAAACTGTAAGCATTGTGTAGTTTTATTATTTGACTTTGGGGGGGCTTTACTAACAACAGAACTTATATTTTTTTCTACAAATCTCAAAAAATTCATTCTATATTTCTTTAAAACTGTAAAATATTTAATTTATTAAATGTAAAAACCAAGAAAAACTCTAATACTAAAATTTGTCAGGTAAAAGTTGTTGAGGTCCTAGAGAAGTTAATGGGAGCTCTGCTCATCCTTTTGACCCATACTGATTCAAGTTGGGCTTTTAGAGGTTTTTATAATTTTTTAGGTATATTTATTAAAACTTGAATTTATCCCAACCACTATTTGGTCTAATTTACGACTTCAACTTTTACGAATTGTAGTTTCTTCTAGTTTTTTGTTTCCTCTAAAAATTTGAATTTTCCCTCTTCAAAATCCGACCAGAAATAATTTGAGGCCCCATAATTTTTAGAGGTTATAGATGTAATCATATTTTTTTTAGATCATTCAAAGCTTTTTTTCATTCATGCTTTTTAAATTGTGATCTTTTAATAAAGAAAGTGACTTCAAATAAAAATAATTTTACAATTTGAAATATGAGCCAAAAAGAAATAAAGTGAATGTATTTGCTACATTCATAGAACAGAAAATAGAAGTCTATTCAAATTACAGGAAGGTTTAGAGTAACCTTGCATTATGAAATGAAAATGTTTGCAATATAAAACACATACATGAATGCAGGAAATATATTTGCATGTGTCAGAAACAAAAAAACTGAAGTATTACAAAATTACAGAGAAGTCTAGAATGTAATAATTGGGATGTTAAAGGTGAACAAGTGCTATTTATTTTGGATTTTAAGGGAACAATGTATCTGTATAGCAAACCCCTTTATCAGGTGGTCAGTAGGACATCAGAAAGACAATTGTCATGGGAAACATAAGGCATGCCAAATTCAAACAGGAACTAATTAAAAACACTTGCAATTTATAAAAAATAATACACAAATAAAATATTCACTGATACAATCTGTGTGGGCACTCAGAGGCCTATTTACTAGCATTGGAATTTCTATTTTTTTTTTCATGAATCTTCTGATTGTGAATTTTCTCACTTTTTTTTGTATTTCTCTAAAACATGAAATATTCAAGATGTATAACGTGTAAAAAGCATGAAAAACTCTAATACAAAACTTTGCCATGTAAAGGCTTTCAAGGTCCTATACAAGTCAATGGGAGCTGCTCTTATCCTCTTCCTTCGTTTTTAATCAATTCAGACTTTTAGATGTCTTCTGATTTTTTCTTTGATCGTAATTGGCCAAATATATATATAGGGTTTCATATATTAAACCACTAAAATGAGAATGTTGATAAATGGGCCTCCCCAAAAATCAAATATTTATTGTATATTAAAATTACGTGGAATTAACATGTATGTTTACATTTTTTTTGTCTTGCAGTTTTATGGGGAAACATTTTTATGCTTTAACAATATCTCCATCCCAATTTCTGTGCTAAACCTGTGAACTAAGCAAAAGCTAAACTATGCATGTAAAAAATATTCCTGGATAAGGAAAACAGTACCCGGAACAAAGAATCTGCAGTCTAGTTTGTTGGTACTTCCATGTCAGTTTTGCAGATTTTGCAATTTAAGGCAATATGAACAAAAACATTAAAAACCATCTACACAAATCTGTTTCATAACCAATGAGCTCATTATGTCATTTCACAGTTAATTCTACTTTTTTAACAACAATAAAACTGAAAATTGCTTTAGTAAATCAAGGAAATATGTCAGAATTCTTCATCCAAGGATTCTCTAATAATATTGAGCTGCAACTGCCTCTTTTCATTGTGTTCCTCAGCATCTATCTTTTCATTCTCCTTGGAAATCTTATTGTCATTTTAGTGATTTCTGTAAATTCTCACTTACACATTCCCATGTACTTATTTTTGCTGAATCTTTCAATCAATGATATCAGTTCCACTACAAATATTTTACCTAATTTATTACACATCCTTTTCACACAACAAAAGAATATTACCTTTTTAGGGTGTATGACTCAGCTATATATTTTCATGTTGTTGGTTAGTGATGAATACATTTTGCTGGCTAATATATCATGGGATATGATCGCTATGTTGCCATTTGTGATCCTCTTCATTACATTGAGCGGATGACCCAGAAACACTGCACTCAGTTGATAACTGCATCATTGGCTGTCAGTCTTTTGGATCCTATTCCACATACTGTTTTTATATCTGAATTATCATATTGTTCTTCCCATGTCATCATTGACTATATCTTCTGTGATGTTGTACCACTTCAAAAACTTTCATGCAGTGACACCTTCAATGTGGAGCTTTTAACTTATATTGAAGGGACACTGGTGGTTTTCAATTGCTTTTTAATTACTTTGATCTCTTACGTTTTTATCATCTTGGCAATCCTGAAAATAAAATCTTCAAAGGGCAGAAAAAAAGCTTTCTCTACATGTGCTTCACACTTAATCTGTGTCATAATTTTTTATGGGACTTTGATTTCTTTGTATGTGAGGCCCACAGCAAATTATTATCCAAAAAGAGACAAGTTTTTTGCCCTGCTGTACATTGTATTGATCCCAATGCTGAATCCTCTGATTTACACTCTAAAGAATAGAGAATTTCAATCTGCCTTTAATAAACTAAGTACAAATTACAGTTTTTTTCCCAAAAGGGACTATTAAAACACAAATGAAAATATAAATATTTTCAAATAAATAAGTCTAATCTTGTATCTAAATGAATGCTAATGCAATGGTAGTAGGTGAAAATAGACATAATTTTGTCAGGGTCTGAAAAAAAAATGTAAGCATGATGTAGGCTGAAAATTCAGATTTTTTAGATTAGTATGCTTTTTTATTTAGCAGATATCTAGTTTCAGGAGCTGTATAGTTGCTAAGATGCAACATACCCAACTAACCAGAAAATGGTGTGAGAGACTGAAAGATGAATAGTTTAGGGCCTGAACAGGAACATAAGTAATACAAACGTAAAAATAACTGGGTCATTGGAAACAGGAAAGAGGCAAATACTTAAAAAAATGCAAAAAATAAAGATCAGTTAGGCTTTATTTATGGGACTGCACATGTAAGAATCACTATTTTAGTATTTTATTTTAATAAATAGTTGGATGTCCCTGAGTTTGTTTTTCATATATGTAATGTATAGTGTGGGTAAGTAATGAGATTTGAGGGATCATTTACTAATTTTCATGCTTCAGATATATAAAATGTAACTGCATTTTTTCATTGACATATGTCATTAAGATTGCCCAAACTCACTTTTCACCCACAAACAAATTGTCCCACTCATATGGGTTCACAAGAGGAAACTCAGATTACCTCTTAAGTTTGATTAGACTTACTTTGGCAATTTTGCTCCATTTCAGAGACACATTTTGACAAGCCAATTAATGTATGATTGATATTCTGAGACAATTTTCAGCTGGTTTTAATTTTTTATTATTTGTGGTTTTTGAGTTATTGAGCTTTTTATTCGGCATCTCTGTAGTTTGCAATTTCAGCTTTCAGGTTGCTAGGGTCCAAACTACCCTAGAAACCATGCATTTGTTTGAATATGAATAGGAGAGACCTGACTATAAAGATGAATAATAAAAAGTAGCAATAACAATACATGTGTAGCCTTACAGTGCGTTTGTGTGTTTTAGGTGAGGCAGTAACCCCAAAGTAAAAGTTGCAAAGAGTCAGAAAAAGAAGGCAAACGATTTAAAAACTATAAAAAAGAAAAAATGAAGACCAGTTGAAAAGTTTCTTGGAATTAGACATCCCATTACATACCAAAAGTTAACATAAAGGTGAACCACCCCTTTAAGTCTACTGATTAACATGCCCCCCTCCGCACCCTCCACCAATTAATGTAACCCAAGATTTTAATGAAAAAAATCTATCTCATTAGACTCTGCATACCATCTGACAACAATCTCAGAGTAACCTGCAGTCCACTCACATCCACTTTGCCCTCCTTCACCCCCACAACACTAGATGAAGTTAGCAAACTTCTAGCCTCCTCAAAACCCACAACCTGCTCCCTTGACCCCATACCCTCTCGCCTCATTTATCCAAACTCTGATACACTCTCTCCAGCACATACCCACCTATTTAACTTTTTGCTCTCTACTGGTACTTTTCAATCTTTATACAAACACATACTGACCACTCCTATTCTCAAAAAAACCTTCCCTTCATACCAGCTCTCCTGCCACTGTCATCCGGTTTCCCTTTTTCCATTTGCATCCAAATATCTGTAAAGGCTTGTTTACAAACACCTGATCCAGCATCTCACTCACAACTCCCTTCTTGACCTCCAGCAATCTGGCTTCCGCCCAACACACTCAGCTGAAACTGCACTCACCTAAGTAACCAATGATCTTCTACTGGCAAATGTCTAAAGGTAACTATTCCACACTCATTCTTCTAGATCTCTGTGCAGCCTTTGACACAGTTGACCACCCGCTCCTCCTAGACATTCTATTCTGAGCTGGCATTTGTGACACTGCTCTTTCGTGGGTTACATCTTATCTGTCTGCCCCTTCCATTGCCTTCTCTAACTCTACTTCTACTATGTTTCCCTCTCTGTCTGAGTTTTCTCATGTTTCTGTGTCTAGGCCCTCTGCTGTGCTCTCTCTCTATACTACTTTGCTAGGAAACCATATTCATTGGTTTGTTCTTCAGTATCACCTTTATGCTGATGACACCCAACTCTACTTTGTCTACCCTGACCTCTCTCATTCTGTCCTTTCACAAGTTACACACTTCCTCTCTGCTGTCTCCTCCTGGATGTCACAGCGCCACCTGAAAGTGAATCTTTCAAAAACAGATCTTATATATTTCCTCCAAGAGCTTCCCCTGTCCCTCAGATATCACTCACAACACCACCTTTCATTCCACCACACAGTAACGCTGCCTAGGATTTATCTTAGACTCACATCTGTCTTTTTCACCACACATCCAAACACTTGCAAAATCTTGACGTATTCGGCTGCGTAACATTGCCCGAGTACGACCATATCTCAGTTCAGAATCAACCAAAACACTTATTCAGTCTCTGATCATCTCCCGCCTTAATTACTGCAACCTACTCCTTGCAGGTATTCCAACAAGTCACCTTTCACAACTACAATCTGTTCTAAATACAGCCGCTAGACTCGTTCATCTATCTCACCGCTCAACATCAGCTGCACCCATGCATGCCCCTTCACTGGCTCCCAATCTCCTCTAGAATCAAATTCAAATTACGTACACTCACATTCAAGGCCCTTAACAGTGAAGCTGCTCTCTAAATTTCATCTCTGATCTCCAAATACACTCCTTCACACAATCTTCGCTTTGTTTCTGACCTTCACCTCATGTCTCCTCTATCACTTCTCGTCTAGAAGACTTCTCTCAGGCTTCTGCTTTTCGCTGGAACTCGCTGCCTCGAGCTGGCAGACTTTCTCCTTCTTTCCAAACTTTCAAACTCTCCGTAAGGACCCACCTGTTTAAAGAAGCTTATTCAATGTATCTTAATTAACCAATCATTGCTGGATTATAAATCACCTGTTTCTAAAATCCTAATATCAATTGTAGCTAAACTCGCATGTAGATGCCACTAATCCTATTGTACCTGTAAATCCTTCTTTGTTATTCACTATTTATTCCCCATTTGTTATAACCGAAGGTAAAGCACTGCATAACTTGTTGGCACTATATAAATAAATAAATGATGATGCAGATGATGAATGGTTGATAGATTTATAATGCACTTGGGCACACAAAATTTTTTAAAAATTTGATTTTTTTTTAACCCCACACCCCTCACCAGCTAAAGCTCCAGGAAATACAAGTTAAACATCAACTTCTTTCTGCTTTATTTTTTGAATACCTGCAAAATATTGAATAATTTTACTTGCACTTGACAAAAAGTAAGCATTGTGTAATTTGATTGGCTATGTTTTACCTTGTTGGACAGGAATGCATATATAAAATCTATTTTCCAAAACCAAAAGCATTTCTTTTCAAAATGTAAGGCATGTTTCTAGCAAATCAAATTAAAATAAGATTTTACATTTTGAACCAAAAAGAAATAATGAGATAAAGCTTATATAAGCATCCATAAAAAAAGAGAGTCATACAGTGTGGAAAGAGCCATTGTTGCAAAGCTAGGTAAATTTGCTTGTCTTTTAGAATAAAGTCAGAAAAACTTTCTGAAAGTCATAATTTCTTACAGCATTTATTTGACAAATCATCAACAAGTATGAAAAATATTATAACTTCTTTTTCTCTTTTTTTTTATGAAATGTAGTTCTTTATCCACCCATCTTTTTTGAGGTCTCCCACCACCTTACTATCAGGAAAGTCCAGTAGCAGACTAATGGATTAGCTGGAGCTTATGTGCTGTGTAAGATAGACAGGGCCACTTGTTGTTTGTTTGAAAAGCAGATAGTAGCAGGTACCCATAGCTGGACTGGAGTCAGTAAACAAGCTCAAGGCCAAATCAGTTGACAGGCAAGACAAGTCCAATACACAGGTAAGAGGCCAGAAGTCAGATAATCAAGGCAAACATGCAAGAACTGGGTAAGAAATCCAAGAGACTAGCAGGCTAGATCAGAGCAATAAGGATTACTGTCTGATAACATTCTTCACTGCAAAGGGTTGGTCTTTAAATGAAATTGATTATTAACGCTGGTCCTAATGAGATTGGAGCCAGAGAAATTTATCTGGGAACATTTTAGAAGTCAGATAGTTTGATTAAGGTCTGGAACCTTTATACAAATACCATGTTTCAAGGAGAATAAATCTTTTTCTGCTACGAGTTTTCACTGTAATTTTTAACTACTGGCAGAATGCAAACGTCTTTAAAACATTAATATTTAACAATATATAAATTGATATATGTGACCAAATAGTAGACAGAGAAACACCAGTTAAAAACAGAAGTTATAATGACCTTCACAATAAAGGCCATATTTATCAAGGGTCAAATTTCAAAAAATTTCAAAATTCGACCATCGAATTGAAAAACTTTGAGTTCGAATATCGAATTCCAAGTTTTTTCACCAACTCTGGCAATCCTACGTTTGAATAAAAATCAAACGATTCGAACAGTTTTAATGTACGATCGAAGGATTTTTATTCGATGTGTAAAAACTTGGGAAAAGTTTGTAGGTCACCATTGGCTAACATAGCAATTTGGCAGGTTTAATTTGGCGAAGTAATGAAGTCTACGTTTTTTTAAAGAGATAGTACTTCAATTATCGAATGGTCGCATATTCAAACAAGTTTTACTATGAATCGAGGTCGAAGTAAATTCGAAGTCATAGTATCCTATTCGATGGTCGAAATATCCAAAAAATTACTTTGAATTTTGAATTTTTTTACTTCGAAAATTCCCTTGAGTTGACTTCGACCCTTGATAAATCTGCCCCGTAGAGTTCCTCTGGTTCTATGTGAATCTCAATTGTTTTGGTTGCAGAGTGAAGAGAGCTGTATTGACAAAGATGGGTAAGCTTGCTGGTATTTTGGAAGGGAAGTAGAAAGGGTAACGAACGTATGGAGTTCAGAACAAAATAAACCATGACTATTAACTGCAAGAAAAAATCACACACAAACCCATCAATACAATATGAATGACCTTTCTAATCTCACGGTGAAGAATTTAATTTCATGTAGCTAATACAGGTGAATATGATAACAGTGAGATCAGTTAATTGAATTGCATTTGGCTCTGTGGGAAAATGTAGAATTGAAATAGGTGATAAGCTTTTCTCATTAAACTGAATCAGGCCCAAAGTGTGACATCGTTTATAAGCAGCAAATACTTTATTAGAATAGGAGTAATAATGTTCATAAAGCTTGCGGTAACAAGTTTTTAATATTGCACCATACATTTTTTTGAGCTGCATGTGCCTTAAAGGAATAGTAACACCAAAAAATGAAAGTGTTTTAAAGTAATTAAAATAGAATGTACTGTTTCCCTGCACTGGTACAATGTGTGTGTTTGCTTTAGAAAGGCTGTGTAAACTGGAAAAAAGTAACACATGCTTTTAATGTTGATGGAGAGAACAAGGAGAAATATTTTACTCAACATCTCAATTAGAAAAAAATAAGCCATCCTATCCTAAATTCTCTCTTTATAATTAGTGACGGACGAATTTGCGCCGTTTCGCTTCGCCAAAAAATTTGAGAATTTCCCGCGAAATTCACAAAATGGTGAAAGATTCACACACGGAGCCGGAGTCTCGTTTTTGACACCGGCGCCTGTTTTTGCTGCTGGTGTCCGTTTTTTGGCATTTTCCCCAGCGAATTTTTGCGGGCAATTTTTTCGCCGGTGGCGAATCGTGCAAATTCGCGCCTGCCGAATAAATTCACCAATCACTATTTATAATAACTAAAGACTACTAAATTAATTTACTTTTTTCTTCGGTCACTCCACTTATATATCAGAAATCCCGAAAAATCCCAGTAAATATTTCCCAGCTCTTCAAATGATAGCTTTTTTTCATGGAGGCAATGTAGCCATTTTTATAACTGGCACCCAGGACTTGAGGTAGACAGAAGAGGCACGTGCCTAGAGGCCAAGGGTAAAGGAGTGCCAAGCATGTACCTCTTCTCCCTGTATGAACTCCTGCCTCCCCCCTCTTGGCCCTCACGGAAATCTTGTCTCCCCCCTCCTGGCGCACACCATTTAAAGAGGCAGAGTGCATGCATGCCAATATAAATGCACACCTGGGGTGCTCTACTGACTTGGCCTGATCCTGCAGGCACCCATGACAATAACTTTAAATATTTCAAAATGTTGAGGTCTCAAATTTAGATTAAGATGCGATGATGTAATAGTGTATAACAACAAACCCATTGCTCGTTTCTGTTTTTTTATAATGCCCTTTTCAAGGAGCAGGTGTACTTGCTGCTTCCTATGGTTTGATTTTGCATTTTATGTACATTTTCCTCCTAATATTTTAAGTATCAACAAATAGGTAGAGTATAATGATTTCTTTTTCCTCTTATTTTCATGTTCTTTATCCCTCCACAAAGTTGGATTTCTTTAGCTGATCTAGCGCACAAAGTTTGTCACTATTGTCAGTAAACAGAAGGTTGATGTATAAATTAAAGTTAGAAAATGGGAAATCTTGTTGTACTAAAAGACTAACATGTAGGGGCACATTCACCAAGCTCGGGTGAATGAATAGAGGGAAAAAAACTCGAATTTCGAGGAGTTTTTTGTGCTCCTCGACTATCGAATTGGCGTAAATTCGCCTGAGTAGAATGATAGTCCCATAGGCTTTTTTTCTAAGTTTTTGATTGGATAAAAAGGCATTCGATCGATCATTCGATCGAATGAAAATCCTTCGATCGAATATTCGATAGCTCGACTATTCGCTGGACAAATATTCGCCCATTCGACTATTCGCCAGCGAGTAAATTTGCCCGAATTCCCTATTCGATTCTATTCCCCAGTCGAATTCCGAGGGATTTAACCCCTCGAAATTCGACCCTTGATACATCTGCCCCGTAAAGTTAACATTTTGTTGGTATTCAAAGTTGGAAAAATTCCGGCATATGATTGTGTGTATAACTAAAGTCTCAAGTGCTGCCATTACTGGTACCAAAGGGATCCTTCTTATTTTATTAAAGGAACGGCCTAGCAATTAATTGGTCTATTGTAGCTATAGGCTCCAGGGAATGCCTTTGTTTATATATGGAAATAGGATTATAGGGCTATACTTCTCTATTATATTTTACCTGAACCTGAACGCATTTTACAATTTAAAAAAAAAAACATTTACTCCCACTATACAGAGGTAAGCATTGCAAAGTTTGTATTGATTTGACTTTGTATTTTCTCAGTTTTGGAGACGAAGTGGTGAATGTTTTCCAAACCCAAGAAAATCTGTGATTTCATACAGTAAAATAAAATAACT
Source organism: Xenopus petersii (assembly GCA_038501925.1). Taxonomy (NCBI): domain Eukaryota; kingdom Metazoa; phylum Chordata; class Amphibia; order Anura; family Pipidae; genus Xenopus; species Xenopus petersii. The sequence goes on along the minus strand of CM076684.1, from coordinate 135,393,888 downwards.
TCATTAACAAATGGAAGAAATGCACTTGTCTGGAAAACCAAAATGTACAAACAAAATGACTATGAGTATATTCATAAGAGAGCATTTGAGGATGTGAACAATTTGATAACAATGTATTGTACAATGTATTTGCATATGAATGCTCTTTAGCAGGTATTTAATCGAGTGTTAGATGGAAAAAGGCATTTTAATTTTTTTAACTTCCAATTTTTTGTACACAGTAGATAACAGATAAGTACTACTATAGTTTATATAAACAAACTGCTGTGTAGCCATGGGGGCAGCCATTCAAGCACAGGATACACAGTAGATAACAGATAAGTACTAATATAGTTTATATAAACAAGCTGCTGTGTAGCCATGGGGGCAGCCATTCAAGCACAGGATACACAGTAGATAACAGATAAGTACTACTATAGTTTATATAAACAAGCTGCTGTGTAGCCATGGGGGCAGCCATTCAAGCACAGGATACACAGTAGATAACAGATAAGTACTACTATAGTTTATATAAACAAGCTTCTCTCTATAAACTATCAGTTTGAGGAAAAACTGACCTTGAATATTTTGTATTATCATATGAAACACAGCACAGATCATAATATCTTCAAATTGGAATTGGGACCTCTGCAATTGACTTACAATATACAGGACCTCGACAGGTTGGAGATGCAGTATTTTCGGATTTGCACTAGGAGTTTCCTAGTAAAAAAAACCTTTGTTTTTTTGAGATCTCTCTATTCGAACTTAAATAAATATTTTCATTCCTTTAAAACACTTTAATTTTTAGATGTTACTGTTCTTTTGAATACATTTCCTCAAGTGATAGATAAAAAATGCTTGGCGGTTTATTTACTAAAATTCGAATTTATCTTATTATTTTAATAAAAAAAAAAACATGAGCAAACTCCCATACACGATTTGACCTTTATTTTAAAGGCTCAAAGTAATCGGTTCAGAGAAAACCCTGAAAAAATAGTACAAAAAATCGCTTTGCACAATTTTTTTTGGCTTTTTCCCCTGAATCGTACGTTTTTTTCATGTTTTTGCCCAAATAGCCCAAAATGATTGAATTTTCGGGCTAAACCCAGCGCAGACCATGATAACTTTCCGCTAGGATAGGGACCTCTGCCATTGACTTCTACATAACCTCAGCAGGACTGAGATGGTGGATTTTCAAATTGTGGCTTTTTGCAACATCCGGCTTTAATAAATTTCGAGTTTTTAAAGAAAAGTGACATTTGAATTTTGCCCGAAAAAGCCTGACCAGATAAATTCAGAGTTTAGTAAATAATCCCCTTGATACAAAAATGTAAGATATCCTATCAGCAGGCACCCAGTAGATTTTTATATAAATGTTCTGCACTTTATCGATGTTTCCATTTGAATTCCTTGTCTAAACATAAGAATAAAGCACAGTCACATGGCCACTTGGCAGTTATTAACCATTTGAGTGCCAGATGAAAAGAGGGAAATAGAACCTGGAAATATAAAATCTGTGCAATTGGTACATTAACACTGAAATCTGTTTTGTAAGAGCGGATGTTTTCTTGTCACTGCACAGTTGATTCTACTTTTTGAACCAAGAATAAAATGTCATCACCCTATCATGGAAATGCGTCGGGATTCACAATCCAAGGATTCTCGGATGATCCTGAGCTGCAAATGTTGCTTTTTCTTGTGTTCCTCAGCATCTATCTTTTCATTCTCCTAGGAAATCTCACTGTCATTTTAGTGATTTCTTTAAATTCTCACTTACACACTCCCATGTACTTGTTACTACTGACTCTTTCATTTAATGATATAAGCTCCACCACAAATATTCTGCCCACTTTGTTGCACATCCTTTTCACGCAACAGAAGAACATTTCATTTTTAGGGTGCATGACTCAGGTTTATGTTTACATCTCTTTGCTTCTTGTTGAGTACACTCTCTTAACCATCATGGCATATGATCGCTATGTTGCCATTTGTGATCCACTTCGTTATATTGCCCGAATGACTCAGAAACACTGCGCTAAGTTGATAATTCTATCAATGGTTGTTAGTTTTTTGGATCCTATTGGACATGTTACCTGTATATCTCAATCATCTTATTGTGGTTCTCATGTTATTGAACATTTCTTTTGTGATGTCACACCACTGCTAAAACTGTCATGCAGTGACATCTTCATGGTGCAGCTTTTAACTTATATTGAAGGGGCATTGGTGATTTTCTGTTTCTTTCTGCCACTTTTGATCTCATACATTTTTATCATGTTGGCTATTCTGAAAATACAGTCTTCGGAGGGAAGAAAAAAAGCTTTCTCTACCTGTGCTTCTCACTTGATCTGTGTTATACTTTTTTACGGCACTCTGGTTTCTTTGTATGTGAGACCCACCACAAGCTTTAATTCTAATAGAGACAGGTTTTTTGCCCTTTTGCACATTATGCTGATCCCTTTGCTGAATCCTTTGATTTACACATTAAAGAACAAAGAATTTAAATCAGCTTTTATTAAATTAAGTGATTGCAGATCACAAAAATACATGTTTTTATCAAGGTTTGACTTTAGAATTCATACCTTTTTTGGTTCAAAGAATGATACTTAAAACCAGACAGAGTGGCAACTTATACCACCTTGTCCTTTACTGTGTATGTAAACATTACAAATAATCATTTGTGTGCTTCATTTCAATCAAGACTGGGATGCCACTTAAAGGAGAACTAAAGTCTAACTAAAGAAGTAGCTAGAAATGTTGTACATTATGTTTTGGGTTTCTATACCAGCCCAAGGCAACCACAGCCTTTTAGCAGTAAAGATCTGTGTCTCCAAAGATGCCCCAGTAGCTCCCCATCTTCTTTCCTGCTGATTAACTGCACATGCTCTGTGCTGCTGTCACTTACTGAGCTTAGGTTAATCAAAAGCAGAGCCAGCCAAGGTAATTTGGCACCCTAGTCGTGCCTCCATATCCCCCCCCAAGTCTGTACCTGTTGTGCCTCCAGCATATTGCCCCCCCCAAGTCTGTACCTGTTGTGCCAAGTGTCAACAATGCATTGCCCCTTAAGTTTAAGCAGCAGCACCAAAAATATTGCCCCAGATCTGACTGTACCTCTCTGGCTGCTCATTTGATTTCTCACACCACTGAGCTCAGTATGCCGCACTGTCACCACCTGCCTGGATCGAGCTGGCTCACTTCAATGCGCACACCAACTCAACGCGCCAGGCAAGACAGCTCTGCTCTCTATGCTGACTTGCAGATTGACGTCACCACGTGCATGCACATCTGGACCCCGGCGCTTCTTCCACATCACTTTGGAGAACTGCTTTCCTTTACTAACTGGAGGGAGAGAGGCAGGCGCAATCAGATCCAGGGTAAAGGCAAAGTAAGAAGGAGGTAGGGAGCAGACCATAACTCTGTTGGACGCATGGGAGAACCTTCAAAATTAAATAAATAATAATAAAAAAATGAAAAAAATTCTTTCCCTTTAAAAGTGTGCTCCTTTATGACTGCGCCCTAGGTGGGCGCCTACTCTGCCTACCCTTAGTTCCGGCCCTGATCAAAAGTTTATTAAAAAATTAGCACCTTTGGTAAACTATTCTAAATAAAGTCTAAAATAGAATAAGGCTAGAAATGTTGTATTTTGTATACTAAACATAAACTTACTGCACCACAAGCCTAAAAAAAAAAAGAATTATTCTTACAAAGTTGGCAACAGGGGGTCACCATCTTGTAACTTTGTTAAACATCTTTGCAAGACCAAGACTGTGCACATGCTCAGTGTGGTCTGGGCTGCTTAGGGATCACCATAAATGATCAAAACATCACAAGTCAAATAATATCTGCCAGAAGCCGATACAGCAAGACTGATTAATAATCAGAATATACAGACTGCACTGGGTCCTGTGTTGTCATGTAATCTAATGTGGATTTTATAGTTTTTGTATTGTTTAATACAAACTTTCTCCATCTCTTCAGAACCAGTGGCTGCAGCAAAATAATCCTCTAAATAGAATCCCAGTTAAAATCTGGCTCCATGATCTTTGTCCCTGCAGCTGGAGTTGTAAACAGTAAAGGGGATGTAAAGGCAAAAATAAAATCCAATACAAATCTCTACACAGTTGCCAACTGCTCTACAGGGAAACAAACAAAGCTGCTTGAGTTCTGCATGGCTGGGAAGCAAGGTGGGGGGCTCCCCCTGCTGTTCATAAATATGATTGTTTCCCTGCAGAGCAGTTAGGGACCGTCTGACAATTCCTATCCACAGCAGTAAATTGAGAATTTCACTGCATGCAGTCAGGTTTCTTATAATTATTATAATTAAAGTATATTGGAGATAGGTTTCTTTTTCATTAAAGAAAGTAAAAATTGGATTTTATTTTTTTGCCTTTACATGCCCTTTAACAAACAACTATTTCTTATGTAACCTTAACATGTAAAAGTCTGACTGAAAAGCATGAAATAAGAGGGTGATTTAAACAAGCTGTTTGTTGACAGTGTCTGGAGATGTACTGATCACCAGCTAAAGGTCTGCTGGTGGCTCCCGATCTACCTTTTGGGCACCCCTGATTTAACATTATCATAAACCTTTTCATATAGGACTGAAATGACAGAAAATCAAACTACAATCATATTGGTAATAATGTAAAAACCTAAATCCTACTAAAGTGTAGGTTTAATATGTTTAAGTAGGGAAAGTGGGAAAAACTGGCAACATTAGCCATTTCATTAGTATTTACACTTTGAAGGGCTATAAACAGATCACATCATTACAATTTTTTTCTGTGTATGTTCATCCTGCTTAGAGACATGATTGAGGCTTTATACTTCCGAGTATCAGTTTCCAGTCCTTACTTTACTTGTGAAATAACTCAGATTTGTCAATCAGTGATATTTCTGGGACTCCCACGCTCCACAGACTGGTGCAACAGTTCCATATGCTTGATAACACCGAGACCTTGTGATCACTCTTATTATTTATATTATCATCAACTATGGATTGGTTTAAAATTGACTTTTCTCTAGAGATGGCGCGAACTGTTCGCCGGCGAACTTGTTCGCGCGAACATCGGGTGTTCGCGCTCGCCGGAAGTTCGCGAACGTCGCGCGACGTTCGCCATTTTGGGTTCGCCATTGTTGGCGCTTTTTTTTGCCCTCTCACCCCAGACCAGCAGGTACATGGCAGCCAATCAGGAAGCTCTCCCCTGGACCACTCCCCTTCCCTATAAAAACCGAAGCCCTGCAGCGTTTTTTTCACTCTGCCTGTGTGTGCTGAAGAGATAGTGTAGGGAGAGAGCTGCTGCCTGTTAGTGATTTCAGGGACAGTTGAAAGTTTGCTGGCTAGTAATCGTGTTGATACTGCTCTGTTATTGGAGGGACAGAAGTCTGCAGGGGTTTGAGGGACATTTAAGCTTAGGTAGCTTTGCTGGCTAGTAATCTACCTTCTCCTGCAGTGCTCTGTATGTAGCTGCAGTGGGCAGCTGTCCTGCTTCTGATCTCATCTGCTGACTGCTGCAATAACAGTAGTCGTTGTAAGGACTGCTTTTATTTATTTTTTTGTTCCAATACAGAGCAGTATCAAGCAGATTACTAGCCAGCAAACTTACTATCATCTGTCCCTGAAATCACTAACAGCTCTCCCCCTACACTATCTCTTCCAAGCACACACAGGCAGATTTTTCAGATACATTTTTGCCCTTGATCCCCCTCTGGCATGCCACTGTCCAGGTCGTTGCACCCTTTAAACAACTTTAAAATCATTTTTCTGGACAGAAATGTCTTTTTTAGATGTTAAAGTTCGCCTTCCCATTGAAGTCTATGGGGTTCGCGAACCGTTCGCGAACCGCTCGCATTTTTGCGCAAGTTCGCGAATATGTTCGCGAACTTTTTTTCCGACGTTCGCTACATCCCTACTTTTCTCTAATTAAAAAGTTTTTTATCCTCACATATAGTTGGATTTCCTTGGCTGATTCTGAGCTGGTTAACAAGGTTTGCAACTATTTTTAAGATATGGGATATTGAAGTTCTTTATAAATAGAACATCACTGTTAAAGTTGAGAAATGGGTTTATTTATCAAAATCCAATTTTTTCGCATGTTTTAATAAAAACAAACTTGACCAAACTCCCATCCGTGAATGTATCTTATCTATTAATAATACTATTAATCTTGAAAAAATTTGTATTAAGAAAAAAACAAAAAAAAAATCGAGCAGCAATTCGCATTGTGAGACTTTTTCAGATTTTTGTAAAATTGCGCGAAAAGCCAGTATTCTTCGGATTATCGTACGAAACCTTGCAACAGACCACTATATCTTCAAATTGGAAAAGGGACCTCTGCATTGACTTATACATGAACTCGACAGGTTTGAGATGGAGTATTTTCAGATTTCAACTTTGAGCAGCCACGGGTTATAATAATCCCCCTTTATAAGGGTTATTTTATTTTTAAAGTCCAAATAGTAAAATATCGAAAATTCAAGTTATTTTCACTAGAATTTTAGAGGGAAAAAACTCAGAATTTTAAGATATAATATAATCTGAGGCTGCTAAAAGTCAAAATCCAAAAATACTCTATCTCCAACCTGTCGAGGTCCTGTAGAAGTCAAACGCAGAGGTTCCACTTCAAATTTGAAGATATCATGGTCTGGGTTTTGTCCAAAAATGTGTAGTTTTCGGACGATATCATGAAAAATTTTAGCGTTTCGGGCATCAATCTCAATGGTCAAATGTGGATGGGAGTTTGGTCTGACTTTTTTTATAACAATTGTGAGAAACATTCAGAGGTTAGTAGTTACACCCCAAGTGTTGTAATTAAAATGAAAAGTTAAAAATGTGTCTTTTAGAAAAATGTGCAAACTTACATTATTTTTCAAGGTATGACGCTCCATAAATAGATCATAAATTAGTATTGTTTTAGTTCTGACATGTGATTGTGTCTCTATGACACAGCCCCATGGTAAATATCTCTAGAGTTGACATTACTGGTTCCAAAGGGATCATATAGGAATAAAAATAAGGAATGACCTAGCAAGTAATTGATCTATTCTCTAGAGAGTACTTTTGGTTATATAAAGAAATATAAAGGACTGTACTTCTCTCTATTATAATTTGACCTCCAATTTATGTGAAGGTGAGACAACTGAACAAATGATACATTAGTCTTTCTACAGTGAATTGAAAATAATCACTACTGCTATACAGAGGGTGAATTTGTATAGTTTGAAATCATCTGAAGTTAAAAAACCAAAGCAAATCTGGGATTTTGTAAACTAAGAGAAAATAAAAGTGATTTTCCATGCACTTTATTTGTAACATGAACGGGTACACGGAGCACTCAAGTCTTTCTGGAACACAGATCTTTTCTTGTCACTGCGCAATTTATTCTACATTATTCTACTTTTTGAATCAAGAAAAAAATGTCTGGAAATCAGTAAATTATGGAAATGTGTCTGAATTCTTAGAACCTAGAAACATAAAATCTGCACAAATGGTATAATAATACTGAAGTCTGTTTTGTAAAAGACAGTTTTTTTGTTGTTTTTTTATTGTTTTTACAGTTCATTCTACTTTTTGAAGCAAGAAAAAAAAACTTGCAAATGCAATCGCCATATCAAGGAAATGCTTCTGAATTCATAATCCAAGGATTCTCGGACAATCCTGAGATGCAACTGTTGCTTTTTCTTGTGTTCCTCAGCATCTATCTTTTCATTCTCCTAGGAAATCTCACTGTCATTTTAGTGATTTCTTTAAATTCTCACTTAAACACTCCCATGTACTTGTTACTACTGACTCTTTCATTTAATGATATAAGCTCCACCACAAATATTCTGCCCACTTTGTTGCACATCCTTTTCACGCAACAAAAGAACATTTCATTTTTAGGGTGCATGACTCAGGTTTATGTTTATATGTCTTTGCTTATGTATCAATACACTCTGCTGACCATCATGGCATATGATCGCTATGTTGCCATTTGTGATCCTCTTCGGTATATTGTCCGAATGGCTCAGAATCGCTGTGCTAAGCTGATAACTGCATCACTGGTTGTTAGTTTTTTTTATCCTATTGGACATGCTATCCTTATATCTAAATTCTCATATTGAGGTTCCCATGTCATTGACCACTTTTTCTGTGATGTCACACCATTGCTAAAACTTTTATGCCGTGAAATCTTCACAGTGCAGCTTTTAACTTATATTGAAGGAACATTGGTGATTTTCATTTGTGTTCTGCCTCTTTTAATCTCATACATTTTTATCATCATGACCATCCTGAAAATACATTCTTCAGAGGGAAGAAAAAAAACCTTCGCTACCTGTGCTTCACACTTGAGCTCTGTTATACTTTTTTATGGCACTGTGGTTTCTTTGTATGTGAGACCCACTACAAGCTATTGTCCAAAAAAAGAAAAGTTCTTTGCCCTTTTGCATATTGTGCTGATCCCTCTGCTGAATCCTCTGATTTACACTCTAAAGAATAAAGAGTTTCAGTCAGCTTTTATTCAACTAACACTTGCAAATGAAAAACATATAAATTTGTAAAGAATTTTCTGAAGAAAAAATCAGCTTTTTTGGTGTGAAAATGGGATTTTTCGAAAATCTAAATTTATTAAAAAAATGCAAATTTTTAAATTTCAGGTGAATTGGATCAAAAGTCCACCGAACAACTCCAAACTGATTGTAGGAGGTCCCCCACAGGCCAATAGATAGATGGCAAATGTTGAATTTGAAGGGACAGTACATGATAAATTTCAAAATTCGAATTTCAATTTTTTTTAACTCAAATCAAATTTGGACTATTCCCTAGTTGAATTACACTAAAATAAACTCAAAATTCTAATTTAAAGATTTGAATTTTAAATTCAACCCTTGATAAAAGTGTTCATGTTTTTTGTCATTCTGAAACAGAGGCAGGCCAGGTCAGCTGGGCATCCTAGGCAACCCAGTCAAGTAACTCACCCATTTCCCAAGTAGGTGAGTCCGGTCTAGGGGTAGGCAGAAGAGGTACCTGCCCAGTGGCCAATCGTTGTGCCTTAGGCAACTGCCTCTTCTGCCTACTGTACCTCTAATTCTGGCCATGTTCTGAAATACACTCTGCCAACCATTTTTATGTATAATCGCTATGTTGTCATTTATGATCCTATGCATTACACTCCAGCCACCTGTTTTTAATGGTTCAATAAACAGCAGTTTTACTTTATGAGGCGGTGTGTCATCTCAAGTTTTTGGCCTATTCATTATGCACAAATGACCCAGAAACAATGCACACAGTTGATCATTGCATTCTTCATTTTCAGATATTTTGGACACTATGGGGCAGATTTATCAAAGGTCAAAGAGAAAATTCAAATTAAAAAAAAATTGAATTTCGAGCTAATTGTTGTGTACTTCGACTAGGGAATAGTCCAAATTCAATTTGAATTTGAAAAAATTAATCAAAATTATTATGTACTGTCTCTTCAACTTGACTTCGACCATTCGCAATCTAAAACCTGCCGAATTGCTGTTTTAGCCTATGGGGGACCTCCTACAACCTATTTGGAGTCAATTGGTGGACTTTGAAGAAATTAATTCGTACCATTCAATTTGATTGAAAACTGACCTATTCGCCCAAAAAAAAAGTCGAATTACTTCGAAATTAGACCCTTGATAAATCTGCCTCTATGTCATCATATTGTGATTTCCATGTTATTGACCATTTTTTTTTACTTATAAACGAAAACTGCTGAAAAAAATTGGCATGAAATTTTCCCCACAAAAAAGTTACAGAGACAAAATGCCCATAGACTCCAATATATTTTGTATGGAAAAAGACGGCACTAGAAGGGCCATCAACACAAAATAAGTTTTGTGAAATTTTGGCACGGATTTACTCATCGCTAACCCTAAACTATTGGCAAAAACACTTACCAAAAAAAGGTTCTCAATGTTATGTAGGGATTAAGCATACAGTATTTTTACTCAAATTAAAGGTTATTTCAGTTTAAAATATTCATACTGATATGAGCTCAGTAGGGGAGATTACCAATGAAAGGAATCCATGTAATGATAACTTTTTGTACAGTCCATGAAAAAAATTAGGGTGCTGCAGAAATTAGCTGAGATTTCTTATCTTAATGTTTTCATGTCCTTGACTATTGTTAAATACATGGCATGTATGTATGTATAACTTAATTTATAAAACACTGCAAGGCAGTGGCGTAACTAGACCCCTAAGGGCCCCGGTACAGAAATTTACAACTGGGCCCCCCTAAAGTGGTTGTTCACCTATCAGTTAACTGTTAGTATGATGTAGAGAGGGATATTCTGAGACAATTTGCAATTGGTTTTCATTTTTTATTATTTGTGGTTATATACTTATTTAGCTTTCTATTCAGCAGCTCTCCAATTGCAATTTAAGCAGTCTGGATGCTTAGGTCGAAATTCCCCTAGCAACTATGCACTGATTTGAATAAGAGACTGAAATATGAATAGAAGAGGGTCAATATACACAAATTAGTCATTAAAAAGTAGCAAAAGTAAATGTGTAGCTTTACAAAGCATTTGTTTTTAGATGCGGTCAATAACCCCCATTTAAAAGCTGAAAAGATGTAGAAGAGGAAGGAAAATCATTCAAAAACAATAAAAAATAAATAATGAAGACCAATTGAAAAGTTGATTAGAATTAGACATTATATAAAATACTAAAAGTTAATTCAAACATTACATGTAAAAAGGACATGTAAAATTGAGGTTTCATTGTATTATAATGATATAAGGCATAATGTACCCCCTACTGTAAATGATAAGGATATTAGAAGTCACTGAGGGGTTGTTCTGTGACCATATAAAGGCACAAGGCTACAGGCTGAGTTATACAGGGAACTCTGAGTATCACTCATGTATTATAAGGTATAATGTACCCCCTACTGTAAATGATAAGGATATTAGAAGTCACTGAGCGTTTCTGTGACCATATAAAGGCACAAGGCTGCAGGCTGAGTTATACAGGGAACTCTGAGTATCACTCATGTATTATAAGGGATAATGTACCCCCTATTGTAAATGATAAGGATATTAGATGTACCTGAGGGGTTGTTCTGTGACCATATAAAGGCACAAGGCTACAGGCTGAGTTATACAGGGAACTCTGAGTATCACACATGTATTATAAGGGATAATGTACCCCCTACTGTAAATGATAAGGATATTAGAAGTCACTGAGGGGTTCTGTGACCATATAAAGACACAAGGCTGCAGGCTGAGTTATACAGGGAACTTTGAGTATCACGCATGTATTATAAGGGATAATGTACCCCCTACTGTAAATGATAAGGATATTAGAAGTCACCAAGGGGTTGTTCTGTGACCATATTATAAGGGGTCTTATTTTCTCCCCAACCACAATGTATTGCCCATCCTACATTCTTCCTACATTCTGTTTCCCCCTCCTCTTCTGTTCTCTCAGGGTTGCCAGGTTTTCATTTCAAAACCAGCCAAAGACTATCAAAAAATTAGCCAAAAATTAGCCAAAAGCCAGTTTAAAAGTAGCCCAAAACTAGCCAAATTCGCAAACGGAAAAATCGTAATAAAATAAAGTAAAACAATAAGGGTATCAAATCCTCCACACACACACACGCACACAGACACACACACTGACACACACAGCTCTAAAGAAGTATGCAAAAACAGCGCGTCTCTACGTTCCAGTATGTGTCTATTACTAACACCTTCAGCACACAGGCAGCAGTATAGGCCAAGTGGCAGATCATTTCACTAATGTGCCCAAATGTTACTGCTATGGGATTCCTGATCGCACTGTGCTGGGGGGGCCTCATTATTATTAATTTCATGATGGAGGCTGAGGGCCGCACTTTGGACATGCCTGATTTAACTCATTCTAGTCATTCTAGTATTAAACGGATAATCAGAATATTAACCACAGATCTGACAGTATACTACAAAAAAATTATATTTAGCAGATTAACCATGTGGCCCAAAGCTTTACAGCACCATCAACACCCCGGCATACCTATAATGATAAAGGGCAGGCAAAAGTAAATATGACAGAGTAAATACAAATTATTACTATTTACTAATTATTACTGCAGCAACAGCCTACACTGTGCCACACTGTCTGGAACCCTGACTTGGGTTGTTGGCACCATGTAGGCTACCGCTGTAATAAGTAGCAAATAGTAATAAATAATAATTATTATTTACTCTGTCCTTTCCCCCAAATCTCTGCTGCACAAGGACCCATTGAGCCCAATGCCTTTGCCTGCTTTATATCATTATCATATATACCCATCAGACAAATATCCCTGGCATCACAGACCACTGATTTAATATTGTGCAAAGCTAAAAAAAAAAAGCTCCAAACAAGTAGTGTAGTGACAATTAGCACATTGGCAAAATGCCAGTGATCGCCCACATACCACTAGGAGCATTCTCCCTGATGGCAAAGGGGACTAAAAACCTAAAATAGAATCTTGTTTCCAGACCTGTGAGTAAGAAAACGTTCTTTTCCAAAAGCCTCGAAAAACTGTGATTAAACTTTAATCTCCAGGCTAGCAGCAAGCATGGACAGGGATGCGTGCATTAGTTAAACATCCACCAGAACTGTGGACGCTGCCATGTGCGACTCTGTGAGTACTTGAAACCCGAGCTGAATGGGAGCAGGATATTTACTTATCTTATCTGGAAACCCCAAGGAGATAAATTAAACATTAAGAAAATCCCTTAGCTGTCTTCAGCAGAACTGCGTGCCTGTTAGACGTCTCTTCTGAAACAGTAGCACATTTATCTATTCTCTTCACGCGAGACTATGCTAATTGCCTCTGTAAAAAAAAAATTGGGAAGTGCTGTGAGCCGCACAGCAAAGGCAGCGCAGCAGGATGGGCTGTCAAAGACGGGACTGGACGCGGCGGGCCCCATAGAGGGGGCAGGGACCCTGGTGCGACTGCACCTTTTGCGCCCCTGGTAGTTCCGCCACTGAAGCAAGGAAACACAGTTCTGTACAATCTTACACTATATAAAAGTACACAAGTAAAATAATAAATACAATATATATGAATAATTATACAGAGTTTAAGTGCAATGTGGCAAGAGAGACCGCAGAAATAAAATCGCTGCCTCATAGATCTTACAGTCTAAGTGGGTGGATAGCATACAGATTTTTGCATAATTGGTTGCCAGATGAGGGATCCATAGAAGACTGGGCAAATCTTGCCTCTGTTGTGGCTCACAAGCTGCAGATTTTTTCATATGATTGGTCTTGTCCATCAATAGACAATTTCTGGCATAGAGTCATGAAGGTTTTGGCAAATAAAATTGCCCTCCCACAAATACTCGGCACACTTAACAATTTAATTCCTACCTATAATGCTCAGAATAAATTCTGGTCCATTTGTTTTATACCAGTAAAGGCATACTCCAGCATTGCACTGGATAAATGACACTCGCTAAAATTCTCTCCTTCTTGGTTAAGAACAGAAATAAGAGGCACCCAAATCACATTTAACAAAACTGGGACTACCTAATAAATAATAATAAATAAATTAGATTTTATTCACAATTTGAATGGTATCTTATTTATTTAAAAAAATTAACATCTAAAATTAGATCTAATAGTCCTGACCTGAAAACTCAAAATGTGTTGTCCTCCGAAAAAAACTCAACTTTTGTGCATCAATTTTTTTTGACGCGCAACATTGTTTCCTCCCATTGGAGTCTATGGGGCATCATTTTCGAAGTGAAACTTGGAAAATATTTGGCTCATAATTACTATTAACATCTTCAAATAGATCATGGGGCCTCTGTTATTGACTTCTACATGAAGTCAAGAGAATAGTCAAATTAGAACTGTTTCCAGGGTCAAGCTGTAGTAAATCTCACATTCAAATTCAAGTTTGTGGTTTTAAATTTGTGAGTTTTGGCCAAAAATGTTTTTGAGAATTTAAATTCAAATTTACCATTCAAACCTTAATAAATCTTCCCCTTAAAGTGCATTATATACTAATTGCACACTGACTTCTAGCACTATGATATTCAATATCTGACTTGGAAACTGGCAATAAAATAAATACTGCCTGCATAATAGATAATCAATTTTATTATCATAAATCCAAACCACTTTTGATACTTGGAGAGCCAAAATTCCTTTAAACGTTTTCTCTATATATTTGTTTTAGGTATATTGTGTTTCTCTAATTTAAGTTCTTATTGAGCACCAAGGGGCCGATTCACTCAGCTCGAGTGAAGGGTTCGAATGAAAAAAACTTCGAATTTCGAAGTTTTTTTTGGGTACTTCGACCATCGAATTGGTTAAATTCGTTCGAATTCGATCGAAGTCGAACGAAATCGAACGATTCGAAGTAAAAATCGTTCGACTATTCGACCATTCGATAGTCGAAGTACTTGCCCTTTAAAAAAAACTTCGACCCCCTACTTCGGCAGATAAAACCTACCGAAGTCAATGTTAGCCTATGGGGAAGGTCCCCATAGGCTTGCTAACCTTTTTTTGATCGAAGGATTTTCCTTCGATCGTTTGATTAAAATCCTTCGAATCGTTCGATTCGAAGGATTTAATCGTTCGATCGAACGAAAAATCCTTCGATCGTTCGATCGCAGGATTAGCGCTAAATCCTTCGACTTCGATATTCGAAGTCGAAGGATTTCAATTCGAGGGTCGAATTTCGAAGTATTTTTAACTTCGAAATTCGACCCTAAGTGAATCTGCCCCCAAGTGTATACATACATAAAATGAACTAATTACTGTGTATTCTCTGAAGAATACCACTTGTCACACTGGTTATATAAATTGAGACTGGCAGACTCAGAACCTTCAGTTCATTAGTATATGCAAAGGCAAAAAATTTCTGACTAAACTATTTGAAAGATTAAAGGAACTGGCTACACTAGGAGCACTGCAAATTTAGAATGAAGATAAGTTACTGAGTGCACTGAAGGTTCATACAAGAGGTATTTTACATTTTAAATATATATATATATATATATATATATATATATATATATATATAAGATAAAGAAAAGACCAGCAACACCAGGATTTTTGTGAGTAAAAGGGTGTTATTGCATATGTAACATAGGTTACATATGCAATAACACCCTTTTACTCACAAAAATCCTGGTGTTGCTGGTCTTTTCTTTATCTTATATGCTAACCTTACCGAGCACCCAGGTAAAGGACTTGGAACGGAGTGCTGTCCACTACAACAAGATATATATATATATATATATCATGAAATTCAAGAAAAATAAATAGTAGTGATGGGTGAATAAATTTGGCTGGTGCAAATCCCTGACGAATTTCCGTGTCTTGCCTCCGGAGTAACTACCAGGAAAATTCAGAAAACCAAAAATTCACTGGCAACCGGCATCAAAAAATATTGAAAGCGCATCCGAAAAGTAGCTTGCGTCAAAATTGGCACGCGTCAACACTATTCGAACACCCATTGACTTTAACGCTGGCATCAAAATTGACGCAATTGACTTTTCGGAGGAGCGTCCAAAATTGACTCGGGCATCAATTTTTGAGTTTCATGAATTTTTCGCAGATTTTTTGCCATTTCACAAATTTTTCTGGAATTTGCTAATTTCCCGGTGAAATAGATAGATTTGTGATACATGATAAATAAATAGCTAGATGGACAGATGCACAGACATATTTACCCCCACACACATTTGTGACTGTTACATTGTGTGTTAACATGCAATTAGTTAAAATAGGTGGTATATTTATACAAATATCACAAAAGATGGGAAGAATGCATTTATGGCTTTATGAAGCAGGAAACTAAGCCATTAGTAAACTGAAATCAGTATGGATAAAGTACGGACAAAACCTTACAGCTGGATATAACAGTTTAAAAGGAAATGCTGAATTCTACAATTTGTTGATGCTAGATAGATAGATAAAAAACATAATAATCCCAAATGAAAGTTTTATACCAGAATTGCTGTTAAAAATACATACAAATACAGATAACAATAGCATATACAGGTATGGGACCTGTTATCCCAAATGCTCGGGACCTGGGATTTTCTGGATAATTGATCTTTACGTTATATGGTTGTTATAATTTAATTAACCTACGGCTTCTGACACAATAATAGAATTCTCATGCTCTCTTGTTGTTGATAAAATGGAGTCTATCTGAGATGGACGTTCCATAATTCATAACTTTCTGGATAGCGGGTTTCTGGATAACGGATTCCATACCTGTATTAAAAATAGCTTGATTTTTCTGGCAGCAGAGGCAGAAGCCCAAGTCTGTTTCTGACAAAAAGAGACAGAACATGTGATGGCCTCTCCTTTTATAAACTATGGAATCCTGACACCATCTGACCAGTTACTAAACTGCTCGGAAAACACTCTAAACCAGGAAAGGGAAACATCTCCCCCTCCCAACTGTAAATCAAGATCAACTCTCAACTGTCTATAATCTTCCCATAGGACAACATGAAATAAAGGTTGGTAAAACCTTTACCTCCCTACATTAGTTTTTGTTAATATTATTTCAAATGTGTTGCTTATTTAGATGAGTGGTGACATGCCATTGCTTTAGATGTTTCTCTGGACAGTACATTTTTTCCACATACTCACCCAAGGAATATGGGATAATAATGGAAACCCCAGTAAATTCAGCTGTCCTTGTCCTGTTCTCCTTCCATGTTAGAGAAAAAATGCCCTCCCTGCTTCCCATTAAGCAAAAACAAATAATAAACTCCTTCCCATGACTTTCAAAGTTGTTCATTTTACTGCACTCCTCAGTTCTTCTCAGATCACCCACATCTGGAACTCCATCGCTGAATTTGTCTGGTGAGGAACTTCTCTCAGTCTCATAAAAAATAAACTCTTAAAATTTAATAGACTGAAAATATATTGTGTAATTATTTGTATTTAATTATTGTACTGTACTGAGCATCAGCATCAGTTAGGAGTTTATTTACTAAAATCTGAATTTATCTCTTTATTTTAATTAAAAAAAACTGGACCAAACTCTCATCCACAATTTGACCTTATTTAGCATTAAAAAAAAACTTTGAATTGTGCAAAGTTTTCAAATTGTCACTTGTTAAACCCAGATTAATTGAGTTTGCTGCTCGAGGTACTCAAATTTTTGTGATTATCGTACAAAACCCAGCTCAGACCATAATATCTTCAATTTGGAAACGGGACATCTATCATTGACTTATACAGGACCTCGACAGCTTTGAGATGGACCATTTTTTGATTCAGACTTTTAGCAGCTTTGGGGTGTAATAAATCTTTGAGTTTTTTTTCCTTGAAAAATTACATTTCTCCTTTAAAAGCCCGATCAGAAAAATTGGAGTTAGTAAATAACCCCCTTAAGATATTGTACTAGTTTACAGTGCTGCATACACAAGTATCACAAAAAAAAAACACATACTGTATGCATACATACATGGCCTAAAGGGATAGTAGGCATATTATCAATATTCAACAGTAAATATATAAAAACAAAATATCAGTGCTGGAGTACAGATGGGAGGGCTACTCCGTTTATCCATATTTGACATATTTTTACTATAATTTGTTTTTACACAGAAAGGAAGACTTGAAATGGCCTCAGAAAGTCAAGGAAATGATTCAGGATTCATTAAAGGATTCTCTGATACTCCAGAGCTTCAGATCTCACTTTTTGTGCTATTCCTTGTAATCTATCTCATCATTCTGCTGGGAAATCTCATCATATTCTTAATGATTTCATGCAATCCTCACTTACACACCCCCATGTACATATTCTTGCAGATGGAGGAAACTTGGTTGTGTGCGAGGGGCCAATGAAGCAGGACGCCGGGGAAACCAAACTTGACTTGAAGTAAAATGTTGAATCTTTATTAACTCTGGTTAAAATACAATAGGAAAACTGCGGGCAGAGGAATCAGCTTAACGCGTTTCGTGACCAAAGTCACTTCATCAGAAGCATAAGCGCCCCCTACAGGTACAGAGCTTATAAAATCAGTCCAATTAAAATCAAGTGATCACCATACAGAATTACAAATACTTATAATAAATATAATAATGACATATATCATGCATATCATAGATATACATGATATATGTCATTATTATATTTATTATAAGTATTTGTGATTCTGTATGGTGATCACTTGATTTTAATTGGACTGATTTTATAAGCTCTGTACCTGTAGGGGGCGCTTATGCTTCTGATGAAGTGACTTTGGTCACGAAACGCGTTAAGCTGATTCCTCTGCCCGCAGTTTTCCTATTGTATTTTAACCAGAGTTAATAAAGATTCAACATTTTACTTCAAGTCAAGTTTGGTTTCCCCGGCGTCCTGCTTCATTGGCCCCTCGCACACAACCAAGTTTCCTCCCTGTGTGAATAACCGCAGCCAGAGCGGATCTGTGGCAGGTGTGCTCATAGCAGGTTTCATTACCTCCCTGTCGAGTGCGGCAATGGCGCTGACTCCTATCCGACATATTCTTGCAGAACCTTTCATTTAGAGACATATATTTCACCTCAAATATTTTACCTAATTTGCTTCATATTCTTCTCACACAACAAAATAATATTTCATTCTTGGGGTGTATGACTCAAATGTTTATTTTTGTGTCCTTGGCTGCCAGTGAATACTTTCTCCTGACGGCCATGGCATATGATCGTTATGTTGCCATCTGTGATCCCCTTCATTACATTGACCGAATGAGCAGGAAACATTGTGTTTGGCTTATAACTGCAGCATACGCTGTTGGTTTTGTTGATCCATTTGGCCATGTTGTCCTTATATCTAAACTGTCATATTGTGCTTCCCGTCTTATTAACCATTTTTTCTGTGATGTCACACCATTGCTAAAACTTTCCTGCAGCAGCACTTCTGGGGGCCAATTCACTAACTTCAAGTGAAGGATTCGAAGTAAAAAAACGTCGAATTTCGAAGTGTTTTTTGGGCTACTTCGACCATCGAATGGGCCACTTCGACCTTCGACTACGACTTCGAATCGAAGGATTCCAACTAAAAATCGTTCGACTATTCGACCATTCGATAGTCTAAGTACTGTCTCTTTAAGAAAAAACTTCGACCCCCTAGTTCGCCATCTAAAACCTACCGAACTCAATGTTAGCCTATGGGGAAGGTCCCCATAGGCTTTCCTAAGTTTTTTTGATTGAAGGATATGCCTTCGATCGTTGGATTAAAATCCATCGAATCGTTAGATTCGAAGGATTTAATCGTTCGTTCGAAGGATTTAATCCTTCGATCGTTCAATCTAACTATTCTGCTAAAATCCTTCGATTTCGATATTCGAAGTCAAAGGATTTTAATTCCCAGTCGAATATCGAGGGTTAATTAACCCTCGATATTCGACCCTTGGTGAATTGGCCCCCTGGTGTAGAACTTTTAATTTACATTGAAGTGCTATTGTTGGTTTTCAATTCCTTCCTCCTTACTCTGACCTCATACATAATAATCATCTCTGCTATTCTGAAAATACAATCCACAGAGGGGAGACAAAAGGCATTTTCTACCTGTGC
This sequence comes from Xenopus petersii, assembly GCA_038501925.1. Taxonomy (NCBI): domain Eukaryota; kingdom Metazoa; phylum Chordata; class Amphibia; order Anura; family Pipidae; genus Xenopus; species Xenopus petersii. Next base: position 135,374,384 of record CM076684.1, on the reverse strand, counting down.
TTCTCACCTGACCTGTGTGTTAACCCTTTATGGAACAGTTATTTGCTTGTATATGAGACCCACAACAAATTATACCCTAAAAAGAGACAAGTATTTTTCACTGCTGTACATTCTCCTGTGTTAAAGGAAAACTATACCCCCAAAATGAATACTTAAGCAACAGATAGTTTATATCAAATTGAATGACATATTAAAGAATCTTACCAAACTGGAATATATATTTACATAAATATTGCCCTTTTACATCTCTTGCCTTGAACCACCATTTCGTGACTCTATCTGTGCTGCCTCAGAGATCACCTGACCAGAAATACTACAACACTAACTGTAACAGGAAGAAGTGAGGAAGCAAAAGGCAGAACTCTGTCTGTTTATTGGCTCATGTGACCTTACATGTGGTTTGTATGTGTGAACAGTGAATCGTACGATCTCAGGGGGCAGCCCTTATTTTTTAAAATGGCAATTTTCTATTTATGATTACCCAATGGCACATACTACTAAAAAAGTATATTATTATGATAATGGTTCATTTACATGAAGCAGGGTTTTACACATGAGCTGTTTTACTCAGTATCTTTTAATAGAGACCTACATTGTTTGGGGGGTATAGTTTTCCTTTAAATCCTCTCATTTACACACTGACAAATAGAGAATTTCAGTCTTCACTTATTAAAGTGAAGCAAGAGTTTTATTTGTTTTAAATAGCCAATGCCAGTCAATAAAACTATAGCCATGGCAGTCTTAAATAGACCATTTTATTACATTAAATGAATATAATATAACATCATATTTTGCCACCAATTCCTAATATTTTGTGAATAGGACTCCAAATGAGGACTGTCTTTTTGTTTGGAAACTGATGGTCTAGGTGAATGCAACAAAAAAACATTAATTGCGATAAATCACTGCATGGTCATGTCATTTGGACAGTTTTATAGATTGTTAGGTTACATATATGTTTAACTTGTAGCCACAGAGGACAATGTGAATATTATATAAAGTACTTCATTATTTAAACTAAGCACAGGGAGACCGATATTTATTAATTTACAAACTTTATATTTTTTTTCGTTTTTCTATGTTAAAATTAGACTGTGATCATTAGCATATTTAAGAAAATAAAATACAGATATACAAATATATTATAAACAAATAATATAGCATATTTGTGAAATTGCATGATTACATTTTACAAAAGCAAACCATTTTTTGACAGTTTTTTTTCCCTTAGAACATTTGAGAAATTTTCTGTTTAGTAAATCTCTTAATCTGAGTTCAGAAAAATGAAATTCAAAGAATCAACGTTTTTCCCATGGTTTTTTTTGAATTGCAGGAAATTTTAATTTTGATAATTTTGCCCCTTAGAGTTAATTTAGTGAACCTATTGTGGAGTACTTGGCGTAACTGTATAAATAGTTTAAAGTCTGCTTCTTGTAACCCCTAGCAACAAATCAGCAGGTTGTTTTTACTGGTCAACTGGTAAAAACACACCTATATACCTCTTACAAGTGACAGGAATGAAATAGAGAGGGCTTCACAACTAAGTAAAGTTATTATTATGGGTGACTAGGGATGTAGCGAACCGCCGAGTATGTGTTCGCGAACGCCGTTCGCGAACACCGGCAAAAAATGCCAACAGTTCGCGAACAGTTCGCAAACTTCGAACATCCGAAAATCGTTCGATTTGAACGATCAAAGGATTTTAATCGTTCGATCAAAGGATTTTCGTTCGAAACGAACGATCGAAGCCATTCGATCGAATGATTTCATTCAATCCAATGGCTTCGATCGTTCGATTCGAACGAAAATCCTTCGATTTTAGCGGTCGAAGGAATCGAATGGTCGAATGGTCGAACGATTTTTGACGCGAACGCCTATTGGCGAACGTCGCGCGATGTTCGCGAACTTGCGGCGGACGCGAACAGTCGAAGTTCGCGCGAACTAGTTCGCCGGCTAACAGTTCGCTACATCCCTATGGGTGACGTCCATTACCCAGACATCCAGACATTAACTGATGCAATGGGATTGCCAAGCCAGAAAAAGATAGTAAGTTTGTAAATATGCTAAATGACAACCTTTTATTTTAGCTCATTCAAGAACATACTAGGAATGACTTCTCTGGAACTTGTAATAACCAATAATACCAAACTCATCTCTAGCATTTACGTGGGTGAGCATTTAGGGAATAGTGATCATAACATGGTCTCCTTTGAGATTATATTAAAGAGGCAACTCTAGAAGGCAGTAACTAAAACATTGAATTTTAGACATTCAAACTTTGACAGTAAACATATTAACTGGGAAAGGCTTTTCACAGGGTTAAACACAGAAGAAAAGTGGAACATCTTTATAGTGCTTCTTAGTGAATATACATGTCAATATATTCCCCTTGTTAGCAAGAATGTCATCACAAAGCAAAACCTTTGTAGTTTGATAGAAGTGTTGGTGTTGAGGTTGGTAAGAAAAAACTTGCTTTTATGGTATTCATGTTAGCTGGGACTGCTGAAAGGTACAAGAAGTCATGGAATAAATTGTGCAAAAAAGCTAGACACGCTAAAATTGAGATGGAAAAGTGAGGAAAACGAATCCAAAAATATTTTTTAAATATTTAAATAATAAAAAAATTAAGCTGGAAGGGGTGTGACCATTAATATCAGACGGGGATTGGCTGGTTGATGAGAACAGAGAAAAAGCAGAGATTCTGAACTTATTTTTCATCTCTCTACACTAATGAGAAAGCAGCTAATGAAGTTTTCCTTCTTAATAGTTCTAATTCTAGTAATGCATCTAATAATGCATGGTTCACACAGGAGGAAAACATGGTTCAAAAAAGGCTAGAACATGTAAAAATAAACAAAGGCCTGGACTGGATGGTATTCATCCTAGAATAGCAAACAAATTTAATTAAAGTTTACTAAAGATTGCTAAACCTCTTTACTTAATTTTTCAGGAGGGCTGGAATGGTTCAGAGAGATTAGCGAACTGCTAAGGTGGTGCTGCTATTTAAAAAACGATCATGGTCTCAGCCTCAAAATTATTGGCCATTTAGTCTGACGTCAGTGGCAGGAAAGCTTTTTGAAGGTGTTTGAAGGGATAAGATACTTCACTTCATTGAAAATAATAATATTATGAGCATTGTTTTATGTGCAGTAGATCCTGCCAGACTAAATTAATTTATGAGGAGGGTGACTAGGAATCTCGACTCTGGGATGGAAGTGGAAATGGTCTACTTGGACTCTGGTAAAGCTTCTGATACAGTACCACACAGCAGAGTAATGGTTAAATTAAAGAATTTTGGCTTGGAACATAGTACTTGTCCTCGTATAGAGAACTGGCTGAAGGATAGATTAAAAGAGTTGTGGTAAATGGAACTTGGACCAGTGTTGTTAGTGGAATACCGCAAGGGTTCTTTGCTTTTTTTAACTTGTTTATTAATTGGATGCAGGCATAGAAAGTACTTTTTCTATTTTTGCTGATTATACTAATTTGGGAAGAAATATAATTTCTATGGAGGATGTTGCCACTTTTTAGAGTGATTTGACTAATTGGAAAACTGGGCAGCAAACTGGAAAATTAGGTTCAATGTTGATAAATGTCAAGTAATGCACAATGGCAGAAAAAATATTAACGCAAGTTATACACTAAATGGAATGGTGTTGAAGATTTCCTGAATTGAGAAGGATCTAAGGGTGTTTGTAGATAAGTTGTTTCATTCCATGTCATTCTGTGGCTTCTAAAGCAAATAAAGTTCTGTCTTGCTATAAAAATGGCAGTAACTCAAGGGAAGAACCATCATTATGTCTCTTAAAAGGTCCTTGGTAAGGCCTCATCTGGGGTATGCAGTGCAGTTTTGGGTTCCAGATGGATATAAATGACCTGGAGAGAGTGCAGGTCCGTTTATATTATATTCAGTTAATTTACTAAAATGGTGTATTTAAAAAAAGGAATGGATGATTTAAATTATGAGGGTAGACTGCAAAAGGACTAGGGATGTAGCGAACTGCCGTTAATGTGTTCGCGAACGCCGTTCGCGAACACCGGCAAAAAAGCGAACAGTTCGCGAACAGTTCGCGAACTTCGAACGCTCGATAAAATCCTTCGATCGAACGATCGAAGGATTTTATTCGTACGATCGAAGGATTTTCGTTCGAATCGAACGATCGAAGCTATTCGATCGAATGATTTTAATTCAATCGAATGCTTATAATCGTTCGAACGAATGGAAATCGTTCGATTTTAGCGATCGAACGGTCGAATGGTCGAATGGTCGAACGAAATTTTACCTCGAATCGAACGCGAACACCAATTGGCGAACGTCGCGCGACGTTCGCGAACATTCGGCGGACGCGAACAGTCGAAGTTCGCGCGAACTAGTTCGCCGGCGAACAGTTCGCTACATCCCTAAAAAGGACACGATCACGGTTTACAAGTACATTAGAGGGCACTCTAGACAGATAGCAGGGACCTTTTTTCCCATTAAAAGGATCAATGCACCAGAGGCCACCCTTTTACACTAGAGGAACAGAACTTTTATTTGAAGCAGCGTAGGTAGTTCTTCACATTTAGGGCATTGAGGTTGTGGAATGCCCTGCCAGATGATCTGATGGCTGATTGTGTTAATGCTTTTAAGAGGGGCATGGATGTTTTCTTGGGCAAGTATAATATCATAGGCTATTGTGATAACAAAATCATCAATCAGTATAGATATTGGTTTATATAGTTTATTTGAGTGTATGGAGGATTGGTGAGAGTGTACAAATGCATGTGCGCTGGCAGATCCTGACCCTCTGCTGCCTGAGTTGGCTTTCCTGCTGCCACCCTCCCATATACATTTATAACAAGCTGTAGGCCCCTCTCCTCTGTTTAGGGACTGTTGTCCAAATAAAGAAAAGCTCCAAAATCCATAAACCTAAACTTTTACATATAGGTAATACATTGTATAAATTATTTTATTGTATTTATGTGACCTACACATTCATGTGACCTACAAATAAATAATTTTATTGACATTTTGCAATAAAACATGCAGTTATATGTCAATGTAACAAATTAGAGAGGCTTCAAATTGGGTTATATATAAACTTAAATATATATAGAATTAAAGGACCAGTAACATCAAAAAAAGTTTAAAAATTTGTTAGTGCACAACGAAAAATAAACACCAACTCAAATGAAACTTTTAAAAAGCAAAGCCTTTATTAAGAAATAACTTACAGAAAATCCACTTCCTGTCCTCTTCAGAAACGGCGAAAAGGCAAACATCCACACTGCAGCAATCGATTTCTCCTCCCTGGCTATTCACTGACAGGCATCCTCCTCGCGACGTCCAGCAGCAGCAGTGTCTCACCTTCCCCATGCATCGGCTTCCCTCCTCCGCTCTCCTCACCTCCCTCTCTGTCTACCCTCCTCCCCTACTCTCAGAGAGAGAGATGTGGCGCGTGATTACTACCCAGGCAGAACAGAAAGGCGCAGTGAATAGCCAGGGAGGAGAAATCGATTGCTGCAGTGTGGATGGTCACCTTTTCGCCGTTTCTGAAGAGGACAGGAAGTGGATTTTCTGTAAGTTATTTCTTAATAAAGTCTTTGCTTTTTAAAAGTTTCATTTGTCTTGGTGTTTATTTTTCGTTGTGCACTAACGAATTTTTAAACATTTTTTTTTTTTATGTTACTGGTCCTTTAACTATAAAGACTTATTATGTCACTATGTAATAAAATAATAAAGAATTAAAAATACAAAACATAATATAACATTATATAACCAAAAATTCCAAAACATTATATAACTTTATTCAATTTTGTTCATGGAAAATGTATATACTGTAAGTAGATTCAAATAGAAATAAGAAATAGTAAATAATTAATTCATCATTCGCTATGAGTCAGTGTTGTACATACATTTACAAATTAAATCTCTGTCTATAACATCTAGAATATATACAGTTAAGTATAATAATCATTTTTTTCAAAAAAATAACCATCAAAACAGAATATAATTGTATCCTGAAGAAAAGACATCTTCAATGTACTAAAACATGCATTTATATGTCAGTTTAACAAAGGGTTCAAGTACACAACCTGTTAGGTTTTGTTTAAGGAAAAAGTTTCATATTTCATTTTAAAATACAGTTGTCAGGACTTACCCTGGTGGTCTAGTGGGCAGCGGGGTCCACCGCCGCTCCTTTGGTGTGGACGCCCGCTGCGCAGGTTCTCCTTCCTTCCTGGTGCCGGTTTCCTCTAAGGCGCGCACCGCGCACACTTATTTCTTAAAGGCGCAGTGACGCTGGCATGTGACGTCAGCGCGCAATGGCGCCAAATTCAAACAGTTAAGAGGGGAATTCAGTATTCAGCTTATTGCCTGTTGTTAGGTTCAATTAGCTTGTTCCTGGGTGTTTGTGCTGAGTGATTCCTGTTTGATCTACTGTGTTTGACCCTTGCCTGCCTGCTTACTACTCTGACCACTCCAATCCTGACCTTGCCTGTATTTTATTTTTTAAAATTTGATCATATAATTCAACTAATTTTTGCATAGTGATTCAGTATGTTTAATTATTGAAGTTAAATTCAAAGAATAAAGCCTAGACAGATGGAATAATAATCCCCAAATATATATCCAGGGGAGATTTAATTTTAAGATTCAACAGAATTTTAAAGGAAAACTATACCCCAAAATGAATACTTCAGTAACAGATTTATATCAAATTAAATGACATATTAAAGAATCTTATTAAACTAGTATATAAATTTAAGTAAATATGCCCTTTACATCTCTTGCCATGAACCACAATTTTGTGATGGTCTGTGTGCTGCCTCAGAGATCACCTGACCAGAAATACTACAACTCTAACTGTAACAGGAAGAAGTGTGGAAGCAAAAGACAGAACTCTGTCTGTAATTAGCTCATGTGACCTAACATGTATAGTTTGTTTGGTATGTTTGTGTGCACCGTGAATCCTACGATCCCAGGAGGCGGTCCTTATTTTTTAAAATGGCAGTTTTCTATTTATGATTACCCAATGGCACATACTACTAAAAAAGTATATAAGTATGAGAATTATTTATTAACATAAAGAAGGGTTTTACATATGAGCTGTTTTATGCACTTTTTATGCATCTTTTTATAGAGACCTACACTATTTGAGGGGTATAGTTTTCATTTAATGGGTACCACTACTGAATAAAAATATTAAATTCTGTATTTTGATTGATCTTATAACCTGTGATGTTACCATATGTTTTAGAGATGTATTTATTTTGTTCTGAAAGATTGGTTTGATCTATTGCAATTTTTGCAAACGTCGGAAAGACATTTGTTGGGTTTATTATTTCTGTTGTTAAATCTAAATTTAGAATATAATTTATAAAAAAATATATATAACTATGTCTATATAATAACTTCAATAGACATAAGGGCATGATCAGAAATATCAACCTTACCAATATGTGCAGATAATATAAGATTGAGAATATCTATTGAAGTAAAAAAATTATTTATGCCATGAAAGTTTTTAAAAGATTCAAAATCATGACCAAAAATAGCCACTGAACAATCCGAAATAAAATCGAAAAACCTCAAATTTAAAACAATGGTTTGGATCTCTAAAAACCTTTAAAAACCTTTAAAACCATGAATGAAAGACAGGTCAACTTTTATTGACTTCTACATGACCTTGACAGTGTTTTACTTGGTGCCCTTTTGTAAGTATGGATTGTATGGATTTTACACTTGATAAATAACAAAAAATTGTGCATTAATGAACTATGAGAAGAATACAATTGCTTGTGCTAAAAAGTCTGAATCAGAGAACCGAAAGTTTCCAAAAAAAGTATAAACTATTAAATATAATTGATATTCACCTCTTCTTCCTCTAATACCTGAAACCTAAGTTACCCCATAGAGAAAACTTACTAAAGTAGTGATGTTCCCAAAGCTGGTTGCTCATAAAGTGAATCTTTTGACTCTTTACAATTAGAAGGCTCTGATTTAAACAAATCATGTAAAAACAGGAATAATTATTTCTGGAATAACACAATTTTTTTTATAGTATTTTCCCTTGAGGTATATTTAGTATAGGGATACCACTAGCATAAGACTATAATTAGCTACAATAGATCAGTAAGTGTATATGTATAGAATACTGTGTATTCTTTGAAGAGTTAACCTTTCTCACAATGGTTATATAAACTGGGTTCCTTAGGAGGCTGGCAGACTCTGAAACAAGACAGATTTGAATTATGTATATGCTTGACAAAAAGTTAGAATTAAGGTAAGTCAGACAGTATGGGTTCATATAAGCGCTTTTGAAAATGTATAATTCCCTAAAAGTAAAAGATGTGTGTGAAAGTTCTGTAAAAAAAATACTATTAGTATGAGAAAAGCTTAAGAAATTGAATTTAAATTGAGTTTGAATTACAATTTATGAAAAGAATGAAGTCTAAAGTTGTTCTTTTAAATGTATGTAATAATTATTTTTATTTTTAGTTGATGTTTGCTCCACTTGACAACAGTTCATAAAGAGTAGCAAGATTTTTTAGGATGTAGGTATTCATATGTATCTGTATGTGTCTATAGCATATATATTGTAGCAATTTCAGTTAGTTGGGCTTTGGCCTCGGGTAAAATATTTTGCTCCAAAAGCAGCAGAATAAGTCTAGTAATGAATCCGTTAAGTACAATGCACAAGATCTTTCCAGACTTTATTCATATTTACAAAAGTGTCAGGGATGGCCACAGGTGTGTGGCAACAGACAGGAACCAATGAGCTGTACAACATGGTTAATATACGTATTTGGATTTATGACAAGAAAACACAACAGATACAGACCAATATGAGATGCACCTTGAACACAATATGGGTAAGTTGTTGGCCATTTAGGAAAAGAGGGTTGGTGCATGACAACATGATTCTCAATTGGCATTTATTTTTCTGTTGGATTACAAGTGGCACTTGAAACAGCATCCATTGTTAAAGTCTTAGAAGATGTGCTATTATTTTTGTCCAAGTTGATTTGTTGTGCTACAGCACAAGATTTTCCCATGGTGGTAGTTGTTTTTTGGTTGTTTGTCTGTAAGAAACACAAGAATGTGTTAATCATCCATAAGCAAATGGCAAAATGCTCACAAAATATTGATGCTATTCCTTATGCATATGCAGAGCTTTTAATTTAGTGTAACCTTCAAAAAAACATTTTGCTCTGTTTCTCTCCTCCCCCTCCCTCCCTTAAGATTAGACAATATTTAGGTATATATAGGGGAATATTTCTCTCTCTATAATCTTCATCAGTGCAAATTCGCCGGCATCAAAAACTGATGCTGGCGTCAAAAATGAGATGCCAGCGCAATTTCTCAAATTTTTCGCAAATTCGTCCATCACTAATCTTGATAACTAAATAATTTATCAATCTAATCAAGCTGTGTAATCTATCCATCTGTGGGCATATTTTTCAAAGAGTGAAGTAAGAGATCACTAAAGTCCACTAGAGTGAAATTCCACCACTTTCCATTCATTTCTATGGCCCTATTTATCAAAAGTTGAACCTTCATTTTCACCCATTAATATATACTGTTCTCTTTTAAAAATCCCATAGAAATGCATTGAGAGTGATGGAATTTAATATTATTGTATGGATGTTGGCTATTTTGGCACTCAAACAATAAACCTAATTTTGAAATACAGAAAACACATAAGAGAAGATGAACACTTGCTGAAAGAAAAATAAATTATCTGTTTAGAAGGCTGGCAAAGGTATTTTTCAGTTCGTGTGTTGTATACTATTTATATATAGAAGATGTGGTTTAGTGGAAGTTTAAATTTGAAGTCCTTCAATAAAATGTTAGGCTGAAGTTGTGTTTGTGCACAGTTAAGTGAACATGGTTATCTTGTGGGCTATTAGAATGCACATCGCTGTAAGTTTTACAAGGCCAAACATACCTGGAATAACGGATTTGAAGCACAAAATTTCATGCATCAAAAAATTTTTGTTACCCTTAGACATCAATGCATTTAGTCCAATTTTCACCTTTTTTCGGGAAACAAAACGGGTCAGATTAGCCCATTGCTTGTTGCTATGTCTTGGTGTGGTGTTATGATGAGCAAATAGAAGATGTTGATAGAAATCTTAGGCACCCTTGACCTTTAGACATGACCAGTGTTGTATATATGCAATTTAGAAGTAGGTAGAGTTTCACATGTTAATTTGTGGTGTGAAAAAACAATAGCAATAACAACAGTTAAAACCAGAAACAGCAATAACGCAGTACCCCTAAACTGAATGTTTCTCACATTCACAATGAATTGAATTAGGTGACATTGCATTATTTATTGAAGGAAACACATTTTTATTGTATTGCACTTTAAGCACATTCAATTGAATCAAGCCCAATATTGGTACTGAAGTACATACAGTATGGGAGGAACACTCCATTCATCAACAGTTAGGGGCCGATTCACGAAGGGTCGAATATCGAGGGTTAATTAACCCTCGATATTCGACTGGGAACTAAAATCGTTCGACTTCGAATATCGAAGTCGAACGATTTTGCGCAAATCCTGCGATCGATCGATTAAATCCTTCGAATCGAACGATTCGAAGGATTTTAATCCAACGATCGAAGGAAAATCCTTCGATCAAAAAATCACAGGCAAGCCTATGGGGACCTTCCCCATAGGCTAACATTGACTTCGGTAGCTTTTAGCTGCTGAAGTAGGGGGTTGAAGTTTTTCTTAAAGGGACAGTACTTCGACTATCGAATGGTCGAATAGTCGAACGATTTTTACTTCTAATCGTTTGAATCGTTCGAATTCGAAGTACCCAAAAAATACTTCGAAATTCGAATTTTTTTTTATTCTAACCCTTCACCCGAATTTCGTGAATCGGCCCCTTAATCCATTTTATGTACTATGTTTTCTTTTACCTGGCAGAAGATTTTGCACTATTCGAACAACTAGATGGTTTAAAAGTTTCTTTTCCCACAAGCAGGTACAGTTTTAAATTTATTGTTATGATAAAGGAACTGGTAAAAAATATATAAAAAAAAGTGTTAAATAAAGTGTAATCTTTATTTTAAAAAAAATGCACATAAATACATATTTTCACTTGAGAAAAGGAGTAAATAGGCTATAGATATAGTTAGAAATGTTATTTATTTGGGTATCATTGGATACTTTTGCACTGGTCACTTTTGGATGTATTGAGTATTGAGTTATTGATTTTTGGTTCATTATTTGTAAATAATCCTTATAAGCACACACCACTTGGGATATATTGAGTATCATAGATCATTGTTAGAAAACAATCATTAGTATTATATGCACATGTTACTGAGGAAACATTGAAATATATGTTGATGATTATTGGTAAATGTCTGTAAACACAAGGCACATGTCACTTGGGATATATTGAGTATAGATCACATTTGAAGGAAATAGGAGGTAGTAGTGAGAAATGGATTTGTAGTTCCCTGGAGGGAGACTTTGGTAAAGGGAGAGATTTTTTGGCAACATTTTAGAATAGTGTATTCCTTTTTATTTATTGTAATATTACTAGACAGTGCTCTATTTATTTATGTATTTATTGAGTTGTCCTTTAACTAAATATTGTATTTGTATTCTGCACCTCATCGGACCTTAGGTGGAACGAAATTTCAATACGCTGTAACAAGTATATTGACAAAAAAGTTTTTTAGATTCTTGGTGTTTTAGATTTACTATAAATTGTTTTCATACACTGGAAGCTTTGATAAATGGCCTGCAGCAATCACGAAAATGTTTCTGGATTTATCATCCAAGGGTTCTCTGATTTTCCTAAATTTCGAATCTCTTTTTTTGTGCTATTTCTTGGAATTTATCTCATCATCCTGGTGGGAAATCTCATCGTATTCTTAGTCATTTCATGCAGTCCTCACTTACACACCCCCATGTACATATTCTTGCAGAACCTTTCAATCATTGACCTTTCTTCTACTTCAAATATTTTACCTTATTTGCTACACATTCTTCTTACACAACAAAATAGCATTTCATTCTTGGGGTGTATGACTCAAATATTGTATTTTGCATTCTTGGCTAACTGTGAATATTTTCTCCTGACGGCCATGGCATATGATCGATATGTTGCCATCTGTGATCCCCTTCATTACATTGTCCGAATGAGCAGGAGACATTGTGCTTGGCTTATAACTGCCGCATTCACTGTTGGTTTTGGTGGAGCAGTCAGCCTTATGGTACTTATATCTAAACTGTCATATTGTGCTTCCCATCTTATTAGCCATTTTTTCTGTGATATCATACCATTGCTAAAACTTTCCTGCAGCAGCACTTTTTATGTGGAACTTTTAATTTACTTTGAAGGGATATTGCTGGGTTTCAATTCCTTCTTTCTTACACTGACCTCATACATATTTATCATCTCTGCTATCCTGAAAATACAATCATCAGAGGGGCGACAAAAGGCATTTTCTACCTGTGCTTCTCACCTGACCTGTGTGATAACACTTTATGGCACAATAATTTGCATGTATATGAGACCTGCTGCAAGTTATTCCATAAAAAGGGACAAGTTCTTTTCATTGCTGTACATTCTCCTGGGTCCTGTGCTAAATCCTCTTATTTATACATTGAAAAATAAAGAATTTCATTATTCACTTAATAAAATAAGGCAGAGATATTTATCTTTTTTTTAGAGAAATATTAACCAATACTGGTCAATATAACTTCAATACTTTATGGGACAAGTATTTGCTTGTATATGAGACCCACTGCAAATTATTCCATAAAAAGGGACACATTTTCTTCACTGCTGTACATTGTCCTGGGTCCTGTGCTAAATCAATTTACAGTATTTATGAAGAATAAAGAATGTTCCTTAAAAAAAGTGAGACAAACATGTTATTTTACTTTTACTATGTTACTTATGGACATCAATAAAACTTTTATCTGAGCACCAGACTTTTAAAGATATTATATAGCTGCCACTTTGTACAATTTTAAATACTTGTCACTTGATGTTTTTGGCTGGAAGTGCATATTAAATTCTCCTATGCATATTGGATGCTATTTTAAGATCACAACCTGCCCAATCAGCTGATTTTTTTTAACTAGACACGATAATAGAGCTCTATAAAGACAATATGAAGATTTAGCTTAAAAAGGAAGCAATCTATTTATTGCACCAACTACAATGTTGAAATATCTGAAGGTAAAAAGAATTCCTTGTGGCTTAAGAATACAGTTTAAGCCAACTTTGTACAAAATGATTCAGACTAAACTAAACTTTGGTACCAATTAGTGATGGCCAATCTCTCCCGTTTCGCTTCACCGAAAAATTAGCAAAACTGAGAAAATTTCACTAAAAATCTTGAAATTCGAACGTTTTCACGCAAAAATCATAAAAAATTCAAATATTTTCACGAACAAAATCTTGAAATTCGACCATTTTCACAAAAAAATCGAGCAATTCAAACGTTTTCACTATAAAATCGAGCAATTCGAACCTTTTCACAAAAAATTGAGCAATTCATACGTTTTCACGAAAAAATTGAAAAAACTTGAAATTCTAACATTTTCACAAAAAAATAGAGCAATTCGAGCTTTTTCACTATAAAATCGAGCAATTCGAACCTTTTCACAAAGCAAATTCACGCTTCACTGGCGAATTTTCACCCGCAAATTTTCGCTGGAGATTCGCGAATTTATTCGCCGGCGGCGAAATGCGGGAACTCGACATGAATTTGTGCGAGGCGAATTTATTCGCCCATCACTAGTACCAAATATTAAACACCTCTTCAATTAACTTGATTAAACCCTGAGCTTGTTATTACATTCTGAGGTTCAGAAACTTAAAGGAATAGTTCAGTCTGAAAATAAAAACTGGGTAAATAGGCTGTGCAAAATAAAAAAAATTCTAATATAGTTAGTTAGCCAAAAATGTCATGTTTAAAGGCTGGAGTGAACATATGTCTAATAAAATAGCCAGAATCCAACCTCCTGCTTTTCAGCCAGTGGCGGAACTACCGGGGGAGCAGGGGGTGCGAACGGGCCAGGGTCCGCACCCCCTCAGGGGGCAGTCCGTGCGCCACTGAGAAATGCGGGCTAACACGGCGGTACGGAGGGCCCGGCTGCGCGTCACGCACCAGGGCCCGCCCCCGTCAACGAACGCTACTGCTTTCAGCTCTATAACTTTGAGTTAGTCAGTGACTTGAAGGGGGGCCACATGGTACATTTCTGTTCAGCGAGTTTGTAATTGATCCTCAGCATTCAGCTCAGATTCAAAAGCAACAGATATGACCCATGTGCCCCCCCCTCAAGTCTCTGATTAGTTACTGCCTGGTAACCAGGGTAACCAGTCAGTGTAAACCAAGCTGAAAAGCAGGAAGTAGTGTCTGACTGACATGTTATACATCAAATCATTCCAGCCTTTATACATTACATTTTTGCCTAACTAACTATATAAGAAACATTTTTTATTTTGCACAGCCTATCTATTTACCCAGTTTTTATTTTTACACTGAACAATTCCTTTAAATGACTTGTAACACAACCAGGCACTACTGATTCTTAATTAAATGTTTCCCTACACTGGTAAAACTGTTTTTTTTTCTTCAGAAACTCTGCTATAATTTATATAAACAAGTTGGCAGAGATGTTTATCGTTTAGAGAAATATTAACCAATACTGGTCAATACAACTTTACTATTACAAGGCTCTGATCTAGCTATAAAAATCCTTTAGTACTTATCTACAGTATACTTACAGTGTATGCTAAAGGGTGCCAAAATGCCAGTTTGCTCCTGCTTAAGAGAACTGGGTACAGGGGCAAGGAACCAGACACAAAACATTTGTTGGAAAGTGTCCTATTTGTTGCATGTGCTGTGAGTAGGTGGTTCCAACATGTTGTACCAACTAAAACTTGCTCAAATACCTTCATTTATGTACCATCCCATAACAATGCCACTGCAACTAGAGCCAGATTGCCTTTCTTTGCCTCATTGTTTAAGGCAATGTTTTTATAAAGCTGTAATTTGTAATTTGTTCCAGATCAAAACCTAGCAACAGGTGCAAGCACAGTCCGTAGGATGCAAGGCATTCAATTCTGGGTTCTCCAGTTACTTGTACCCACTGGTTATTTCTAGCGTGCTCTTCTAAAGGATGCAGCGGCTATGGAGTGTTCCTGGCTACACCATTGTGTCTGACACATACTGGACACTATAGTTGCAGGATACTCTGGCCTCTAGTTACAAAGAATTTAATCTCAGAGCACAATGGGAATGGATTTAGGCACTACTGAGTAGAGATGGCGCGAACTGTTCGCCGGCGAACTTGTTCGCGCGAACATCGGGTGTTCGCGCTCGCCGGAAGTTCGCGAACGTCGCGCGACGTTCGCCATTTTGGGTTCGCCATTGTTGGCGCTTTTTTTTGCCCTCTCACCCCAGACCACCAGGTACATGGCAGCCAATCAGGAAGCTCTCCCCTGGACCACTCCCCTTCCCTATAAAAACCGAAGCCCTGCAGCGTTTTTTCACTCTGCCTGTGTGTGCTGAAGAGATAGTGTAGGGAGAGAGCTGCTGCCTGTTAGTGATTTCAGGGACAGTTGAAAGTTTGCTGGCTAGTAATCGTTTTGATACTGCTCTGTTATTGGAGGGACAGAAGTCTGCAGGGGTTTGAGGGACATTTAAGCTTAGGTAGCTTTGCTGGCTAGTAATCTACCTTCTACTGCAGTGCTCTGTATGTAGCTGCAGTGGGCAGCTGTCCTGCTTCTGATCTCATCTGCTGACTGCTGCAATAACAGTAGTCCTTGTAAGGACTGCTTTTATTTATTTTTTTGTTCCAATACAGAGCAGTATCAAGCAGATTACTAGCCAGCAAACTTACTATCATCTGTCCCTGAAATCACTAACAGCTCTCCCCCTACACTATCTCTTCCAAGCACACACAGGCAGATTTTTCAGATACATTTTTGCCCTTGATCCCCCTCTGGCATGCCACTGTCCAGGTCGTTGCACCCTTTAAACAACTTTAAAATCATTTTTCTGGCCAGAAATGTCTTTTCTAGATGTTAAAGTTCGCCTTCCCATTGAAGTCTATGGGGTTCGCGAACCGTTCGCGAACCGCTCGCATTTTTGCGCAAGTTCGCGAATATGTTCGCGAACTTTTTTTCCGACGTTCGCTACATCCCTACTACTGAGCCACAGATACAGATCAAGTATTTTCTTTAGCTAACACAGCATGCTCTTACAAGATGGATATTAATAGAAAATAGGTAATCCAGTGCTATAAGTCAAAACAAAGTCTACTTACTATGTACCGGACTGATAGGAATGGTTTGTCTCTGCCATATTATGAATGGAACAAGTCAACATTACAACATGTTGCTAAAAGTAGAGATTAAAATCAAATGAAAGTGTCCAAACAGTAGCAATTAACACAAGATGGAATTAGCCGATTTGTAGTTAAAAAGTGCATCAAAGGGAGAAAGAAGTAGAATTAACCCGTACTGTACATACTACAATATTTGGGTAATTTACAAAATAGGTGATGAGGCTTAAAAAGACAAACTTTTGTTGTTAAAAGCATAAAAAAATCATGTAAAAACAGGAATAATCATTTCTGGAATAACAGAAATATTTCTTCCACAGTATTTTCCCTTGAGGGGTATTTAGTACAGGGATACCATTATCATAGCATTAAATTAGTTACAGTAGAGCATTAACAAGTGTATTTGTATAAAACATTAGCTGATCATTGTATATTTTGTGAAGAATTAACCTTTCTCACAATGGTTATATTAACTGGGTTCCTTAGGAGGCTGGCAGACTCTGAAACAAGACACATTTGATTATGCATATGCTTGACAAAAAGTAAAAGGTTAGAATTAAGGTAAGTCATATCAGACAGTGTGGGTTCATATATGAGGCTTTTGCAAAAATATAATACCATAAAATTAAAAGATGTATGTGAAAGTTCTGTAAAAAATTCTGTTAGTATAAAAAAATTAGACAAAGAAGAAACTGAATTGAAACTGAGGTTGAATTTTTATAAATCATGCTGAAAGTTGAGTCTAAAATTGGTCTTTTAAATTTATGTAATCATTGTTTTCATTCTTAGTTGATAATGTTTGCTCCACTTGACAACAGGTCATCAACAGAAGAAATATTCTGTTATATTATAGGTAATTGTATGTATCTGTATGTGTCTATATACACAGTATATACTGTAGCAATATCAGGTAGTTGGGCTGTGGTCTCAAGCTAAATCTTTTGCTCCAAAAGCAGCAGAATAAGTTGGTGTAGTAATGACTCCATTAATTACAGTGACATCTGATTTACTGATATAACAGGTTAAGGCAAATTAAATATTGCACAGGATCTGTCCAGATTTTGTTTTTTCATACAAAAGTGTCAGGGATGGCTATAGATATGTGGCCAATAGCCATGAACCAATGTGCTGTACAACTTGGATAAAATATGTATTTGGATGTATGATACGTAGATGAAAGTCATGTTGTTCTGAAGAAAAGAGGTTCATAATGAGGAAACAACAAATCAGCACAACAGATACAAACCAAAGGTAGATGAAATCGACTAGACTTTATACCAAGCCAGTGGTCAGGCTGCTAACAATAACCAATCCATTAAACAGGCAGAAGATCTGGGCAGGCAGAGAACAATGAATGTCTGATAAATAGGCTGAGGTCAAGGCAGGCTTAAAACAGAGGAAAAGTCCAGTAAACAGGCCAAGATCTTAGTAACATAGTGAGTTAATTTGAAAAAAAGACACACATCCATCAAGTTCAACCCCATAAATCTGCATATAACCTGCCTAACTGCTAGTTTATCCAGAGGAAGGTAAAATAAGAGAGGTAAAAATCGGAACAGGTGCCCAGCTGGAAGGAGGTACCTGTAAATAAAGCATTAGAAAAGGCTATTGACGATCCCCTTATATATTTAAACATAGTTATCTCTTCACCCATTAAGAGCCTCTTTTCCGGTGTGAACTACTTGGCCAGTCTTTCCTCATAGTTGAGATTTTCCATACCTTTTACCAGCTTAGTTGCCCTTTTGTGTACCCTCTCTAATTCAATAATGTCCTGGGTGAACCCTGGAGACCAAAACTGTATGGCATATTCTAGATTTGGCCTTACCAGCACTCTTTACAGTGAAAGAATAACCCCCTCCTCAAGTGAATCAATGCCCATTTTAATAGCTCAAGTCAAGACCTTATTTGACTTTGAAGCTGCTGACTTACCTCATCATAAAAAGCAATCAGATTAGTCTGACATGACCTATCCTTCATAAAGCCATGCTGATTGCTGCTCATAATGTCATTCACTAGAACAACACTTTGAATGTGATCCCTTAACAAGCCTTCAAATAATTTGCCCACCATGAATGTCAAATTTACTGGCCAATAATTACCAGGCTTAGATCATTATCCATTTTTAAATATAGGAATTACATCAGTTTTCCTCCTATCCATTCTATACCAGATAAAAGTGAGTCTAAGAAAATCAGAAATAGAGGCCAGCCTAAAACTGAACTAAGCTCTTGTAGGGACCAATAGGGTGAATATGCCCCTATGGGGTTGCTTTCCTACACTTCCTCCTTTTCCCTAGTTGCTGGGCAAAATCCCATGTATCTAGTTTACATTTCACCTATCCAGTTATTGGCCAAGAGGTGTAATGACCACTTCCTACCACACTTCAATGTAGTGCTTGGAAAGGGGTGGATCTTCCTCTTGGCTGCTGGTGTCCTGATCGACTGGTTGTTCCCATTGAGTCTGGGTACACCAGGGCCCAGTAAACACATTGCCCTAGAGGGACTAGTACCTCTAGTGTCTGAGTCGGGAAGCAGGGAACCCTGTGAATGAGGTTAGCTAGAGACAGGGTTATATCTGTTATAGACTCTCTAGGAGAGTGAGATAGAGAGTACAGATAGTAAGAGCAGCGTTGTGCTCCATCAAGCATCTGTAGAAGGGAGTAGCTTGCCAAGGCTCCTAGATTGTCTTTAGTGAAGAGACCACAGTGGATTGGGCATCAGGCTTAGACTCCTTCTCCTTGACCATTCCACTGGGTGGAATCCAGACAACATCTGCCTGGGATTCCTTTTACTGATTGACTATAAGGCCGTATGGGAGTCACATTCCTTAGCTGTCTCATCCGCCTGTCCTAGTCTATGATGTTATGTCTACACTTGGGTCATTTGTCTTGTACAAATAAACTTGTTGCTCCTTTGTTTCACCATAAGAACCTCCTGGCGTCCATATTTTCCTATTTTATTGCACAGTAGCCTGTGGTAGGTGTAGTTACACTACACCACTCCTGAAATATTCCACTTAGCGAAGGCCCTAGCCTGAAGTGTTTGAGTCACATGTAACCCATGCTCTAAGCACTAGCTGGACATAAAATCCTTTTGGTCAGCCTAGCCCAAGTTAGCATGGCAATCTTTAGGAACCCGAGGGTGTATTCCACCTGACCCTGGCGCCTTGTTCACATTAATTTTCAGTAAAGCTTTATGAATCATATCCTGAGTCAGCCACTGACTAGGGATGTAGCAAACTGCCGTGTATGTGTTCGCGAACGCCGTTCGCGAACACCGGCAAAAAATGCGAACAGTTCGCGAACAGTTCGCGAACTTCGAACATCCGAAAATCGTTCGATTTGAACGATCTAGGATTTTAATCGTTCGATCTAAGGATTTTCGTTCGAATCGAACGATCGAAGCCATTCGATCGAATGATTTCATTCAATCCAATGGCTTCGATCGTTCGATTCGAACGAAAATCCTTCGATTTTAGCGGTCGAAGGAATCGAATGGTCGAACGATTTTTGACGCGAACGCCTATTGGCGAACGTCGCGCGACGTTCGCGAACTTGCGGCGGACGCGAACAGTCGAAGTTCGCCGGCGAACAGTTCGCTACATCCCTACCACTGACTAGCGTGAACTGAGCCAATGGTGCAGCTATGAGGTGGGTCTGGAAACTCTGACTCATCTATTGTATACACTGAATAAAAGAACTACTGTAATTTAGCACATTTGTCTTTTCTGTATCTGTACCAACCATACTGGTGCCATTATTTAAAGGAGCAATACCCTCAACCCACCTGTTTTTACTAAACATTGCCAACCTTTGCCTTCTGGATTGCTGTTTTACAACATTTATTCTAGTGTTTATATTTGTTAAATGCAGCTTCTGTCCCCTTAGACTTGTGGTTTTTAAATTCCTTTCTCTCCTTTCCTTTTAACTTCTTTACTTCGTATTAACCCACATAGGGTGGTTCTTGGTGCTTTGTTTAAATATCATTGTACATTACAACCATTCTATGTTTTTAGCAGAAAACATTATGCCACAATCAATGCTCTGTAGGGCAACCCTTAAGGTGCTAAAATGTGCTTTTTTGAAATTCAGGGTTTGTGTTGCCATAGTGTATAATTGTTTTTTGAACCAGACATTAATTGAGATCACATTATGGTCACTAATGCCCAGGGGTTAAATTACTAGCCAGTTTGCTATACATTCTAGGTCATTTGAGATCACTAGATCCAAAATAGCATTTTTTCGGGTTGGCTTCTCAACAACCTGTGCCATAAAATTATCATGCAACAAGTTTATAAACTTTTTTTTTCTTTATTTATGGAAATTTTATAGGGGATACAAAAAACAAAAGAAAAATATCCAATATTCCATTTCACATCAAATGTACAATAGCTACACTACTATTACATTAGCTATACATATACTGTACCATCCGATCATTGGTGTATATGAACCTATTCATGCTTCCACTTCGACTGAAGGGAGACAAAATCAATCAGAAAAAGAATAGGGAATGGGATTGCTTAAAAATGTTTATAAACTTGTTCCCATTAACTGATCTGGCAGTACTGTTGCTCCAGTCAATATCTGGGTAATTAAAACCCTCATTATCAATAGTGATGGCGAATCTCTTTCGTGAAAAATCGTGAAAACTTAAATTTCACGAAAAACTTGGACGTATTCCCACAAAATCAAGCAATTCAAACCTTTTCATGGAAAAATCGAGCATTTCGAATGTTTTCACGGAAAAATAGTGACAATCGGAAATTGCCACTGCCAAAGAAAAACATCTGTTCAGCACCCCAGGTCAGCACGAGAAC
The DNA here is from genome assembly GCA_038501925.1 of Xenopus petersii. Taxonomy (NCBI): domain Eukaryota; kingdom Metazoa; phylum Chordata; class Amphibia; order Anura; family Pipidae; genus Xenopus; species Xenopus petersii. The sequence continues at coordinate 135,353,256 of CM076684.1, read as the reverse complement.
ATACAATCAGATTTGAAGTCCAAACCAGATCAACCTGAAAAAATAATCATTAGGTATTGTATGAGCTATACTAGTTAAAGGAACTTTAATATGGACATACCTCTTAAGTTTATAGAAAATATATTTTTAGAGCATTTTCCATTGAGAGGTAATTATCATAATGATACCATATTTCAGAAGTTGCAGTTATTATAGAGCACTAAGTATCTATGTATGGAAACTGAGGTGATCATCAAGTAGTCTCCGAAGAATTCAATTTGTCACACTGATAAATTGGGTTTATAAAGAGACTGTCAGACTCTGTGCCACTGCACGGAAGAACCTTCAGTAATGCAGAGTAAGCAAAACACTTGAATTAGGGCAATTAATGGCATACAGTGTAGGCTTTGCCTGAAATAATATTCTCCTCAGAGTACACATTTTCCAGTGAACAAGGTAAGTTTGTTCTAACGAAATCCCACCGTCTGTTTCTGCTCTCTCTCCTGATTAGGCCACACCAGTCTGACCGATATAATATGCAAAATCAAAGTAGGATGGAGCACACAATAGGGCAGCTTTTACTGCAAAAGTTTCGGATCTGCATGGATCCTTTCACACTTGAAAAAGGATCCATGCAGATCTGAAACATGTTGTGTTTATTAAATCTTTTACACATTTTCCAGTGACTTACCACAAATGTGCTTGGTACAACAATAATAGCAACAGAAAGTGGTGTGCACTTGAATTAAGGTAAGTAATAGCAGTATGGGTCAACTTACAAAAATATTTCCTGAAAATAAAAAATATATTTGTGGGAATATTCTCTGAAAAGTGTCAATAGTATCTAAAAATAGCAAAAAAAATTACGATGCACACCTGTTTGTTGAAATTGTGTCCAAAGGTGATTTATTCAAGCCCATATATACATCACCAGGGGCAATGTTTCGGACCCCTCCGGGCCCTTGAGGTGTGTGATGTATATATGGGCTTGAATAAATCACCTTTGGACACAATTTCAACAAAAAGGTGTGCACCCGAATTTTTTTGCTATTACTCCAATGACCCCTTATGCAAGGGAAGGGTCTTCCGGGTAAGCACCCTGCACTTACAACAAGTGTTTGTTTTGGGATTGGGTTGAGCTCTCCACTTTCGTGCATAGTATCTAAAAATAAAGAATTGTATTACAGACTTCAAAAATATGTTTTGTATTTATATTGACTCAACACACTTAGGGGCCGATTCACTAACTTCGAATTTCAAAGTGTTTTTTGGGCTACTTCGACCATCGAATGGGCTACTACGACCGTCGACTACGACTACAAATCGAATGATTCGAAATAAAAATCGTTCGACTATTCGACCATTCGATAATCGAAGTACTGCCATCTAAAAGCTACCGAACTCAATGTTAGCCTATGGGGAAGGTCCCCATAGGCTTGGCTAACTTTTTTTGATCGAAGGATATTCCTTCGATCGTTGGATTAAAATCCTTCGAATCGAACGATTCTAAGGATTTAATCGTTCGATCGAAGGAATAATCCTTCAATCGTACTATCTGCGCTAAATCCTTCGACGACGATATTCGAAGTCGAAGAATTTTAATTCCCAGTCGAATATCGAGGGTTAATTAACCCTTGATATTCGACCCTTAGTGAATCGGCCCCTTAGGGAATATATCCAAACCTTGAATAATTCGTAATTTTTGGAGCAAAATAATACTACAAATTTGTTGAGATTTATTATAAGTCCAATGGTCTAAACGCTCAGAATCCGAAACCCCAGTATCTAAAAGTTCTCAAGGTCTTGTATAAGTCAATGGGGAAGGTCCCAGTGTCTGTGCTGATGTCCGTACCGATATCCAATGATTTCAGGGTTTCCTCACAAAAAAACTCAGAAAACTCTGAAAAAATTTTAGTTTTTGCGGAAAACTACGAACAATTCTGAGTTTTCGGGGAATGCTCCGAAGTTTGCCTGACACTATTTTTTTGAGCTTTTTTCTTCATACAGTAGAAACGGTCCATTCAGGAATTCGGAGTTGCTCAAGGGTTTTATATTAGAAATACTGAGATAAATTCGGACCTTGATAAATAACCCCCTTAATAGATGCAATAAAGCAGGAAGAAGAAAATCTATGGTACTATTCTAATATTGAATAATATATATTTTTATTTGATACACACAATATTTTTTCCTTTGGAACACAATATGATGTTTAGTGATGCTGAAGAAATGACAGCTCATCAAGGGGAAGACATTTTTTAATTATATACAATCATATTTATATAATAACATGTATTATTATTATAGCTATACAGATATTACAAAAAGTAAAATACTAATGGTAGCACTAAAGGAAGCAGCATACTGAACCGAGCCAATAATCTGAAATTCAAAATGGGAAAAGTATAGACTAAAACATGCCTGGAAGCTGATAAAATAGCTGATAAAATATTTTTAATTTTTAGTGACACAGTGACTTAGGTTTAAAAAAGACACACATCCATCAAGTTCAACCTTTCAACTCTGTTTTAATCTGCCTAACTGCCAGTTAGATCCAGAGGAAGCCTCTCCAATTTGCCTCAGACTCAGACTAGTCCCTGGATCAACTTGTACTATGAGCTATCTTCCTTAACCCAATGGGCTTATTTTTGTGGCAACTTTTTTGTCTCTGAAACAATTTTGTCTCTGCAAAATTTTTCTTGTTGCAGTGAAATTTTTGCCACAGTTTTGCGAAAATATTCACAGATGGGGAAATGAAGAATTTCACTGTGAATCCATGCCTGATGATAAAAAAATTGTGCAAAAAATGTGCATCACTATTCAGAAGCAATAGAATGAAGTAGTTAGAGTGGCTCTAACAAAAACAGTGTAATCTAATATGAAGTATTTACACCATATGGCATAACAAACAATGCACTGGGTCTGTCTAGGGTTTGTTCTAATTTACAAAAGGTGTATGTATAATGGGTTTCAGACTGGAGCACAAATAACAAATATGTCAAAGACAGATGCACTAGTGCACTCGTTTTCTTTATTTCTTTCTATTTTTTACACTAAGGGGCCGATTCACCAAGGGTCGAATATCGAGGGTTAATTAACCCTCGATATTCGACTAGGAATTACAATCATTCGACTTCGATATTCGAAGTCGAAGGATTTAGCGCAGATAGTTTGATCGAACGATCGAAGGATTTTAATCCAACGATCGAAGGAATATCCTTCGATCAAAAAAAGTTAGCCAAGCCTATGGGGACCTTCCCCATAGGCTAACATTGAGTTCGGTAGCTTTTAGGTGGCGAACTAGGGGGTCGAAGTTTTTTTTAAAGAGACAGTACTTCGAATATTGAATGGTCGCATAGTCGAATGATTTTTACTTCGATTAGTTCGATTCGAAGTCGTAGTTGAAGGTCGAAGTAGCCCATTCGATGGTCGAAGTAGCCCAAAAAAAACTTCGAAATTTGAAGTTTTTTACCTTCAAATCCTTCACTCGAAGTTAGTGAATCGGCCCCTAAATCTGCTGCACACATCCAAAACTGGCACACCACAAATATAAAGGTCTTTCAGTTGCAGGCAAAGGTGGTAATGCCAGAATGTTTCCTAAATAAATGTGTGTAATTAACTAAGGGTCTGCAAAAATCATTTTATTTCATAATGAACTTGACATGTATGAAGTAGTGTAATCTCATTTATCAGTTGTCATTTTTAGTTAACAAAATGTGGAATAAAACCAACTCAAAATTAACTGAAGCTTTGTACATCCCTCCAATGTTTTTTTTCAAGTACAGATATGGTACCTGTTTTCCAGAATGCTCGGGACCTAGGTTTTTCTGGATAATTGATCTTTCCGTAATTTGGATATTCATACCTTAAGTCTACTATAAAATCATGTAAACATCAAATACACCCAATAGGTTGGTTTTGTATCCAATAAGGATTAATTCTATCTTAGGTGGGATTAAGTACAAGATACTGTTTTATTATTGCAGTGAAAAAGGGAATAATTTTTTTAAAAATTTGGATTATTTGGATAAAATGGGCAAAAACCTTTCTGTAATTCATAACTTTCTGGGCAGGTTTCCGGGTAATAGATCCCATACCTGTATAAAATTAAGTGAAAGCCCACAAGCCATAATTTTTGTCACCTACACCTCTGAATCTTCTGCCTGCATTTTGCCTTCCTCAGAATGCTGGGGAAAGGATCCTGCTCATATACACCGTTTCTGAAATGTGACTGGTTCTCTCAGATAGAATAAGGCTCCTGTCTTGAATAGGATAATTTGGGCTAATATATAATTCTGTAAAATAACAGAGTAAAAAGACGAGCAGTGCTCCATATCCATAGTTATATTTTTCTACTATGGTTTACTTTCATACATAGGATAACTTGACAAATGCCTTCAGGGAGTCAACAAAATGTTTCAGGATTCATCATCCAAGGATTCTCTGATATTGCTGAGCTTCAAATCTCTTTTTTTGTGCTATTCCTTGGAATCTACTTAATCATTCTGCTGGGAAATCTCATCATATTCTTAGTCATTTCATGGAGTCCTCACTTACACACCCCCATGTACTTATTCTTGCAGAATCTTTCAATCATAGACATTTCTTTCACCTCAAATATTTTACCTAATTTGCTACATATTCTTCTCACACAACAAAATTACATTTCATTCTTGGGGTGTATGACTCAACTGTATATTTATGTGTCCTTTGGTGCCAGTGAATATTTACTCCTGACGGCCATGGCATTTGATCGTTACGTTGCCATCTGTGATCCCCTTCATTACATTGCCCGAATGAGCAGGAAGCATTGTGCTTGGCTTATAACTGCCACATTCACTGCTGGTTTTGCTGAACCAATTGGCCTTATTGTCCTTATATCTAATCTGTCATATTGTGCTTCCCATCTTATTAACCATTTTTTCTGTGATGTCACACCATTGCTAAAACTTTCCTGCTGCAGCACTTTTTATGTGGAACTTTTAATCTACATTGAAGGGACATTGTTTACATTCAATTGCTTCCTCCTTACTCTGACCTCATATATATTTATTATCTCTGCTATCCTGAAAATACAATCCTCAGAGGGGCGACAAAAAGCCTTTTCAACCTGTGCTTCTCACCTGACTTCTGTGATAACCCTTTATGGGACAATAATGTGCTTGTATATGAGACCCACCACAAGTTATTTCCTAAAAAGAGACAAGTTTTTTTCACTGCTGTACATCGTCCTGGGCCCTGTGCTAAATCCCCTTATTTACACAATGAAAAATAGAGAATTTAATTCTTCCCTAAAAAAACTGAGTCAAAAAGTAATCTTTTTTTAGCTAATCCCAATAAAACTTTAAGATGACCAGGGTTTTCCTTATTGCACTATTTTGGTAAATCAATATAGTGTAAGTGGTCTGCATTAAATCATAGGGGGAGGCAAACTTTGGAGGTTTTTGTTGATATTTTAAAAGACTCAAAAATATACTACTGTGTGCTCATTTTCAAACTTGAAATTCAAAAACTTGAACACTTAGGGGCCGATTCACAAAGGGTCGAATATCGAACCCTCGATATTCAACTGGGAATTAAAATCCTTCGACTTCGAATATTGAAGTCGAAGGATTTTAGCGCAAATAGTGCGATTGAACGATTCGAAGGATTCCTTCAATCAAAAAAAGTTAGCCAAGCCTATGGGGACCTTCCCCATAGGCTAACATTGAGTTCGGTAGCTTTTAGATGGCGAACTAGGGGGTCGAAGTTTTTTCTTAAAGAGACAGTACTTCGACTATCGAATGGTCGAACGATTTTTAGTTCAAATAGTTTGATTCAAAGTCGTAGTCGTAGTCGAAGGTCGTAGTAGCCCATTCGATGGTCAAAGTAGCCCAAAAAAACACTTCGAAATTCGAAGTTTTTTTACTTCGAATCCTTCACTCGAAGTTAGTGAATCGGCCCCTTAAAAAAAAAACTCAAATGTGTTTTATATTTTAATATACAACTTCTACATAAACATGACAAATTTTAGCAGCGGAATTTTATATTTGAGCCTTTTGTACAGTACTTTGTTCTATTACCAGGTATCAATTGATACCAAATACGTCAGGCAATTGTGGTTTTAATAATGTGAAATAAACATAAATGTTTTTTTTCTACAATCGTGTTGCTCACAAGGGCGCATGCCTTTTTATGATTTAGAGGTTTAATCTCACCCTAAGGTAGGGGCTTGGGGCGATACACCAGGGCCACTGATACTGGTGAAAGTTTTCTCTCCTTACTTGCCGATTTGTTGGTTTTGTTTGTACACCTGAGTTTGCTGTTACACACAGTTAACTTTAAACACAGTAACAATAAACACTACAGGAAATAAGTTGATTTGCAGTCTAAAATTGTGGCAATTTATGAAAAGAATCAAGATTGACATGAGTCAGAGGAACTTGCAAAGTTGCTGATGATGTTATCATAAGATGTTCCATCACTTGCTTGTAATGACAAGTTTTACATCATTATCATTAAAACAATGGTTAGGTTTGCAGAAATGTTTTCCAGAGCTTTCAATCGCAGCAAATTTGCGCCTGGTGAATAAATTCGCCCATCACTATACAGGGTCTCACATCCAGTACTACAGGAATACAATTTTCTTCAAATAAGTATTTTTATATCACTGATGTTTTTTATTGCAAAGTAAAATCCTTTGAATTTGAATATCGAATTCGAAGGATTTTAGTGATCGATCGAAGGATTTTTATTCAATCAAAAAAAACTTAGAAAAGAGCTGGGGAAGGTCCCCATAGGCTAACATTGCACCTCGGTAGGTTTAAAGTGGCGAAGTATGTAGTTGAAGTTTTTTTTTAAAGCGACAGTACTTCGATTATCGAATGGTGGCATAGTCAAACGATTTTTAGTTCGAAAAGTTCGAATTGAAGTCGAAGTTGAAGGTTGTAGTAGCCTATTCGATGGTCGAAGTACCCAAAAAAATACTTCGAAATTCGAAGTTTTTTTCATTTGAATCCTTCACTCAAGCTCAGTAAATGTGCCCCACGCGTGTGTTATTATTCCTAACAATGGGAGGTTTCACACACCCCAAAACATTGAATTCACTACACAATTAAAACTGTGGCTTCAAATAAAGGGCAAGGATATATGTAAATGCCATTTATGCAACATGGTCATGTGAAGTCAACCATCCAGGGAACAGAGTGCACCACAGGAGGAATTGAAGAAGGAGGAGTGCTGGTGAGAACACTTTTTATACACAACAAATGATCGGAGCACATTTAGCCACCAAAGCCAAATATTTGAAGAGTAGGTTATCAATGAGTTCTGTTTCTGTCTCCTTTTTTAGGAACCACTGATCTAGGTGAATGCAAGAAAACATTCTATAGTTGTAAGAAATGCAATATTTGCTTTGCATTTTCAATTACAGAATAGTTTAGATTGTTAGGTTACCTATAAGTATAACTTGCTGTTGCCAAGGGAGTCGTCACTGATGTCCCTTCCTGTCCTTTTTAGCATTTGCCTTCTCATTATAAACTTGTTTTCTCCCCATACACTCTGCTGCCGGTACATACCCCCTACCCAAGCCAGTAACACCTCCCTTTTAGTAGAAGCCTCTAAGGAATGAAAGAAAGCCTACGTCCCAGGGTCAGACTGGAGTAATGGGGGCCCACCAGGACTGCCACATGAAGGCCCCTCCAGACAGTCACTGGTGCCCCCTCCTGGCTTCCCTCTGTGTGCCTCAATGAAGGCTGGTTCGTGCACGCCTGTGCGAAAGCTGGTGTGGCGTGCACCTGCGTAAAAGTGTGGAGGCGCAGCAGCGTAAGTTTTCTTTAAGGGGAGCCCAATTGGGGGAGTATGGCTGGGCTGGCGGGGGCCCATGAGGACCAGGGCCCACCGGGTTTTTTCCCGGTGTCCCGCTGGCCCAGTCCGACACTGCTAAGTCCCTTTTCAGCTGCAGTCATTACACAAGGTGACTGTCACCTGGGAAGAACAAATACCACACTGGAGTATGTGGTTCCTACTAAGCTTGCCCTGTCTATCTCAGACCTCCTAGAATTGTGCTATATCAATAGCTGTCTACCAAGACATTTACCCAGTCCAGAAGGGCCCCACCACTCCACAGCTGCCAGGATCTGAGGGGACCTGCCCCAGCCACCGCTTCTGGGTCACCACTTGGGGTGCAGGTTGCTGGCCCCACAAGGTGAAAAACGAGAGTGGGAGCAGACTAGCAGAGCAAGAAGGGGTACGAGCTGAAAGCTTCCTAGCTGCTGCGGCTGCCGGGGACTGGAGGGGAGAGGCAAAATCATTTTTAATGGGGCTGCACCTGCAAAGGATTCACAGCCATGTGGGACGGGGAAGAAGGGTCTGCACAGCAAGATACAGTAAGGAAGAGCTGCATAGGAAAGGATTTGTCAGGAACAATAACAAATCTTAATGCCAAAACAATCTTCACAGGACTGTGTGTTCAGCTTGTCAACTATTACTATGCGGAGTTATACATGTACCTCTCATTTGTCCCGTTTTGAGTGGGACAGTCCCACTTTTGACAGCTCAACCCGCATTCATGCATTTGTACTGAAATGTCCCGACTTTCTATTTGATCTCCTGCACTGAACAGCCAGAAAAAGATACAAAGTTTCTAACTTAATTGGCTTTTGGCAGAGAGCCCAGCATTGATACTTAGATACTTTTGTAACAGTTTTAGATAAGGAGGTCTCTTGGGAGAAGTAAGACTCATATCTTAAAGGGCAATTCACCTTCATTAGCAAAACTGTAATAACATAAAAATAAAAATGTGGTGAAACTTTCATAACCTGGCAAATTTTGTAAAACTAGCAGTTCGGCAGGTTAAAAAAAGTTAAAGGTTGAACTTGATGGACGTGTGTCTTTGTTCAACCTAACTTACTATGTTACTATGTATGATATGGTAATATGGGGGTGTGGCAATAAAAATGGGTGTGGTCAAAAAATGTTGCCACGCTACACGCAACAAATATTTTTGTCCCTCTTTCTATTTCCAAAATTTTGAAAGGTATGTGCTGGCTAGCATGTGCTTCATTAGTTCTCCAAGGGGGAGGGGTCCCCCAACTTTAGTTACACCACTGCATTTACCCCATCCATTGGATCCCTGCTCCCTAACTTCTCTAAGGTCTTAGGACTCCTGATTTGCTTGTTACTAGGACCTTCTGCCCCAGGCTCCTGAATACATCCATCCTGGTTCTAGGTGGGGACCAAATAAGTGTAAGCCATGTGATCAAAATTCAGCACTAGTTGAGAATGCAGTGCTGTAGGATTTAGTGTTTAAAATACTGGTTCCCAAATACCTTTTACTCACTGATGATCCCAAGCATACTCTTCAAATGTGACAATCTTGTGTTTAGGAAATACAGGGGTCAATTCTGCACTGTTTTGATGAGCGAGTCAACAAGTCGTATGACGAACTTTTGCCGTGGTTTCACAAACAAATTCTCCTGCTGCAAAACTGCCAAATTGGACGCAAAGTCAGCAATGTTTTGCCCTTTGCTAGTTAACAGAACTGTTTTCCCAAAATATTTTCCCTAGAGCTAAGAATTTGTACTGTACATATAGAAGCTTAGCTGATTATTATACTGTATATTCTCTGAAGAGTTCCCTTCGCCACACTACTTATATAAACTGGATTCCTAAAGAGACTGGCAGACCCTGTGTTACTGCATGGAAGAACCTTTAGTTTCTCAGATTAAGCAATGGCAATAACTGATATTTGATTAACTATTTGTATGATAAAAGGGACGTGGCTTTGCTATGTCGGAGCATGGTTAGAATTTAGGTAAGTAATTTAGGGCAGTGTGGGTTCACACAAGAAGCTTTTGCTATTTTAAAGGGGTTGTCCACCTTTAAATTAACTTTTTGTCCTAGACAATTTGCAATTGTTTTTAATTTATTATTTGTTGTGGTCTTTCAGTTATTTCGCTTTTTGTTCAGAATCTTTCGTTTAGAATTTCAGCAGCTATATCGTTGCTAGGGTCTTGTTTACCTTAACAGCCAAGCAGTGGTTTGAATGAAATACTAAATGAATAGAAAAGGGCCTGAATGAGAAGATACAAAATAATAAGAATAAGTAAGCTCACAGAGCAATAATTTATTGGCTGCTGGGTCAGTGAACCCCATTTGAAAGCTGCAAAGTTGTAGAAGAGGAAGGCAAATAACTAAAAAACGATTTAAAACAATTATGAAGACCCATTGTGAAGTTTCTAGGAATAGGACATGACAAGGGGACTCCTCAATTGACCCTTCACTTTTAGCCATGCCCCTAAACTCCATTGTTACATACCTTAATGAAACACCAGGAGCCAGAAATGGGCTAAAATGGCCACAACATTTATTCACATTTTATCAAATAAATAGGACCTTGCCAGCCTCACCCCAAGGCAATATCCAAAGCCAGAATTCCATAAGAGATTGTGACTGTGCTCTGCCATTCCTCAGTGAAGACTGAGCACCATGTCATTATATCCACCACAGAGTATCAGTCTGCCTCAACCTACAGAGAGGATGGCCCCCAAACCTGCTACCAGCAAGAGCTGCATCTCCCACCATGAGAGAAGTTCAGCAGCCCTGCTGCAACTCCTGAATCTGCAGTGTCTCGATGATAAGAAATCCAAGCAGGCTGTCACCTAGCGCAAGCAGTAGTAGCGTCTGTATCAATCAACCCACTGTGCAGTCACAGGAGAGAACCTCCTTTCTCCCTCTTCTAAAATTTCCTGTGCAATACTCTGGCAAGGTCCTACCGCTGATGTGACAAATAAAACTTGAAATATATTATCATATATCCACTGTTTTTTGATCCAGAGGAAGGCAAAACTCCCAGTCTGAAGCCAGTGCCAATTATGCCTCAAGAATGAAAAAACTAAAACAGCTGATGACCCAAGTAAAAAATAATCTGAGACTGTCCAAAAATTGCTTCAATTTACCAAAAGATGCATGTATAATTCAGTTCACATTTGAAGCTGGAATAACACTTTTATGTGAAATATATTCTGCATCACCTGGTACAGTTTTCCACCAAAATTCAGTTTTTCAAGAGGCAAATCTACCCTAACCCTTACATTTCAACATGAAGGTGCAAATTCATCAAGGGTCGAATAGCGAGGGTTAATTAACCCTCGATATTCAACTGGAGAATGAAAATCCTTCGACGTTGAATATTGAAGTCGAAGGATTTTGCGCAAATACTTCGATCGAATGATGAAGGAATAATCGTTCGATCGAACGATTAAATCCTTCGAATCGAACGATTCGTAGGATTTTAATCCAACGATCGAAGGATTATCCTTCAACCAAAAAAACTTAGCCAAGCCTATGGGGACCTTCCCCATAGGCTAACATTGGGTTCGGTAGCTTTTAGGTGGCGAACTAGGGGGTCGAAGTTTTTTCTTAAAGAGACAGTACTTCGACTATCGAATGGTCGAATAGTCAAACGTTTTTTAGTTTGCATTGTTCGATTTGAAGTCGAAGTCGTAGGTCAAAGTAGCCCATTCGATGGTCGAAGTAGCCTAAAAAAACACTTCGAAATTCAACGTTTTTTACTTCGAATCCTTCACTCGAAGTTAATGAATTGGCCCCGTGGTATTTTTTGATAGAAAAAAGGATCCATTATTCTGGCACAAAAACTGCAAGCATCATTACCCTGTCTTCCACATCAAACAATGGGATGGGAGCCCTCACCATCCCTTTTTCCTGTCCATGTTCAGGCATGCGTTCAAAAGTTTGCTAAAAATTACAATGGGGGTCATTTATCAACACTGGGCAAATTTGCCCATGGGCAGTAACCCATGGCAACCAATCAGATTGCTGCATTCATTGTTCTACTAGCAGCTGGTTTCAAAAAGCTAATCACTGATTGGTTGCTATAGGTAACTGCCCATTGGCAAATTTGCCCAGTGTTGATAAATGAGCCCCAATGTCATCTCTGATGTGTGATTCTTCTGCCTACATTGTTCCTTCCTTAAACTTTTAGGAGGCAATTTACTCATATGCAGGGTATCTGTAAGATATTCTCTAAAACAAGATAAGGCTTGTCCTTAAGATCTGAGTACTGAAACAAAATCAGTGATTAGTAGGGCTTCTGTCAATGTCCATCAAGGTACAAGGTATACAGATAAAATATCAGCAATGAAATAAAGATGGGGGCTATGCCATTTCTCCACATGTGATCTAATTCAAATGTTTTCTTTCATAAACAGGAAAATAGACATGGCCTCAGGAAGTCAAGGAAATGTTTCAGGATTCATCATCCAAGGGTTCCCTCATACTCCTGAGCTTCATATCTCTCTTTTTGTGCTACTGCTTGGAATCTATCTCATCATTATTTTTGGAAATCTCATCATATTCTTAGTCATTTCATACAATCCTCACTTACACACCCCCATGTACATATTCTTGCAGAACCTTTCAATCATAGACATTTCTTTCACCTCAAATATTTTACCTAATTTGCTACATATTCTTCTCACACAGCAAAATAACATTTCGTTCTTGGGGTGTATGACTCAAATATATCTTTTTGTGTCTTTATCTTCCAGTGAATATTTTCTCCTGACGGCCATGGCATATGATCGTTATGTTGCCATCTGTGATCCCCTTCATTACGTTTCCAAAATGAGCAAGAAACATTGTGTTTGGCTTATAACTGCCGCATTCACTGTTGGTTTTACTGAACCAGTTGGCCTTGTTGTCCTTATATCTGAACTGTCATATTGTGCTGCTCATAATATTGACCATTTTTTCTGTGATATCGCACCATTGCTAAAACTTTCCTGCAGCAGCACTTTTAGTGTAGAACTTTTAATTTACTTTGAAGGGACATTGCTGGGTTTGAATTCATTCCTCCTTACTCTGACCTCATACATATTTATCATCTCTGCTATTCTGAAAATACAATCCTCAGAGGGGAGACAAAAAGCATTTTCCACCTGTGCTTCTCACCTGACCTGTGTGATAATCCTTTATGGGACAGTAATTTGCTTGTATGTGAGACCCACCACAAGTTATTCTTTAAAAAGGGACAAGTATATTTCATTGCTGTACATTCTCCTGGGTCCAGTACTAAACCCTATTATTTACACATTAAAAAATAGAAAAATTCATTCTTCCCTTAATAAACTGAGGCAAAGTAGTTTACTTGTTTTATTTGCTAATAGCAGCCAATAAAACGTCTTTATAATTAGGGTAGTCCTCAAAAACAAATATTGGTAAAATAAATGAGTGTTGTTTAACTGGTCTGATTTAAAGCACAGTTACCCACCAATGCCAAATATTTTATAAATAGGCCACCAATGAGGGTCTTCTTGCTAAGGTACTATAAATCTAGGTTAATGCAAGAAAAACATGCCTTAATTGGTATACACTAAGGGGCACATTTACTTAGCTCGAGTGAAGGAATTGTATAAAAAATACTTCGAATTTCGAAGTATTTTTTTGGCGACTTCGACCATCGAATTGGCTACTTCGACTTTCGACTACGACTTCGAATCGAACGCTTTGAACTAAAAATCGACTATTCGACCATTCGATAGTCGAAGTACTGTCTCTTTAAAAGAAACTTTGACCCCCCTACTTCGCCAACTAAAACCTACTGAGCATCAATGTTAGCCTATGGGGAAGGTCCCCATAGACTTTCCTGTCAAATTTTTCGGGTGAATAGGATCGACCCAAAAACTCAAATCAAATTCAAATCAAATTCAAATAGAGTTTTTTAAACTCGATTTGAGTTTTTTCGGTGCAAACAAACTCAAATGTTAGGAAGGCTGCAAACAACTCCAAATTGATCCCAGGACATCTTCTATAGGCTAAAACAGTGAATAGTCAAATTTGAGTTCTTAAAGGGTCAGTGTATGATAAATCTTGAAAATCAAATTAGAATTTTTAAAAAAGCTTGAATTGACTTTTAACAATTCCCTAGTCAATAGTCAACTATGTAACTAGTATTTAAACAATCAAAAGCTAAAAATGTAAAGGATAAGTAAGCCTTTTTATTTCAAAATCCCTAAAAAAGACTCTAAACAGCCACCAAAATAGCATATCTTTTTCACTGCATTCAGTTGCATTGTGATTCTAAATCACAGGCTGAAAACTGCAATTTTTTTCAGCTACTTTCTGGTTTAGTATGAAGCTCTGCATCTTCTCTTTTTTGGGCTCTCCTTCTCTCTTTGACTGTGAAGATGGTCAGGTAAGCTCAGGTAGGTGACAGCAGGCCAGATCATGTGCTGCGAATCAACAGAAGTGAAGATGGGGAAATATTGGGGTATCTTTAGAGGCACAGAGCTTCTTTGCTAAAGGGCTGTGGTTGCCTTGGGCTGGCTAAGAACCTCAAAACATAATGTGAAACATTTCTACACAAGTTCTTTGTTGAGCTTTAGTTTCCAATTTACACCTGATCTGTGCCCAGCTAGCAGTATTAGCAGTAATTAATGGCCAAAGTAGAGAAAATTTCATCCATAGCCTCTTTGATTACAAAGGTGAATTTTAAGACCTTAGGGGACATTTGCAAGTCCAAATGCAGTGAGCAAAGTGCAATTCAGAGCTCAGTTGCCAGGGGGGTTGTACCCATATTGCAGCATTTTTCCGTCATTGTGTTTACAAGGGGCATTGCCCCGATGCAATTGCAGGAAATGCTTCATAATTAACACAATTGCACCAAATATTTTCAAAGTCTGTTTAACATTATTTCAAGTTTTCAAGGTGCGAGTGATACATGTGCCTTATACTTTAGATGCAAGTGTGCTGAGTCTATTAATGCAGGGAGGTGAGGGAACCCTGGAGCTACCACCTGGTACAGAGGCATAAATATTTACAACTGTGGTCTATTTGGAGCACAAGTCCAGAATGCACCAACAAATCATCTATATACAGTATAGTGCTTGTACTTCTTACATTGTTGTATGTACAGTTTGTGGCTATATACATATTGCTCTTCACACTGGTTCATAAAGATGTTGGTGTATATGGGGGCATTGTAATATGCGTTTATGAGAGCAACGTTTTTAGCCAAGGGTCACATGTAGAGTTTATGGGAGTTTATAAAAACTCCCATAAACTCGAATTTCGAGTTTAAAACCATCAATTGAAATTTATTAAATAAAATTATTTTTTTTAAATTCAGGTGAATTGAATCGACGCGCTCAAATCAAATTCAATCAAATTCAATTTGGGTTTTTTCTCCAAGAAAAATTTGATTTTCGAAAATCCACCAAATTTCTTCATAGATTGTAGTATGTCCCCATAGGTTAAAACGCCAATTCGGCAGGTTTTAGATGGTGAATATTCAAATTTGAATTCTTAAAGGGACAGTACATGATCCATTTTGAAATTCAAATTTTTAAATTTGAATTTTTAATTTTTTAAATTTGAATTTTTAAAACCTGGAATCGAGTTTGGACTATTCCCTAGTCGAATTACACTAAAATAAACTCAGCAAATTCAGATTCTCACTTTGAGCCTTGATAAATCTGCCCCTAAGTTTCAGCTTTTTGGTATCAAATTTTAAACAAGTTTACACTGCAAAATGTCTCCATGTGCTCTATAGAACAAATGTGGTCAATTATAATTTGTTTGCCTTTAGATCTCCTTTAAATAGTGTTACCAATATTGCTGTGACTATATTTGAATCATAAGAATATCAGGGAATTACTGACCATGTCCACCAGAATTTAAGTTTTAATAAAGTTATTCAAGGGCTTCACACATTCAGGGGCCCATGTACTAAGAGTCAAATTCAACTTGAAGTTGATTTTCGAATTCAAAAACTTCAAATTTTCAAAGTAATTTTTGGGTACTTCGACCATCAAATAGGCCAAATTCGACTTTGATTTGAAGTAAAAAACTTTGACTATTCGAACATTCGAATATCGAAGTACTGTCTCTTTAAAAAAACTTTGACTTCAACACTTCGCCACCTTAAACCTGCCGAATTGCTATGTTGGCCTATGGGGACCTCCTAGAACCTATAGCCAGTATTTGGCTCAGTTTTTAGAAGTCAAAGTTTTTTTTTGAAAATCGTTCGATCAATGGATTAAATTGTTCGAAACGTTCGAACAAACTATTTGAATTTGATCGAAAACGAAATTTAATCAAAAAAAACTTAGACTATTGAATTTTTACAATTCGATGGTCGAATTTTGAAGTTTTTCCACTTCAAAATTTTACTCTTAGTAAATGTACCCCTTAGTAACTAACATTATAGCAAACTATTTCTCCACTTTCAGCTTTGAAATTGATATAACTATTATAATAAAGCAATTGGTTTAGAAACAATTGAGCTACATATACAGATAAATGCACTTTTTCAGCTTGCACACTGAATGCTCTTGATACAACACTGATATTAATAGGAAAAGGGTGTGAGAGTTAAAATGAAGTAGAATGGTAGGTCTCTTCCAGAGAATGAATATAACTTATTCAGAGGACCAAGTCAGCATAAAAACGTGTAATTAGCTGACAAAAGCAAGAAGTCCAATCACTCACAATAAATAATGGGCCAGATTCAATTCCAAGAAAAAAGTTATGTCATGGTGATTGAGATTCAATTCAAGGAGAAACATATTTCGCCAAATGCAGTTCCCTTTTTGACATAGAGTTTTCATGGGATAAACAGTGAGATAAGTTTTTCTGAATTTAATTGCATCTCAAATTGAATCTTGTCCATGACTTTTCACTTTATAAACTTTTTTCTCACTGAATTGAATCTGGCCCAATATATGAAATGTATTTTTTCGAGCACCTTCCCTTGAGAAAAACTTGTATAGAGCAAAAGTATATTATAAAAGTATAAAAAATTAGCTGATCCTTGTGTATTCTCTGAAGAGTTCCATTAATCACACTGGTTATATAAACTGAGTTCTGAAAGAGTCTGGCAGGCTCTGTGCCACTGTATAGAAGAACCTTTAGTCCCTCACACTAAAAAAAGACAAGATCTATTTGATTTGTGTATTTATATTATAAGGGAGCTTCTCAAGGTTAAAATGTAGGTAAGTAATGGAGGGTAGTGTGGGTTCAATAAAGAGGCTTTTTCCATTTTATTATTTTCTGAAAGTAAAAGAAATGTTTGTGTGAAAGTTCTGTGAAAAATTACATTGATAATTTAAATATTAAATATTTTTAAAATGTCATGTGTTAGGTCAAAATATAGCTCTGGTTGAACAGCACATTGTAATGTATATTATATGTTGTTATAACAACACTTTTACTTTATTCATGTGATGTTTTGACTGGTTGTTATTGTTTATCTTGTATTGGAAAAAATAATACCTTACCTTTTAAAAATAAAAGTTAAGTTTTAAAAATTGGAAAGACATTTAGTATAAAGTAGTTATTTTATATATATATATATATATATATATATATATATATATATATATATATATATATATATGTAAAAAAAATGGTTATTTTTTTTTTTACACTGGCAGTTCATTAACACAACAATTTAGAAAAAAAAATGCATAATGGCTGCACTGCAAAGTAAAAGCAAATTAAAGCATGATATTGAGCCTTTAATAAAATTAAATTCAGGGTGGATAAACAAAATTATACAAGTTGGATCGGACACGGTAAGCTGAATTCACAATATGTTGCTTTTTGAAACCACAATTAAATGAATTTTCTCTAAAACCTCAAATGGCAAAAAGTATGAATGGGGCGGGGGAAATCCTTAACAATTTTAATAAGAATATACCAATTAGAGGTTTTCGGACAATTATTAATGAAAAGAATGCTAAAAAGTCTAAGTAGTATATTTATCAAAGAGTGAAGTTAGAGATCTCCATAGTCCGCAAAGTGAAATATTTCCTCTCTCCATTCATTTCTATGGGATTTTTAAGGGCGTATTTATCAAAAGGAGAACTTTCACTATCACCCTTTGATAAATACGCCTTTAAAAATCCCATAGAAATGAATGAAGAGAGACGGTATTTGCAGACTGTGGAGATCTCTAACTGCACTCTTTGATAAATATACCCCTAAGGGTCTATTTCCTAAAGGTCGAGTTTTGTTCTCTAGAAAAATTTGAGTTTAGTTTCACAAAAAAAACTAGAATTGTTACCCTGAAGCTGCTAAAAGTCTGAATCCAAATATATTCCAGCTAAAACCTGTCAAATTCATGTAAAACGCAATGGCAGAGGTCCCTTTAACCATTTGAAGATGTTTTTTGCCTTCATGATTTTTGGGTGTTTTGGGGTGTTTGATGCTGAAAACTAGAGAAATAAAAAAAAATTTGAATTGTGAAATTGGCCTCTTGGTAAATTGGCCCCTTGTTTCTTGTTTTTGTTAAGTTTTAGGACAAATTCTGGAAACTCTGTTGACATAGTTCTGCTTATGGTGGGACAGTTTTGCATAAGTGGGGTAGATTTAAAAAAACACAAAGTTATTATTTCTCCTCTAAATCTGAACAACATTATAGAAGTATCTAGAACTAGCAAACTTGATTATACATTAGCGTCAGTCAAAAATGGTTGCTTTTGGAGAAGAGTTTGCTTTCATATCTATACAGTGCTACGCAATATGTACAGTGCTACGCAATATGTTGGCGCTATATAAATACATGTTAATAATAATAAAAATATATATCAAGGAAAGTTAAATTTACTGGGGTTCCAATAAGTTTGTCACCCTTCCCAATTCTAAAGCACTGGCATATTACCATCTAACCAACACATTTAGGGGCAGATGTATCAAGGGTCGAATATCGAGGTTAATTAACCCTCGATATTCGACTGCCGAATTAAAATCCTTCGACTGTCGAATATCGAAGGATTTTGCGCAATTCGTTCTATCGAACGATTCAAAGGATTTTAATCCATCGATCGAAGGATTATCCTTCGATCAGAAAATTGTTAGCAAGCCTATGGGGACCTTCCCCACTATCCCCACTATCGAGGGTTAATTAACTCGATAGGAATTTCAAAATGAAAATCCTTCGATTTTGAATATCGAAGTGGAAGGATTTAGCGCAGATAGATGATCCAACGATCGAAGGAATATCCTTCGATCAAAAAAACTTAGGCAAGCCTATGGGGACCTTCCCCATAGGCTAACATTGACTTCGGTAGCTTTTATCTGCTGAACTAGGGGTCGATTTTTTTTAAAGAGACAGTACTTCGACTATCGAATGGTCGAATAGTCGAATGATTTTTACTTCGATTAGTTCGATTCGAAGTCGTAGTCGAAGGTTGAAGTAGCCCATTCGATGGTCGAAGTAGCCCAAAAAAAACTTTGGAATTCAAAGTTTTTTACCTTCGAATCCTTCACTAGAAGTTAGTGAATAGGCCCCACTGTCTCTAAGCTGTTCGCAGGATAAATCTCCTGTCCTGAAGAAATGAGCTCAGTTACATAAGTAGCAGTTACCTTGTCATGTCTGCAACATTAAGGGGCCAATGCATCAAGGGTCGAATATCGAGGGTTAATTAACCCTCGATATTGGACTGGGAATGAAAATCCTTCGACTTTGAATATCGAAGTCGAAGAATTTTGCGCAAAAAAGTTTGATCGAGCGATCGAAGGAATAATCCTTCGATCGAACGATTAAATCCTTCGAATCGAACGATTAAATCCTTCGAATCGAACGATTAAATCCTTCGAATCGAACGATTATATCCTTCTAATCGAACGATTCGAAGGATTTTAATCCAACGATCAAACGATTATCCTTCGACCAAAAAAAACTTAGCCAAGCCTATGGGGACCTTCCCCATAGGCTAACATTGGGTTGGTAGCTTTTAGGTGGCGAACTAGGGGTCGAAATTTTTCTTAAAGAGACAGTACTTCGACTATTGAATGGTCGAATAGTCGAACAATTTTTAGTTCGAATACGTCGATTCGAAGTCGTAGTCGTAGTCGAAGGTCGAAGTAGCACATTCGATGGTCGAAGTAGCCCAAAAAACACTTCGAAATTCGAAGTTTTTTTACTTTGAATCCTTCACTCGAAGTTAATGAATTGGCCCCTAACTAACAGATTAGTCACCATCAATTTAAAGACAAAGTATTAGTGATATAGTACATACAGGAGAGGCTTCTCCACTTATCAGGAGAAGATACATGTCTACTATTTATTGCTTCACAGAATGGAAGAAACTAAAAAGTAGTTATTCAAGAAAATGTTTAAGGATTCATTATCCAAGGGTTCTCTGACCCCAGAGTTTCAAATACAGTATATTCTTTCTTGATATTCTTTGTAATCTATCTCTATCATTCTACTGGGAAATCTCATCATAATTTTAGTAATTTCAAGCAAATCCTCTTCCTTAATTCATCTGTACATAGCTGATACATTTCTATTTTCATTTGTTTTCATACACAGGAAGGAAGACTTGAAAATGTTCTTAAAAAGTAAAGGGAATCTTTCAGGATTATCATTCATTATCCA
Organism: Xenopus petersii; assembly: GCA_038501925.1. Lineage (NCBI taxonomy): Eukaryota > Metazoa > Chordata > Amphibia > Anura > Pipidae > Xenopus > Xenopus petersii. Next base: position 135,332,894 of record CM076684.1, on the reverse strand, counting down.
AGGGTTCTCTGATACTCCTGAGCTTCAACACTCTCTTTTTGTGCTAATCCTTGGAATCTATCTCATCATTCTGATGGCAAATCTCATCATATTCTTAGTAATTTCATGCAACCCTAACTTACACACCCCCATGTACATATTCTTGCAAAACCTTTCAATTATAGACATTACTTTCACCTCAAGTAGTTTACCTTATTTGCTACATATTCTCCTCACACAACAAAATAAGATTTCATTCTTGGGGTGTATGACTCAAATGTATGTTTATTTGTCCATGGCTGGCAGTGAATATTTTCTCCTGACGGCCATGGCATATGATCGTTATGTTGCCATCTGTGATCCCCTTCATTACATTGCCCGAATGAGCAGGAAACATTGTGCTTGGCTTATAACTGCAGCATACGCTGTTGGATTTGGTGAATCAGTTGGCCTTGTCATTCTCATACCTAAATTATCATATTGTGCTTCCCATCTTATTAACCATTTTTTCTGTGATATCACACCATTGCTAAAACTTTCCTGCAGCAGCACCTATAATGTAGAACTTTTCGTTTTCATAGAAGGAGCATTGCTGATTTCCAGTTCCTTACTCCTTACTTTGACCTCATACATATTTATCATCTCTGCTATCCTGAAAATACAATCCTCAGAGGGGAGACAAAAAGCTTTTTCTACCTGTGCTTCTCATCTGACCTGTGTGATGACCCTTTATGGGACAGTAATTTGCTTGTATATGAGACCCACAAAAAGTGTTTCCCTTAAAAGAGACAAGTTTTTTTCGCTGTTGTACATTGTCCTGGGCCCTGTGCTTAATCCTTTTATTTACACACTGAAAAATAGAGAATTTCATTCTTCCTTTAATAAAGTGAGGCAGAGATGTCAATTTTTTTATTTTAAATAAATGTTAGATAATAATAAAAACGCAACCTCAAAGCAACAGTTTGGGAAAATAAGACAATATACTGTAATATAATTGTTCTGATTTAAATGTCATTTAGTCACCCGTGTCCAATATATTTATGAATAGTTCTACCTCTGCTGGCTGTTCCCATAGTTTATGAATAGTGAGGAGCAAAATTTTTTGTTTCATCACGAAAATGACACCGATATACTGTACTGTAATGGGTGAAAAAAATTGGTGCACATCAAAAATTTGTAGCACAATTTGTTGCACTTCAAAAAAATGTTGTGGCCCATAGACTTCAATGCATTTCAGGGAATTTTCGCAGTTTTACAAAAATTTCGGCGAAACGGGTCAGATTTGCCTATCACTATTTATGAATCATTTATCTAGGTCAATGGAAGAAAACATGCCTTTATACTGTAGGCTACATACAAGTACCAATTGCTGTTTCCAACTGAAATAAAGTATTTTAATAGTTTTAACACAGTAATAAATAGTGATGGGCAAATTTCGGCAAAAAATTTGTGAAACGGCTCCGGCATCTCGTTTTTGATGCCGGCGTCTGTTTTTTTTACGCTGGTGAATTTTCAGCAGCGAATTTTCATGTCAGTTTTGCAAATTTATTTACTGGTGGAGAATCCAGGGAATTGGCAGAGAATTCGCGCCAGGCGAATAAATTCGCCCATCACTAGTAATAAAGCAATTACACTGGAAAAAATGAGAAACAGTTAGGGAAAACTATAAACATTGGTGATAGAGTTGTAATAAACAATATGAAATAAATAGCATGCAATAGGCTCCTGCTTATGTCATTAGACCATATCTTTTTACAAAAAGTGTTGAAAATATGTGACATTTTTAGAAAATGTGGTATGTAGGCATTAATCAATGAACCAGAACCACACAGAGATATGTCTGGAAGAATGGGCTAAATCACTGAGGGGCCGATTCACTAACTTCGAGTGAAGGATTAGAAGTTAAAAAACTTCAAATTTCGAAGTTTTTTTTGGGCTACTTCGACCATCGAATGGGCTACTTCGACCTTCGACTACGACTTCGAATCGAAGGATTCAAACTAAAAATCGTTCGACTATTCGACCATTCGATAGTCAAAGTATTGTCTCTTTAAAAAAAACTTCGACCCCCTAGTTCGCCATCTAAAACCTACCGAACTCAATGTTAGCCTATGGGGAAGGTCCCCATAGGTTTGGCTAACTTTTTTTGATCGAAGGATATTCCTTCGATCATTGGATTTAAATCCTTAGAATCGTTCGATTTGAAGGATTTAATCGTTCGATAGAAGGAATAATCCTTCGAGCGTTCGATCGTATTATCTGCGCTAAATCCTTCGACTTCGATATTCGAAGTTGAAGGATTTTAGTTCCTAGTCGAATATCGAGGGTTAATTAACCCTCGATATTCGACCCTTAGTGAATCGGCCCCTCAGTGTGCAAAAATGTTATGTACAGCCAAAGAATTGCATTTGTTATTGCATCCAAAAGTGTCTCTCCCAAGTATTGACTGAGTGAGTAAAGGTATGAGATCCGTTATCTGGAAGCCCATTATGCAGAAAGCTCTGACTTACAGAAAGGCCATCTCAGGTAGAATCTATTTTATCCAAATTTTAATGATTTTCTTTTCGCTGTAATAATAAAACAGTACCTTGTACTTGATACAAAATAAGATATAAGTAATCTTTATTACCGAGTTCATGTCAAGGGAGAGGTCCAGTGGCCCATTTGAAGATGTTAATAGCCTTCCTCACTTTCAAGTAGTTTTCAGAGAAAAAACTCGTATCGAGTTTAGTCAAATTTGATTGGAAATCGATTACAGTTTTCGGTAGTATTTGTTCAACTTTTAGACATTTACATTTTTTCTCAAATAACCTTCCATTCAAAGTATATCCAAATTTAGAAAATTCATATAATTTTGAAATTCGACCTTTGATAAATGGGCCTCCAAGTGTATAATTTTTTCTATTTTTTTTCCCTGAATCGTATGATGTTTTCATATCTTTCCCTGAAAAGCCCAAAATGATTGGATTTTCAGGCTAAACCCAGCGCAGACCACAATAACTTCCAGATTTCCGGATTGTGGCTTTTTGCAGCATTCGGCTTGAATTGAATCTGGCCCAATATATGAAATGTATTTTTCCAGAGTACCTTCCCTTGAGAGAAACTTGTATAGAGCAAAAGTATATTATAAAAGTATAAAAAATGAGCTGATCATTGCGAATTCTCTGAAGAGTTCCATTAATCACACTGGTTATATAAACTGAGTTCTTAAAGAGTCTGGCAGGCTCTGTGCCACTGTATAGAAGAACCTTTAGTCCCTCACACTAAAAAAAGACAAGATCTATTTGATTCGTGTATTTATATTATAAGGGAGCTTCTCAAGGTTAAAATGTAGGTAAGTAATGGAGGGTAGTGTGGGTTCAATAAAGAGGCTTTTTCCATTTTATTATTTTCTGAAAGTAAAAGAAATGTTTGTGTGAAAGTTCTGTGAAAAATTACACTGATAATTTAAATATTAAATATTTTTAAAATGTCATATGTTAGGTCAAAATATAGCTCTGGTTGAACAGCACATTCTACTTTATTCATGTGATGTTTTGACTGGTTGTTGTTGTTTATCTCTGATTAGAAAAAATAATACCTTACCTTTTAAAAATAAAAGTTAAGAATGTGGCTTAGTTTTAAAAATTGGAAAGACATTTAGTATAAAGTAGTTATTTTATATATATATATATATATATACATACATATATATATATATATATATATATATATATGTAAATATATTGTTCTTTTTTTTTACACTAGCAGTTCATTAACACAACAATTTAGAAAAAAAAATGCATAATGGCTACCCTGCAAAGTAAAAGCAAATTAAAGCAGGATATTGAGCCTTTAATAAAATGAAATTCAGGGTGGATAAAAAAAATGATACAAGTTGGATCGGACACGGTAAGCTGAATTCACAATATGTTGCTTTTTGAAGCCACAATTAAATGAATTTCCTCTAAAACCAAATCATTCTACTGGGACATCTCATCATAATTTTAGTCGTTTCAAGCAAATCCTCTTCCGAACTTCATCTGTACATAGCTGATACATTTCTACTTTCATTTGTTTTCATACACAGGAAGGAAGACTCAAAAAGTAAAGGGAATCTTTCAGGATTATCGTTCATTATCCAAGGGTTCTCTGATATTCCTGAGCTTCAAATCTCTCTTTTTGTCTTAATCCTTGGAATCTTTCTCATCATTCTGATGGCAAATCTCATCATATTCTTAATAATTTCATGCAACCCTCACTTACACACCCCCATGTACATATTCTTGCAAAACCTTTCAATTATAGACATTTCTTTCACCTCAAATAGTTTACCTTATTTGCTACATATTCTCCTCACACAACAAAATAAGATTTCATTCTTGGGGTGTATGACTCAAATGTATCTTTATGTGGCCATGGCTGGCAGTGAATATTTTCTCCTGACGGCCATGGCTTATGATCGTTATGTTGCCATCTGTGATCCCCTTCATTACATTGCCCGAATGAGCAGGAAACATTGTGCTTGGCTTATAACTGCAGCATACGCTGTTGGATTTGGTGAATCAGTTGGCCTTGTCATACTTATACCTAAATTATCATATTGTGCTTCCCATCTTATTAACCATTTTTTCTGTGATATCACACCATTGCTAAAACTTTCCTGCAGCAGCACCTATAATGTAGAACTTTTCGTTTTCATAGAAGGAGCATTGCTGATTTCCAGTTCCTTACTCCTTACTCTGACCTCATACATATTTATCATCTCTGCTATCCTGAAAATACAATCCTCAGAGGGGAGACAAAAAGCTTTTTCTACCTGTGCTTCTCACCTGATCTGTGTGATGACCCTTTATGGGACAGTAATTTGCTTGTATATGAGGCCCACAAAAAGTGTTTCCCTTAAAAGAGACAAGTTTTTTTCACTGTTGTACATTGTCCTGGGCCCTGTGCTTAATCCTTTTATTTACACACTGAAAAATAGAGAATTTCATTCTTCCTTTAATAAAGTGAGGCAGAGATGTCAATTTTTTTATTTTAAATAAATGTTAGATAATAATAAAAACGCATAGTCCTCAAAGCAACAGTTTGGTAAAATAAGACAATATACTGTAATATAATTGTTCTGATTTAAATGTCATTTAGTCACCCGTGTCCAATATATTTATGAATAGTTCTACCTCTGCTGGCTGTTCCCATAGTTTATGAATAGTGAGGAGCAAAATCTTTTGTTTCATCACGAAAATGACACAGATATACTGTACTGTAATGGGTGAAAAAAATTGGTGCACATCAAAAATTTGTAGCACAATTTGTTGCACTTCAAAAAATCAGGGAATTTTCGAGGTTTCACAAATTTTGGGCGAAATTGGTCAGATTTCACTATTTATGAATCATTTATCTAGGTCAATGCAAGAACACATGCCTTAATTGTGCAAAAATGAATGGAAGAAAACATGCCTTTATACTGTAGGCTACATAAAAGTACAAATTGCTGTTGAGATAAAGTATTTTAATAGTTTTAACACAGTAATAAATAGTGATGGGTGGATTTGGGCCATTTCGCTTCCCCGAAAAATATGTGAATTTCCCACGAAATTCGCGAAACAGCAAAAAATTTTCAAAACGGGTCCGGAGTCTGTTTTTTTTACGCTGGTGAATTTTTTGCGGCAAATTTTCACAGCAGTTTTGTGAATTTATTCGCCGGTGGAGAATCGCGGGAATTTGCAGAGAATTCGCACCAGGCGAATATATTCGCCGATCACTTTACACTGGAAAACATGAGAAACAGGGAAAACTATAATGACTTCAAACATTGGTGATAGAGTTGTAATAAACAATATGAAATAAATAGCATGCAATATGCTCCTGCTTATGTCATTAGATTAGACAATATCTTTCTACAAAAATTGTTGAAAATATGTGACACTTTTAGAAAATGTGGTACAGTATGTAGGCATCAATCAATGAACCAGAACCATACAGAGATATGTCTGGAAGAATTGGCTAAAATCACTCAGTGTGCAAAAATATTATGTACAGCCAAAGAATTGCATTTGTTATTGCATCCAAAGTTGTCTCTCCCAAGTATTGATTTAGAAATTGAGTAAAGGTATGAGATCCGTTATCTGGAAGCCCATTATGCAGAAAGCTCTGACCTACGGAAAGGCCATCTCAGGTAGAGTCTATTTTATCCAAATTTTAAAAAATGATTTTCTTTTCTCTGTAATAATAAAACAGTACCTTGTACTTGATGCAAAATAAGACATAAGTAATCTTTATTGTTTAAATATACTTAAATTATTTTAATATCTTATAAATAAATAAATAAGTAAATAAATATATATATATATATATATTTTATATTTATGTATATATACAATTATTTTTAATAAATTATTGTTATTTAGGGGGCAGATTTTCAAGGGTCGATTAGTAAATTCAAATTCGAATTTTTGAATTGTTTTTTTGGTCAAAATTTACAAATCCAAATTAGGAATAACCCAGACTCGATTCAAATTCAAATTAGAAATTTGAGATTTATCAAACCTTTGTCCTGGGAATAATTAAAATTTGACTATTCGCCACCTAAAACCTGCCGAGTTCATGTCAAGGGAGAGGTCTAGTGACCCATTTGAAGATGTTAATAGCCTTCCTGACATTCAAGTAGTTTTCAGAGAAAAAACTCTTATTGAGTTTAGTCAAATTTGATTAGAAATCGAGTTTTCGAGTCGGTAGTATTTGTTCGAGTTTTAGACATTTACATTTTTTCTCAAAGTATATCCAAATTTAAAAAACCAATATGAATTTGAAATTCGACCTTTGATAAATGGGCCTCCAAGAGTATAATTTTTCTCTGTTTTTTTCCCTGAATCATAAGTTTTTTTCCGTTTTTTTCCTGAAAAGCCCAAAATGATCAGATTTTCGGGCTAAACCCAGCGCAGACCACAATAACTTCCAGATTTCCGGATCCTGGCTTTTTGCAGCATTCGGCTTTAATACATTTTGGAAAATCCACATTTTTTTTTTAAATAAAATAGAATTTTGCCATAAAAAGCCTGACCAGATAAATTTGGAGTGTAGTAAATAACCCCCTTAAATGTCAAGCGATAGGTTAAATCAGTAACAAACAAAACAAGAAATATTGTTTTTATTAGCTATTTCCCTAGAGAGATATTTACCATGAGGATACCATATTTCACTATTGTTAAAGTGCTAATTATTTTTGTATATATGTACAGTATGTATGAGCAGGCAATCATTTTGTATTCTCTGAAGAATCCTCTTTGATACGCTTATTTTATAAATTGGGTTCCTGAAGGGACTGACAGACTCTGTACCGCTGCTTGGAAGAATCTTCTGCTCTGCACACTAAAGCAAAGACAATACATTTTTGATACAGTAGATGTATTTGCTTTGCTATGAGCACTGCAAGGTTAGAATTCAGGTAAGTAATGCAGGGCAGTGTGGGTTCACACAAGACTTTTCCTTAATTGCCTTTACTACACAATAGATTTGTGTCACAAATAACATTAACATTTTATAAATAACAGTAGAATTAAAAGACAACGTTTTCCTTTTGTTTTAATATAAAAAATACAAAAAAAGGAGAAAATACAACACACAATTTTTTTTTCTAATTTATTACACTTTTTGTGAACTTTATTAATAATGAGTTATAAAATTATAAAAATAAAAAGTAAGATAACAACAGAGAAAAAAAATGTGTTTCTGGTTTCATTGCAATGTAATGGCTAAAAGAATTGAGCTAACCTAAATAGACAAAACCAGATGCCTGGAATCTGCACAAGACATTTTTAATTGCCCAGTTAACCAACTTATTTAAAAAATATTATTATAAAATCAAACTCTTTCTCCCTAAAAGCAATAGAATGTGATAGTTTTGATTGTAATTCTGATTTCCAAAAGAGTTGCGGATAATCCTGTTGAGAGTTAGTGCAGAAATAACACAGAGCACAAATCTGTCACAAATTCCACCCAACACCCTAGTTTTTCTTTCTGACATGAACACCAGCAATTAAAACTGAATCTGTCCTGAATTACATCCAAAATACAGAAAGAAGGCGCACACCCATTAAAGTAAAATGAGGGGTGCTAATACATAGGGGACTCCCCATAAGGGTCTCCAAAGAAGGCTATAGATAGAGTAATGGATAGCACACCGAATTTGAAAAAATAGTAGAAAATATATTACGACCTTAAGGGTCTTCCTCAGGGGCACAAATAAACAAAAAAACCCCAAAAAGGCAGGATTTACATCCAAAACTGTCAAATAGAAATATATTTCTGTTTTAGACAGAGATTGATGCCCGAATTTGTGCAAAATAATTGTGCGTAAAAACAACTAAGGGTCTGCATAAATTAACTACAAAATAAAAACTATTTATGCGCAGGTGCCATTAAAACATTACGGGGCAGATGTATAAAGGGTCGAATATCGAGGGTTAATTAAGGAATTGAAATCCTTCGACTTCGAATATCGAAGTCGAGGATTTAGCGTAAATGCTACGATCGTACGATCGAAGGATTATTCCTTCGAACTAACGATTAAATCCTTCGAATCTAACGATTAAATCCTTCGAATCTAACGATTCGAAGGATTTAAATCCAACGATCGAAGGAATATCCTTCGATCAAAAAAAGTTAGGCAAGCCTATGGGGACCTTCCCCATAGGCTAACATTGACTTCGGTAGCTTTTAGCTGCCGAAGTAGGGGGTCGAAGTGTTTTTTAAAGAGACAGTACTTCGACTATCGAATGGACGAATAGTCGAACGATTTTTCATTCGAATCCTTCGATTCGTAGTCTTAGTTGTAGTCGAAGGTCGAAGTAGCCCATTCAATGGTCGAAGTAGCCCAAAAAATACTTCGAAAATCAAAGTTTTTTTACTTCGAATCCTTCACTCGAATTTAGTGAATCAGCCCCTACATCTTGACATACAGTATATAAAGTAGTGTAAGCTTTTTTATCAGTTGTCATTCTTAGCTGGCAAAATATGGAGTAAAACCAGCACAAATGTAGCTGAAGCTTTGTACATTGCTCCAGTTTTCTTTCGCAAATAAATCATGGAGTTAAAGCTTAGCTACTGCCCTGACTCCAATTACACTCTACTTTTCAAATGAAGGTGGGCCTTTCATTATATATACTGTCCTTGAACTATGAGCAGATCTCACAGACAGAAAATGAGAGATAATGAGAATCTGGGCACAAATGTTGTCTGCAATGTCTACTAACAGAATCAGTAGGGCTACTATCAATGTCCGTTATTAGGGTGCTCCATTTATCCATATGTGATATATTTCTACTAGTATTTTCTTATATATACAGGAAAGAAGACATTGAAAATGGCCTCAGGAACTAAAGAAAATGTTTCAGGATTTATCATCCAAGGGTTCTCTGATATTCCTGAGCTTCAGATCTCACTTTTTGTGCTAATCCTTGGAATCTTTCTCATCATTCTGCTGGGAAATCTCATCATATTCGTAGTCATTTCTTGCAGTCCTCACTTACACACCCCCATGTACTTATTCTTGCAGAACCTTTCAATCATAGACATTTCTTCCACCTCAAATATTTTACCTAATTTGCTACATATTCTTCTCACACAACAAAATAATATTTCATTCTTGGGGTGTATGACTCAACTGTATGTTTTTATATTCTTGGTTGGCAGTGAATACTTTCTCCTGACGGCCATGGCATATGATCGATATGTTGCCATCTGTGATCCACTTCATTATATTACTCAAATGAGCATGAAACATTGTGCTTGGCTTATAACTGTAGCGTACACTGTTGGTTTTCTTGACCCTATTGGCCATGTTGTCCTTATATCTAAACTGTCATATTGTGCTTCCCATCTTATTAACCATTTCTTCTGTGATATCACACCATTGCTAAAACTTTCTTGTAGCAGCACTTTTTATGTGGAACTTTTACCCTACATTGAAGGTTCATTGCTGAGTTTTAATTCCTTCCTCCTTACTCTGACCTCATACATATTTATCATCTCTGCTATCCTGAAAATACAATCATCAGAGGGGCGACAAAAAGCCTTTTCTACCTGTGCTTCTCACCTGACCTGTGTGATAACCCTTTATGTAACAGCAATTAGTTTGTATATGAGACCCACAAAAAGTTATTCCCTAAAAAGAGATACCTTTTTTTCACTGCTGTATATTATCCTCCCCCCTGTGCTAAATCCTCTTGTTTACACTATAAAAAATAGCGAATTTCAATCTTCTTTTAGCAAAATGAGGCAGAGATGTTTATCTTTTTTATTTAATATATTTTTTTAATGCAAGTCAGTAAAACCTCTGAATAAAATTTATTGCAGAATATACAGAGTAATAAACAGTCAGGTAGCATAGAAGCCATTGATCTAGGAGATTGTCCTAAATATGAACTAATTGATTTTTTAAATTACAGAATTTTATAGATTATAGTCTTGAGGAGACACGAGTCTCTAGAAACTAATAAATGCTAATGAAACATTGAAAAATGTGTATATCAGCAGTCAGAATCCAGGCGGAGGTCAGTATAACTGAAAGAATAACAGTGCGCCCTCTGTTGGTTATATGAAAGAATAACAGCGACTGCAATACCACACAGCACCCTCTGTTGGTTATATGAAAGAATAACAGTGACTGCAATATCACACAGTGCCCTCTGAAAATAATATGAAATAATAAGTGTGCCCTCTGTTGGTTATATGAAAGAATAACAGTGACTGCAATATAACACAGCGCCATCTGTTGGTTATATGAAAGAATAACAGTGACTGCAATATCACACAGCGCCCTCTGTTGGTTATACGAAAGATTAACAGTGATGGCATTATCACATAGCACATTCTGCACATGGTAGTGGGACAGTGGGACAATGCACACAGTAATCCTTTTGGCAATTCTCTGTCACCATCAACTTTGCAAAGAAGTCCGGTTGATCGCTGGGGGGGTCGCTTTGGCGGAATGTGCGCTGCTGTGAGACAGGGCTGTAGTTTTGTCTAGGCTTATACTAGAGTCAATAAATTTTCCCAGTTTTTGTAGGTAAAATTAGGTACCTCGGCTTATACTAGGGGTGGATTTATACTCGAGTATATACAGTAATGTGAAAACTCATGGACAAGATTCAATTCGAGGAGAAAAGACTCCAAATTCAGTTCCACTTTTTTTCCCATAGACTTCAAAAGAATGTTCATGTGATAATACGTTTTTCTGATTTTCTGCATTTCAAATTGAATCCCGTCCATCAGGGATGTAGCGAACCGCCGAGTATGTGTTCGCGAACGCCGTTCGCGAACACCGGCAAAAAATGCGAACAGTTCGCGAACAGTTCGATTCGAACGATCGAAGGATTTTAATCGTTCGATCGAAGGATTTTCGTTCGAATCGAACGATCGAAGCCATTCGATCGAATGATTTCATTCAATCCAATGGCTTCGATCGTTCGATTCGAACGAAAATCCTTCGATTTTAGCGGTCGAAGGAATCGAATGGTCAAACGATTTTTGACGCGAACGCCTATTGGCGAACGTCGCGGCGGACGCGAACAGTCGAAGTTCGCGCGAACTAGTTCACCGGCGAACAGTTCGCTACATCCCTACCGTCCATGACCTTTCACGTCATAAATCTTTTTTTTGCTGAATTGAATCTGGCCCAATGACGGTGTATAAACAGATACAATAAGATTGCAGGAATTTCAGAAGGAAAATAATGAAAGAATCCATCAGTATAGTAACAAAATCCAACATGTAAAAAGTAAGTGGTTTCATTTAAATGATTAATTTCATCTTGTTGTAAAGACTTTTCTTCTGGTAGCTGTGGATGTAAACCTTCATGTGCTGCATTGCTTTCGCAAACGAACACCTTGCAGACTTCTGTATTGTTTCGATGTGTCTTTAGAAAGTGTGAGGTAGTTTATAAGCATAAAATACTGTATAAAAATGCATTTTTATTAGGTTTGATTAAATTAGCCTTGTTATATTAATGTGCACATGTGCTAGGAGAAATAAGTAGAGACAAGCATTGCAAATTATGATTAAAGTTAAGTTCTTCTAGTCCTGTAATCAGTGTCAGACTGGGACACCAGGGGCCCACCAAAAAACCTTAGACCAGGGGCCCACCAAAGAACACAGGCCCAATTTAATCTTCTTCTCCTCACTCAACCTCTATTCTCCTAGTCTCTATTCTTTACATACTATAATAATATAATCTATTATTCCATCTATTTAGCCTCTTTGTTCTCATAGAAATAGGGAATGGCCATGAAATAGGCCAAATCTTTAGCAGCACAAGGGCTCACAGACACCTGCGCCCCCGGGAGTTTTCCTGGTATCCAGGTGGGCCAGTCTTGCAATGACAATGCTACTGCATTTTTAAAGTATTTGAGGAAAATACAACAAAACAAGAGAACACAGGCTAACCCAGGAATTGCTGTTACTTCAATCTGGTGGCAATTTCAGGGTTTCCTCTCAGTTCTCTCCCTTGCATGTAATTCATCAGATCTGGCTGGATGAGTGTATTGCCGCTAGCTCACGTTTTTAGCATGTATGGGCACAAATATCTTTGTGTTTCACTTGTGATCATAAATGATTATTTAGAATAGAAAATACACACCTAAAATGTAAGGGGGTGCTAGTTCAAAAGAAGAGGATACATTAAGCAACTCCATTAAATACAAGCATACAAGTAAAGAAAGGATTACATGATCTTAAAATTACATTTTATTTATTATACATTCATTTTGGTATAATTCACTGTGACTTAATGCGCAAGGGACAAGGCTAGTATTCCGTGAAGAAGAAATTGCTCTAAGCTGTAAAATGCTCAAGGGAGCATGATATCTAATATAAAGCAGTAGTCTACACAAGAGCATTTTACAGATTATTTAATGGTGCTCTGTGTACCTGTATCTTACAGTGAATTGATGTGTCTTTATTAACACCCTAGAACTTGAGTTTATTGAGGGGCTAAGATACATAAGGTTAGTGTTTTCTTATTATCCACATTTATCCACAAACTCTATAGAAGCCTATGGGAAAAACTGAAACTGAATTAGAAGTAAAGTTTTTTTCCCCTCAAATTGATAAACCTTGAAATAATGTTTTCAAACAGAATTGAATCTGAACCAATGTTGGGTATATGCATGTTACATGTAGAGACCCCATATCACAATTGGCACCCTAAATCCAGTCTCAGCTCTGCTTCCACCTGTAGCAGCCTCCTTTCACTTCGGGAGGTGCCCTCCGCTAATCGGATGCCGGCCAGGTCTTAATAAGAGAGGAGTCAAGCAAGAGTTTTGGATAAGCAAAGGGGCACAATTGTTTAACAAGGATTTAGAATGTTTTTAGGATTTAGGATTTAGGAATTCAAGGATAGTCAAACAGGCCGGGTCAGTACAGGCAGAGTTCACAGGATAGTCAGACACGCAAGGATCAGGATTGGAGAGCTTAGAATAGTCAGGCAGGCTAGGGTCAGGATTTTACAGTTCAGAATAGTCAGGCAGGTAAGGGTCAAAAACAGGATACACAATGGAATTCACATAGAATAAGCACCCAAGAACTAAACAAGTTAGACCTAACAACGAGCAACTCATTCAAATCCAAAGTCCCTTTAAATACCTTTGAATTTCGCGCCAAGGCGCAATGGCATCGTCACGCCAGCACGTAAAGCCCAGAAGTGCACGTTGATTACGCCATCGGAGAACCGGCAAAGAAGGGGAAAACAACCATGTGGCAGGCGTCTGGCTACTAGACCACCAGGGTAAGCTATCGTTACACCCTACATGTAAGAAGTCCATTCAATATATGTATTGAAATTATGATTGTGTTGTCTTTTAAAGTTTATAATTATCTTGGGGATAAGTAAAGCTATTGAGTAAAGGTAAGAGGTGAAAAACAAAAGAAAGGATGCATGAAAGAGAAAAAGGAGAGAGAGAGAGAAAAGTATAGATAAATAGATCCAAGAAAGATGAGAGAGGTGTACTTGAAGTAAAAGGATATACGTATATCAAGTTGTTCACATGATAAAAGGAAATATTGTGGTAGAGCTGAATTGACATACATGTGATCATAATACTGACTTTATGTAAAACATAAATCAAATTATTACAGCTGTTCCATAAACCCAAACTTCAGAATACTTTAATTTGAGTTTTTCAAATAATTGTACCAGATACAGTACAGCAAAGGTATTAAGGTATAACAACAATTATGGTGTAGTATTTCCCAGCACTGCTGAAATAACTAAAATTTTTTTGGCAACTTGACTCACATCAAAAGAGAAGCATCTGGAAGCCAGTCAGGCAGGTGCAGCAACTGATATTTCATTCCTCACTGCTATTCAAAGGTCAAAGCCTCAATAATATCCAAGGACAGAAAGGGTCCATTGCGCAGTATTTACGTAAAAGCACCTGGTATATGTACCGTATATACTTGAGTATCAGCCGACCCGAGTATTAGCCGAGGTGCCTAACTTAACCTATCAAAACTGGGAAAATGTATTGACTCGAGTATAAGCCTAGACACAACTACAGCCCTGTCTCCCGGCAGCGCACATTGCGCCAAAGCGACCCCCCCAGCAATCAACTGGACTTCTTTGCAAAGTTGATGGTGACAGAGAATTGCCAAACGGATTACTGTGTGCACTGTCCCACTGCCCCACTACCATGTGCAGAGGGTGCTGTGTGATATTGCCATCACTGTTAATCTTTCATATAACCAACAGACGGCGCTGTGTGATATTGCAGTCACTGTTATTCTTTCATATAACCAACAGAGGGCGGTGTGCGATATTGCAGTCCATGTTAATCTTTCATATAACCAATAGAGGGCGCTGTGTGATATTGCAGTCTTTGTTAATCTTTCATATAACAAACAAAGGGCACTGTGACATTGCAGTCACTGTTATTCTTTGATATAACCAACAGAGGGAGCTGTGTGATATTGCAGTCACTGTTAATCTTTCATATAACCAACAGAGGGCGCTGTGTGATATTGCAGTCACTGTTAATGTTTCATATAACCAACTGTGTGATATTGCAGTCTCTCCCCAAGCGTCCTCTGTTGGTATAGGAATGATTAGCAGTGACTGCAATCTCAGCTAGTGCCCTTTGACTCGAGTATAAGCCGAGGTAGACTTTTTCAGCACATTTTGGATGCTGAAAAACTCGGCTCATACTTGAGTATATACGGTATACTGAACTACCTTGTTCAGTTTATGTCAAAAGTTAGTTGTATCACCACTGAATTTTCATCTTTAATAAAATATCAATCATTTTTCTCAAAATGTGCTTTTTGGTTGCAGCTTAAGACTGAATGGAAATATTGGAGCAGTAATGTTTCTCTTTGACTCGCATAGTTTTAGGCATGCCAATCTCCTGTAGGCCTCCCTTTGCTTTGTTTTATTAAAATAACTGTTGCAAAAAGTTTATTTTTTTCAATCGTAAAATATATGTATGCATGAATTTTTGGAACCTGTGCTTTAAGCATAATGTGGTAAGAATTTCAGAAAATAATTTTTGATTTTCAATTTGTCTCTTTATGCAAAAGTACATAATAAATCATCCAAGTCAAAGCAGTTGAGATCCCATAGAAGTCAATGGGTGCTGCGCTGATCCTATTGGACATTTATTTTAGCCATTCAGACTTTTAGAGGTTTTTGGATTTTTGTTTGATAAACTGGAATTTTTAGAGGGTTTACAGATATTTGTATTTTTGGGGGGATTGTTCAGCAATTTTTTCATACTTTTATATTCTAATGTTTTAATAAATAAATAATAAATAAATTAAATTAGAGTTTAATTGTGGTTTCAAAAAGCTCTAATACCACTAAAATTTAGGTATGAATTGAATAAGATTAGTAAATATGTTATGCAAATGAGTTGCATAATAACATGCATGACTCATCACTTGCCATGCTTCACTGTATATTTTGTGGACATTGTGACACCCAAAACCTGATCATGTGACTATCACAGAAGAAAAAAGATAGATGTAAAAACTAAACTGGAGAAGGTACCAACACCATCCAACATACATAAGCCCTAAACTCTGCAGTTCATATGTATTATAAAATGCTGTTTTTCTTTTATATACAGGAAGAAAGTTATGGCAGTAGAAAATCAAGGAAATGTGTCGGGATTCCTTATACAAGGATTCTCTGATACTCCCAAGTTCCATCTTTCTCTCTTTGTGATCTTCCTTATTATCTATCTGATCATTTTACTGGGAAATCTCATCATCTGTTTAGTCATTTCATGCACTCCTCACTTACACACCCCCATGTACATATTCTTGCAGAACCTTTCAATCATAGGCATTTCTTTCACAACAAATATTTTACCCAATTTGCTACATATTCTTCTCACACAAGAAAAAATGATTTCATTTGTGCGGTGTTTGACTCAAATGTACCTTTTTATGGCTCTGGGATGCAGTGAATATTTTCTCCTGACAGCCATGGCATATGATCGTTATGTTGCTATTTGCAAACCACTTCACTATATTACCCAAATGACCCTGAAACACTGTAATCGATTAATTACTGCAGCATCCACTTTTGGTTTTGTAGACCCAGTTGGCCTTGTTGTCCTTATTTCTAAAATGTCATATTGTAATTCCAATCTTATCAACCATTTTTTCTGTGACATTACACCATTACTAAAACTTTCCTGCAGCAAAACATTTAGTGTGGAGCTTTTCATTTATATTGGAGGGACATTATTTACATTCAGTTCCTTCCTCCTTACTTTAATCTCATACATTTTTATCATCTCTGCTATCCTGAAAATACAATCTGCAAAGGGGAGACAAAAAGCCTTTTCTACCTGTGCTTCTCATCTGACCTGTGTGATAACCCTTTATGGGACAGTAATTTGCTTGTATGTGAGACCCACCACAAGTTATTCCCTAAAAAGAGACAAGTTTTTTTCACTGCTGTACATTGTTCTGCTCCCTGTGCTGAATCCTCTAATTTACACACTGAAAAATAAGGAATTTCAAA